>JAGKQL010000011.1:0-164619 GCA_018398635.1 Cyprinodon brontotheroides | reverse complement strand
CTGTTGGATTTTTATGTCCAAATATGTAAAATCCTAGGATTAAAACAGGATGTGCTTCGTCTTTACTATAACTAAAAGCCAGTCTGGTCCGGCACTAAGCAAGAAAAGGTAAAGATTTGTGCTCCAATGTAGGAACGGATGGAAACAACTTGAGTAACATCTTTGAGTTTCCACATGACAGAGGCAAAAAAGACCAAAGAGTCCACTGACCACTAATGATAAGTGGACGAGCTCTGTACCCTGCCCAGCAGCTGGCTCTCTACGGCTTATCTGTCATTAGAATATATTAACTAAATATATACTTTGACTACATCTTTTGGTTATATTTTGGCAGCACATAAAGAAGATAAAAATCAGAGCAAGATATGTCAGGGTAGGGTGGAGGTTGGTTGAGGACCCAAATGCAGAGATGAGTTTTGTTGATTTAATGAAGAAACAAGTAGTGATGTTAGGCTGGAATCAGTAAGTTTGAAATAGCTTCGATCTTTTTGAGGCAGAGGTTTTGCTGGGAAGTCTTTCAATCCTACCCGCTTCACGAGACGAGCGTTCATTACGTCACAACTCATTTAGAGCTGCACGGGAAACTAGAATAATCTGGGCATTTCCACACTACATGTTAAGTATTTAAATAGCATCAGAATCAAGGCTCGAACCGTGGGTTTTGAGAGGAGGAGAAAGTTTTGCTAGTGACGTTATTATTGACATTAATAGTTTAAATCTGAGACAGGGAAAGTATTTATATTTAGGTATAGAATAGATAAGTCCAGATTTATCTTTCTGAGCCATACCTCCTCAGAGAAGAAGACCCGCTTAAATATATATATGAAGAGGATAGGTAGTGAGACAGAAGAGGAGCAGATTGAACCCAAACACAGTGGAAATAGTTATTTTTTTTGTATAAAAATTGTTGAAACTGAAAAGAAAAGTCCACAACCTTCACTATTTTAAAATGTAAGAAACATGGGCACCGTCCCAGTTGCCGAAGCACATACTCCTCCCAAATTCATGTTAACATTCTTTCAAAAACTGCCTAAAGTATGATTTTTATAAGGAACAAAAACACAACATTCCGCTAATAAGGGAAAAAATACAGAAAAGGCTTTCATTCAAGCTGTAATGCAGCAGAAGGGATGTTAATCACATAAAAATTTCACAAGTCAGGAATACAAAAATATACATATATCTTCTTTAATCAATATCAATACTGTTATTATGTAACAAAAGAGTTAAGTAACAAATTATTGGAGACACTTGGATACCGACTCAAATGTAATTCTCATAGCTATCCAGCAGATGCCGCCATTCAAAAGTCTGTGAAATGTTTTGAGCTTGGCTTTGACTTTTGGCCAGTTGTGGCAAATTGATTAATTGGTTCATGTTGCTTCAAAATTGCCATCACTGGGCAGAGATGAATTTTGCTGATTTGATGAAGGAACAAATGGCAAAAGAAACATAAATCCAAAAACAACAAACTGGAACCCAAAAAAACCAAGAGGCACAAGGGAGAAACACATATTTAGAGTAGGCAATTAAGAGAAACCAGCGCTGATGAACTGCAGAAGAGGAGTATATATGGCAGACCGAACCAAGAGTGGAGGAATCAATTAATTGGGAGCAGGTGTGGACTGAAGCAGCTAGAAAGGAGGAAAAGGGTATCAGAAATAGACCAAAGAATAAATAAATATTGACTAAACAGAATAACATATAATATAACATAACTGAGAACCCAAAATGAAAAGCTTACACAGAACCAAAAAGTGCAGAGTCCTCACCAGAGTGGACTTTAGCTGAAGGTAAGAAACGATTGTAATTGTAGTTATCAATAAAATTAATCCTTATCTGATAATCATATCAGTCCGATTCAGCCAAAAAAAAAATATCGAAATATATCTGCCTGCATCCACAATCTCCCGTGTGAGAAAGCAAATACTTGTTTCTGATTAATGTTTATGACCCATTGGTCAATAATAAATGTGTACATATAGTGGATGGAAGGGTAAACTAACTATTAAAAAAAATTATGAACTTCATCCAATAAATCAGAAAGAAGGAATGCCTAATTGTGAGTTGAAGGGACATTTTAATTCTTCTTGAATAAACAAGTTTTTAAAGTGTGGCATGCATTTGTATTCATCAACATTTATTTGACGCCTTTAAATTATAGTCAAATTTCAAAATTTGGCTTCAGCAGTCACACCGTAAAACGAGTTCTCATGCATATTTTTATCTCAGCATAAATCTAGCTGCTTGGTAAAGCCCTTGGATGTTTGTTAGGGGACATTAGAGGACAAATAACAGGATAATGAAGTTATTGAGAAGTTTAAAGCAGATTTGGGCTGTAAAACAAAATTCTAAACTCCTCAAAAATCTCAGTTTATTGCGTCATCTAAAATAATGGAAATACTTTTTCTCACAGAGAAAAGGCTGTCCATCTAAAACAGAGCTCTCCAACCCGCTGCTCCAGAGCCTGAGGTGGCTCTGCTGACCTTCCACATTTTCTCTTATGTTGGTTAAGAAGGATAATTAATGTTTTCAAACTAGAAATTAGAAAAAGTGCAAGTTTTAACTATTCCTAACTTTGCTGATTCTTTGCAATGTATATCCTAAACACTATCATACTAAAAAAGCCTCTAAAATTTTTTATCATAAGGTTGGAAATGTACGGAGCCCCTAAAGGGACATGGAGGGGAAAAAAATAACTTTTGCGAGATCCCGCAATACTTTTGCGAGATCCCGCGATACTTTTGCGAGATCCAGCAATATTTTTGCAGGATCTCTCTGAATAATTTTGCGAGATCCCACAATAGTTTTGCGAGATCTCGCAAAAGTATTTCGGGATCTCGCAAAAGTATTTCGGGATCTCGCAAAAGTATTGCGGGATCTCGCAAAAGTTTATTTTTTGCTAGATCTCGCAAAAGTTTATTTTTTCCCTCCATGGCCCTTTAGGGGCTCCGTAGTATGTGCTTTTTTTCCACACCCCATGGCAGAAAAAGTTTCCTATACTACAGCTATGTATGAAATATTATAATCTTTATTTTCTCTAAAGTTCATGTAACATTTTTCCCTCCAAACAAGTTTTATTTAGCTTGACTGATGGAAAAAAACGATTCTTTGGGTTGTAAAAGTTGCAGATGTCTAATCTACACTGTGTGCAGAATTATAAGCATTATTTCGACCACATCATCCTTTTCACACATATTGTCCTACTCCAAGCTGTATTGGCTTGAAAGCCAATCAGGTGGTGTGCATCACTGTAATGAGAAGGGGTGTGGCCTAATGACATCAACGCCCTATATAAGATGTGCTTAATTATTAGGCAACTTCCTTAGAGGGGAAAAAATTTAGATTTCTTAGTTAAAAAGGTTCAAGAAGCCATTCATAAAATAGAAAAGTGTTCCTTTAGATGAGGATTCAAGATTTCTGTAGATAAAACAAAGGTTTTGTTTTTTACAAGGAAAAAAGTTTCTGAAGATATAAAGTTAAAAATATATAGATATGACTAAGAAAGGGTAAAACTTTTTACATTTTTGGGCATATGGTTGGATGAAAGACTTACTTGGAAAGTTCATATTGAAAAGATGATTGATAAATGTAAAAGAGCTCTAAATGTTATGAGATGTTTGATTGGGAATGAGTGCGGATCTGAGCGGAAAGCGTGAAATAAATCTATACAGGTTTGATTAGGTCTGTTTTTGATTATGGATGTATTGCTTTTGGTTCAGCATCAGAGTCATTACTTAAAAAATTGGATATTGCTCAGTATCAAGCATTGAGATTATGCACAGGGGTCACAAGAACAACATCAGCATTACAGGTAGAAATGGGGGAAATGCCACTACAGTGGAGGAGATTTCAATTACTTTCTACTTACTGGTTTCAGGTATAGAATCATTGTGAAATTCATCCATGTCAAGAAATCTTAAAACCATGTTGGGAAAAAGGAAAGAAGTTAAATTCCTTTGGATGGTCAGCAGATAATATTATAAAAGATCTAGAATTATCTCATGTAAACGTCAGTAGTTCTTAGGTCTTTAATTCATCCATCATTGTTGCCTAATATAGGTATGGATTAGACTTTGCTGTTTAAATGGAAAAACAAGGAGAATATCTCTGATTTAAATATGGTTCAGCAATATTTAGATGAGAAACATTATGGTTTTGTTAAAATTTTTGCTCCAAGATTCAAATAATAGGAATGGTGTTTCGTTTATAGTTCCAGAATTTTTTTTTTAAATCAAGTAAGAGAATCAGTGACGGAGTTTCACTCTATACAGGAGAAATTTAGAGGATCATGTTGGCATTAGAATGGATTGAAGAAATCCGTCCATTAAGAAACATAGTTTGGTGTGATTCTAGTTCAGCACTTTATTTTTATTTTTATCCTTAGTGTATATATTAGTCTATTTTTTGCATGCCTTATACCCACAGTGTTTTAGATATTTTTTATAATTTTATTTACCTATTCACTATTATATGTTTCATGTTGCGCGATTGTACCATAAGAAATTTCTAGTTTGTGAACTCCTTCACTAACAATGGCAATAAACCTGATTCTGATTTGGATTCTATGTTCATTTAAACACAATCACTCAGAGAGCAGACCTGATATACTGTATTAGCAGAAATTCAGCAATTATTATTTAGAATTCAAGCATTTTGATGAATAGTTTATATTTTATATGGATTCCTTCTCATATAGGAATAGAAGGAAATGAGATGGCTGATAAATGTGCAAAACAAGCAAGTACAATTAGTTTAATTGATATAATAATTCCATTTAGTAAAGGTATGGGCTAGTATCATCAAAGATTAGCTTGTGGGACCTTTTCGGGTTGATGATGGAGTCAACTCCCAGACCTACTGCCAGTTTCTGGAAGACACCTTCTTCAAACAGTGGTACAAGAAGAAGTCGGCATCATCCAAGAAAAACATGATGCAGGACAATGCTCCATCACACGTATCAAAATACACCGCAGCGTGGCTGGCCAGAAAAACCCTAAAAGGTGAAAAAATAAAGACTTGGCCCCATTGTTCACCGGATCTGAACCCCATCGAGAACCTGTGAGATCTACAGGGAGGCTGTGGCGGCTGCTGCACGCAATATGGATCGCAAACACATCAAAACACTGACAGAATCTATGGATGGAAGGCTTTTGAGCGTCGGTGAAGAAAGGTGGCTATATTGGTCACTGATTTGTTTGTTTTTGAATGTTGCAAATGTTTATTTCAGAATTTGAGTTGTTATATTGGTTTACCTGGTGAAAATAAACAAGTCAGATGGGTATTTTTTGTTTTTTACTACGTTGCCTAATAATTCTGCACCGTAATATTTACCTGCACACACAGACATCCTTATAAAATGGCCAAATCTAAAAAAGAAATACATCAATTTACAAAAATATGAAACTTTGATATTAAGGAGTCTTTTGGTTTGATTGGGAGCACAATTGTGGCCCAATAATAAAAATAATCCTCAAAAATAGCAGTGCTGCACACTATGGTAACTCTGGAGGAGCGGCAGGGATCATTAGCTCAGGTACGCTTCTTATCGAATAATGCAAAGAAGAAAACAATTGCTAAAGAAATCAATGGCTAAAGGAAAGAAAGCCATGGATGAATCTAAATTAAAGTTTGAACTTTCACTTTAGGTAATGAGGTCAGCCTAATCCTTTTAACTGTATCTTGTTGTTGATATCAGTGCTAAATATTCATTAAATACAACGGTAGATAATAAAAAAAAAAATGCATCCTCATTATCTATGGGTGTAGAAAGATTTTGTTAAAGTATTCTACTTTCATGTCTGTTTTTATTAAAAACATCCTCATTAAGGATCAAAGAGTAGCCAGAACAGAATAAAATAAAATAGAATAGAATAGAATACAAGCTTTAATATCCTGCAGTAGGGAAAATGAGGTGTTTTAGTGGCAAAGTAAATAGGCAAATGAAAGCATTAAACAAAAGAAAAGTAAAAGAAGACAGACTGTACAGCAAAGGAAAAAAATTCACCAGAAAAAAAAAAATATACCGTAAATTCTCTAATATAGGCCCGGGCCTTTATTTCACTCAAGTGCATCGCGGTCCAGGCCTTTATTGGATACAGGCCAGTATTAGAGACAGGCCTCTATTGCTATTTGAGCAAAACAGACTACCAGTGGAATGAATAAAAATGAGATTTTGTGTCTATTTGAACCTATAAAACACTAGGTTCATTTATTGATAAAGTACAGTTACCATGTCTCGCTTGGTTTGAAGTAAAAAAAAATTCTGATCAATTCTGTTTAATCCTCCTCCTCAGTTTCCTCCTCCTCTTCATCTCTCCCTTTAATCTCCTCATCACTCGCGCTCCTCCTCATGTTGTGCTGCGTGTCTGTTCTCTTCCTCGCGCAGACGGGCAGCAGCAGGGCTTGTCGTCCAGCTGCGCAGGGCTGTGGTACTTGTATGTTACTTACTACCACAAGTATAATGTTGAGGTATGCCCAGAAAAAACGTTTATAGCCCCGGCCTGTATTAGAGACCGGCCATTATTTACCTCCTCTGACAGCGAGACCGGCCATTATTAGAGACCCGGCCGCTATTGGAATACAGGCCAATATTAGAGAATTTACGGTATATATACTGAGTTTACCCTGATTAAATAATAAATGTTTGACATCAGCAGCCATTACATAGAAATGAAATACTGCAAACAACAGAACGAATGTAGAACATATTTACAGGTAAATACTGCACAAATGAAGGCATTAATGTACAAAACAATTAAGCAGATTAAAACTGTCCAAAGAATAGAGTAGGCCGAGCCTTAAATATTGTTGTGTGTGTATATATATAATATATATATCTATATATATCTATATATATATAGATATATATAGATTAGATTAGAAGAGCTTTATTGATCTCACAGCGGAGAAATTCACTTGTCACATATTGGCATAGAAGTTACAGAAGGTGCAAACAAGGAGGAAAAGGTGAATTAAGAATAAACAATATATATACACAGTAAATCTAGGTATATACAGTATATCAAGGTAAATAAGGATTAAGGTGTAAGTGTACCCATCACACACAATGAAAACAAAATAAAATAAGAAATGGGAAAAGAAATAAAAGATAAAAATAGCAGCACAGAGGTTTGAGATGACATATGTAGCGCAATAAACCGGGATGAAGCTTTAGAGATACAGGTGGATTTGCTTTTACGTTAAAAGGTAGTGGTAGTGTGAAGAGCAACTTTGTGAGTAGTGGTGTATTTAATCGGTCTCCCTATTTTACATATACGTACATTCCGCAGTATATTTGCGTATACTTGTCACAAAATACAAACAAAAACAAATAAATTTTAGCCAAAATATGGTTTTTACAGGAGTTATTGTGCTTATAGTGCATTATTATAGAGTCTGGCGGCAGCAGGAATAAATGACCTGCGGTAGCGCTCTCCTATATATACAGTATAAATTTGGTAGGTATACATATAGATATATATATATATAAATTTCTTTGTATATTCGAGGATAATAAAAAAGTAATTTCCGGGGATTAGTATGTCCCATTCTGACTTAAATATCATTAAAGCCTGACATAATACAGCAAATGATTACCTTTTGAGGAATCTTTCCCAAACATCCCCCTAACATCATGTTCTCACAGTTAGGAAAGCAAGACATGGAGCCTCTAATTCTGTAGTTTTATTGATTAGGTTGTTTTGGCTATAGCTAGGAAAAATAAAACTGAAAAAAGGATGAAACAACTGATGCTGCTGTTTTTTTTGTTTGTTTTTCAGTCACCTTGCTGTACCTGCATGCCAACACAAGGGGGCGTCAGAGTTATAGGACGTTCAGGTTAATGCTTTGTCTTGCTATGCCAGACCTAAGATCTTATAGGGTATATAAAATTATCTTAACCTTTGTCGAGGTTTTATCTATATCTATTATACTGATAAGATAATACAGCTTGATATACTAAGAAACCATGCCTTCCTTCTGGGTTTTATTTTAGTCCAGGAGGACATTCTTTTTTTTTTTTTATATAAGCATTTGAGAACCCACAGCTTTTAAACTTGAGGCAAGATAAGACAGTAAACCCAGATGATGAAGAATTGCTCTACTCTAATCAAGTTTCTGCTTAGTTCTATAACTTTTCTAGCAGGATGTGTCCAAATATTTGCATGTCTGTGGTGGAAGTCTGGCTTTTTAGACTCTCTTTATCTTCATCACTGACCATTTCCTGTTGCTTAGTCAAACAGAATATTTGTTTTTGCTCATTGTATCTCTCTGTAGGATGTGAGCCCCGGTCCTGTATCACTGTGCTAATCTCAGGAGCTGATTCAGTGGTATTCATGTCTCATCCTGCTTTGTCATATGGCCATTTTAGTTTCTCTGGGAAGATCCAGCTTAAAGCAAAATATGTTCATATATATATATATCCCATATGTAAATCTGTGTGTGCTTGTTTGTTGTATATAAAGTGAGTTTCCATGTATCTGTCTTATCCCTGCCAATGGGTGTCTGGTTAAGACGAGGGGAACAGAAGGCCTTGCATTCCCCTCTAAATTCTCCCTTGAGACTAAACAGGATTCAAGAAGCTTCCGGACCTATAATAGTTTGTTTTCTCTTACATTTTTCCTCCATGTCTCCAGAGCAGAGGCAATAGTTAACAACTAACCACTCTAAATAACTCCCTCTTGTAATTATCTACACTTGACGCTGATCCAAGAGAGCCTTGCTGTTTATAATGGCGAGAAAACTTCAGATAGGATAAGATTTTATTTCACAAATAAGCATAACATGTATTTTAGAGATAAGACTTGCAAGTGTTTTCTTTGATGATGAGGAGGATGATGATGATGGCACACCCTAATTTGGACATATTTTCTAAAACAGCATTACGTAGGCATGAGATGCATCTGTATAAATAGGCATCTTCTTCAGAGGGGTCTGTCTGGCAATGACGTAGGCAGAGGAGGTCTTCATAGTCAGCTAAGACAAAATGACAAAACCAGCATCGGCCTTCAAAATAAAAGTAAAGTTAGTGGAATAACAAACATTAACAAAGCCTACACTGTATATAATTTAAAAGTTCTGTAATTTGAGACATTTATTACCAGATAATTTTTTTCCTTCAATGTTGTGTGATAATACATTATAGATTTGATACATATTAAGTTTTTTATGTAGATTATTGGGGTGTTGGTGTTAGACCTTGTATAACACCAACACCCCAGAAACACCCTCAATAAATAGCTTTGCAGGGATCCCTTTTGTCCTGCTCACAGAAATGCATCAGATTTTTTTTATAAACATGAATTTAGCCTCAGAGAGATTAACTTTTATTAGCAAACAAGAAGGGCGTTTATGAATAACATCGGATACTTTTATTCTAGCGTCCCTTTATATGACTTAATAATGCCAAAAACAACAAAATATAATTGGCTTACTGAGTATTTAAAAATCAATTAACAGTTATAGATTAATTGATGCCTTATGATATTAATAAAGGAATTATGATTGAGTCCTAATCTAATATCATTCCAATTCAGCCAAAAAACAAATATTGAAAGCAATCAGCCTGGAATGTAAGCAAACTGATAGAAACCATTCTCTTTTAGTTGTTTCTGTTTTATAATTTATATATTATTTTTTATATATATTTATATATTATTTATAATTTATATATATTTTATATTTCTTTTATGGTCAATAATAAATTTGTAGGTGGTTTCCATGCTGACTGTTCTTAACTACTGTTCTCTTTTTGAGTAATATCACTTCTTCAATCTTTTTTGATGAATTGAATCTATTCTTTTTTTACATGCCATTCTAAAAAAATAATAAAAGTATGTATGATTTGTGCTGATATCATGTTTGGTCGGAAATGTATTGGGACCTCCCTGATATATATATATACGAACATAACAGGGCAGGGTGATATGAGCAAAAAAAAATTTTTCTCTGATTAATTTATTTTTTTTCTCATAATCATAATAATAAAAAAATAAAACATACAATAATATGTCAAAAAAAATTATAAAATAAAATTGTGCACAGATATAAGTCCTCCAATCTGGGAGGTGACCTTAATTGAAAGGTCAATTAATTAAATTAAATTTGAAAAAAGGCTGTAAATCAATCAAGTTTCACAAATAAACACTGAAACTATAACACTAAATGTTTGCAGCTAGTGGTATTAGTCAGTCTGCTCAAAAAATAAATCTTCATAAATAAAAAATTTATCAATAAAGTTCATTAATGGCCTTGCCCTAAAACATACCTATTCTTATTTCGATCGCAAGCGGGTTAAAGGGAAACAAAAAAGTTTATTTTTTTAATAAAACTCGGATACGTTTAGGTCTTTCATCCTTACATTATTTCTTTAAACAAAATTCATGTTAGCAGGGAAATTAAGCACTTTTTAAAATAAAAACAAAAACTTGGCTGACTGGTGTCAAGTGGCGTGAAAGTTGTCTTTTATTTTGAAGGGAACAGACGGAAGCGCCTTTTCTAACGGACCGCTCTGGTGCGTCTGTCCGCGCTGCGCTTTTATCCTAATTTAGTCCGAGGGGAGAGGACGCGCTCCTGTGCCGCGGGGATACAGTTGTCTTTTTGAGTTTTTTGTCCCCTCTTTCGGCTTTATCCATTAAAGAATTGACCGTTTCCCTTTTCCCAGTGGAATTCCGTGGAATGAAGGTTTGGAGAAGGATTTGAGTCCTCAGAGGAGAACGCGTCCGCCGGTGCCAGCAGGGCAGACAGTCGCTGCTCTCAGAGCTTCTGTGTAGTGGGACATCTCAGGGAGCTCCTGTATGTCGCCTCGGATATAACAGCAGAGCGGTGAGAACAACAAGCTGGATTAGTTTTCCTTTCTTTTACCTCCTGTTTTAATGAAGTCCCTCAAAGGACACATTACTAACACCTCCCCATTAGATTTAATGGGCTCAGTGTAATTAGAGCCACAGACTGTGGTTTGATGGAAGAAGATCAGGGCCACTGGAAAAAAAAACTAAAGAATTAAATGATTTTTACATTTTATTTCTGTTTAATATGGGAAAAAAGTCAGAATTCTGAGATTAAAAGTCAGAAATTCTGAAGATTAAAGTCAGAAATTCTAAGGAAAAAGATTAAGTCAAAATTCTGAGAGTCGAGGTCTAAAGTCACTAATGCCTGTATTGGGCTGCTTGATGTGGAAAAAATGTCAGAATTTGGAGATTCTTTCCTACAAGGTCAGAATTTGAGACATGAAAAAGGTGCAGAAGATGTTGGATCTTACTGGAACTGCAAAAAGGCTATATTATAGGATTGAAACACCAGTCAAAATTCGAGTGATTAAAGTCAGAATTTCACCAGGGATTAAAGTCTTTTTTTTTTTAAAGCTTGGAGAAACGGAAAAGGTCAGAATTCTGAGATTAAAATGTCAGGCACTATTGCAGGCTTAAGAAGTCAGAATTCCGAGATTAAAGTCAGAATTCTGAGAAAAAGGTCAGAATTCGGAGATTAAAGTCAGAAATTACTCAGAAAAAGTCAGAATTCTGGACGTTTTTCTTCTCATATTAAACAAAAATAAAATTTAAAGTTAACTTTTTTTTTTTTTTCAGTGGCCCTAATCCTCTTCCCTATTGGTTTAGATCAGAGTGCTGGTTAATCTGGGGACAGAACCAGGAATACAGCTGAGTTATTAGGAATGATGTAACTATATTCCATTTCAAGATAGGATATGGAAGAAAAATAACACAGCTTGTAATGTTATTTATATTAACCTGTCTATATTCACAGATTTTATCCTCTATCTGTTCGTGCATATATATTATCAACATTTATCCTTCTTTTTGCTCCTCCATCACTTTGGATTTCTTTTTCTTTTTACGTAGATTCTCCCCTACTTTGAAATGTTGGCAATAAACTTTAAACCAGATTTTCGATATTTTGAGTTCTATAAAAGTTTTGAATATTAATCTGAAACACATAAACGGTTTTAGACTGTTTTGTTTCTTGGATTATGGCTCTGCACTGAAAAAACAATGCATTTGACATTTATTTAATCATATTTAGATACTTTAACATAATTGTTTCATGTTAGCAGGGTAGGACATAAAACAATGGTGTTTAAGTGACTAAATATGATTAAGTAAATGCCAAAAGCGGTTGCATATATTTTTCAGTGTAAAAGTTGGGACGTTTTGCCTCTGAACACTTTAATATCGTCTCCATTGAGTTAAATAGAAGCAACAGGCTGTTGCTACGCCTATAATGTGCCTGGTCATATGAAAGGGGCTTCAACAAGTGATCTCACATGATGCGTTGGGATTTCTGCGGGGTCCAATCAACATGAGGCGCTGACAGCCCCCAAAGGGAGAGCCATGCTGGAAGATTGGACCCCTCCCTGCAGGGATACGTCCACATTGGGACGGATGTAAGTTGTGGATCGGAAGAAATTGAACAAAACAACTTAAAAGGGGTTGATTGGCATGTTGCTCAACTTCCACAGAGTGGACCAAGCAACCGACCCTCCCCCTCGCTGCTGTTTCATCCGATGAGTGAGCTGGAAGATGAAAGCCTAATAAATCCGGCTGACTCCGCACTGGTGCGCAGTTTAATCAAGGAAATGGGGGCAGGAAGAGAGGCGAGGACAGACAGAGAAGGAGAAGATGTCAGAAGGAGATATGGGAGCTCAGGAAGGAGAGGAGGGAGGCTAATTGAGGGGGAGGGTAAATGTAGGACAGTGGGGGGGTGGAGATTCGGAGCCAGTAGCCATGAGCTGAATAGATTGGGATCCCCAGCGCCCCTAGGGAACAGCTGCTGCATCATCCCAGATGATTTATGGGGCCAATCACTCCCCACTGAGAGCCACACCCAGGACTCTCCTCTCCTCTCTGCTGCTTCTCATGAAAGCAGTATGTTCATTTCTGACATGCAGCTTATGGCTAGTGCTAGCTGCTACGATGCATGTTACCGTGGGGAAAGAAGTGATGAATGTGCAGGACTGCAGGCTGTGACACATGTTTCCCGCATCAGGGAGAGATCCAGGCCCTTAGAGAGCGTAGTGGGGGAGATAATCACCCTCTTTAGGCGTTTAGCCCACCACATTTTGTCTAAGACCCCTCTAAAAGCTACTCCACTTAAAAAAGAAAAGAAAAAAAAAACTGTTATATCTTGTTTGTTACACAATAACTAAGCAGTAAACAGTAACCATGGTGGAAATTAGCTTTGCTTAAAAGTATCCCAACCAAGAATTACCAAAAAACTCTTTTTAAATTGTTCATGCTTCCTAAAACTTGATTTAAATTCTTTTTAATTGAACTACCTAACAGAAAGGGTTTACTACACATTTGCCCTTTCTTTAGAAATGTTATATTCTTAAAAGCTACAACATCTCTAGCACTTTCGCCCACCTAGAACCTAAACTATTAGTTTGGTCCCATTGGATGGAAAAAAAATCAGTATAGATCTATATTTCAAGTCATTTTGAATAAGATGAAGGTTTAGGCCCCGTCTACACGAAGTCAAACCCTGGCCTAAACGCTAAGACAAATTTTTTCACCAAACCAGCCTCATCCATAATGGTAAGCCGGGCGCTTTCGGGTCTGTAAATGATCTTTTTTATTTAAGCCTTCAGAGTTGGAAGATTCTCGAAACGCCAGTTTTCCATTTCCATCTTTAAGCTCTAACCGCATTTTTTTTCTTACATGCATGCGCCATAGCGCCGCTTTTCTAAACACGCATGCGCATACAGTATCACAGTATCACAACAACAATGGCGCCGCACTTGTGTTGAATGGTTGCTGCTCATGCTACTCACCCTGCTGTCGGCTTACAACAGCAGAATCTTCTTCTTCTGGAATATCTCCAGGAAGAACAGAGCAATATCGCACCACATAGTTCAGCACCTGAATTTGACTGAACCACGAAAATGGATAAATATTAGTGCGCATGCCCAACATTTTCGCCTCCTATTTTTGCTTTGGCACCACAGCCGCCACTTACAGGCCTGGCATACATTTTGCAGCTGCCTTTCATGCATTCGTGTGTCGTGATCACAAGTTATTTTGCACGCCTCCCGCTCTTTCACGACAAACGCGCTTCTGGAAAATATTTAGCGTTGCGTGTTCGCTTTTGACTTGTGGTGGACGGGGCCAGTCTCCCCAGCGTCCTGGGTCGCCCCCTGGGCCTCCTCCCGGTGGTATGTGCCTGGAACACCTCCTCTCGAGGGAGGCATCCAGGGGCATCCAACCGACTGACCTCTCGATGTGGAGGAGAACCGGCTATACGCTGAGCCTCTCCCGAATGACCGAAGCTCCTGACCTATCTCTAAGGGAGAGCCCAGCCACCCTGGCAGGAGAAAGCTTATTTCAGCCGCTTGGTATCTGGGATCTCTTCTTTCTTTCGGTCATTTTAATGCAATAAAATGTGTAAAATCTCTAAGGTTGTGAATACTTTTGCTTCAGCAGTAGCAAAGTTTGCCATCAAACCTGCAATTTTACTTCATTTTCTGTCTTCTGCTTCTATCAACATTTAGAACCACTAATATAAATGTATTCAGAGTCAAATTGAGGGTTAGATGTTAGCAGCCTCTAAAACAATGTTTCGCCCTATTTTCCTTCCTCTGCTCTTCCATGGCCAGTCTTTCGCTCTGCCCTGAGCTCCTATTCTCTTCTGGGCCACTTCTGGACATTTTTTTGTGGTGCTTCTTGCTTCTAAAAAAGCTTGTGAAACACCAGGGAGGAGCGGCGTGGTTAAAGCTGACCTCTGCTCACTCAGGCCCGCTGAGAAAAGGAAGCCAAACATGATGCGTTGGTAGTAAATAGTTCCAGCCCTTTTGCGGACTCTATGCTCTGTTGCGATGTTTGTTATTGTGATGCCGTGAAGACTAAACGTTGAGGTGTGTTTGCTCTAAAGCTCATGCAGTTCTTCCCAGAATAGATGGAGGTGTTTGGACATGCGGCTTTGGAGGCAGGCTGTTCTTTCATAAGCAGGAACAACAGCAGAAATGGAATCATAATTAAAAACTTTGGAAATCTTTATTTTATTATGTTTTATAAAATGCAAAAAAAGAGAGAATATGAGAAATTTTATAAAAACTTTTAGTGCAATACTAGACTTGAAACTCATGTTATCAGCTTCCTTTGTTAGATAAGCCTGTAAAGGAAAGAGACAGGAAATGAGTCAGGAGATTTTTATCAGACAAGCAACAAAGTCTTCAAGCTGGACTTTTAACACTTTTAAACTTTTTAAACTGAACTTTTCTGTTAAACCTTTCAAGATTTATCATCTTTATTTCGTCTTTTCTAAATTCAAAGTCCTCTTTACACTAAAGTCCAAAAATTGTTTATTTAAAGTTTTTTTTTAAATCTATTTTGTTGTAGCTGATCAAAATCAGCTTCTTTGGCCACAAACAAGTCATTGAACTTCATTATCTCTGCGGAATACAGACAATAAATATAAATATATAAACTTAAAAGCAGGTAACAGATTTAAAAGAACAAAAACACACCTATAATTATTAAAACAAGCTTAAATGAGCAGAAAAAAACGACATTTAAGCAGGTATTAATCATACTTTGATTAAGCTCACATGGTCACTGCTCTGATTTAATATTCTTATCTTAAACGCTGTGTTTTCATCAGCTTTAAACCTGAAAATCCACAGATTTAACATAATTTGAGGCAAAACATGGGTTGTGTAATCAATCTACTTACATCACTGGAAAAATCTAAATCTAGATAAGTCATTATTTCTTAAAATAATTGCATTTGTTCTTGAATTTAGAAGGTAAAAGACATATTTTGTAGGGATGCAAGATATAATCGACCCCCTATCGGCCTGTATCGGCCTTAAAACTGAATATCGACACATCGGCCACCCCACGATATTTTAAACCGATATTTGATCAGCTTCTGAGTTTCTAAAGTCTAAAAAACAAAAAAAAAAAACAAAGACTTCTTCTTCTTCCTCAAAACTTCTTTTTACAGACTTAAAAAACTTCTAAAGCATACAGGAAAAAAATATTGATACATTAAAATATATCACAATATCTTCATATGCTGATATATTGCCATTTAAAAACACTACATATCAATCTCTTTTACCAATGAAGTATTGCTATATGTCATCGCTATGCTACGAAATCCCGAAAAATTCACTAAATTTTGCTGTATATTTATATGTTGATATATTGACGTGTATCGATCTATTTCACTAACAAAAATCTCACAAGAATTTGCAAAAATATCACGCAGAGTTTGTAACAGAACGATGAAATTTCCACGAGATATTTCGCAAAGTAAAATAGATCGATAATCATGTTTATAAAAATCTATTTGATATCAGCATATGAAAATATATTTGAGTATATTATTTTTCAAAGTGTCAGAAATGGATAAATGCAAACTGCTATTTTCAATGACTACTTATTTTTGTCCAGCTTTAAATATCGGTATCGATATCGGTTATCGGGCTACATGAGTTTTAAAATATCGGCATATCGGATATCGCCAAAAATCCCAATATCGCATCCCTAATATTTTTGCCAATGGAACAAGAAAATTTACATTTAAAATAAGAAAACACAATTAAATTGTCTTATTTCAAGTGCATTTTATCTAATTACATCACCTTATTCTAAGAGTTAAAAATACTGATTCAATTGGCAAATCATCTGATTTGGTAAATTTGAGACATTTTTACTTATTTCTAGATCGTTTTTCCAGTGTATCATTGCTTTTCTCAGTCAGTTAAGTTACTAAAATAAATGTTTTCCCTTTTTTTTCATTAATTGAATTACTTGAATATGATTGTATGTGTGTGCACACACTATTTATTTATTTTTGATCCAGGTGTGCTTAATTATTTTGACAGTAGAGTGTCTAACCATTCTTGGTCTATTGGCATAGAAATAAGTTAGAAAGTTAAGAAGAATGTTTATATTCTTGGTTGGAAGAGGAACTTGCCTTTTCCATTTATCAAAAAAAAAATTGCATTTGGTAAATTTATTTTTAGTAACAACTGTTTTGTTCAGATCTTTGCTCTTTACAGAGATTCTTATCAGAGTTTAGGAGTTCCTCTTTGCAGCACGTGAACATTTTTCTTAAATACAGCAGAAATAAGTTGCTAATTGCTGCAGCAGAAGCAGTGAAATAAAAAGTTAAAAGGTCTTATATTTGGTTTTTAAACCTTGTGATGTAACCTATCTAAATATATACGACGAGACAACGCCTTCAGTGCAACATTAGCAGTTTATAGTTATGAAACATAGCTATTTTCTTCAAACCCAAAGGAAAAGCATTTGCCTTCAAAAGGAAGCTGCCTTTTCCTGTCTGGGTGTCGCCGCTTTAAGGACGTTGTTGTATCAGCCCTCTGTGAAAGTCTGAGACCTCTCATGGCCAAAATAACAGAATTCATGACATTAGCTAAGGAATAAACATTTCTGCCCTGTGCAGATAAGCCATGAAAAAAGGCGCTTTAAGGCGGGATCCTGACGCTCCCCCTCACATCAAACCTCCCTGATCAGACAAGTCTGATGTCTGTTTACATGTTAGGATAGGTTCTTTCTGAAAGGGATCCTTCCTATGTAGATATTCTCCAATCGCTTCCTCTCACAGATAATTCAGAGATGCACCAAACAAGTGAAATACCATAGTTAACAGCTTAAATACTTATATTTGCATGATTTAGGCCCATTTAGCTGAAATAACTGTATACATTTTCCCCCTTTGGGCATCCTGAGCAATTGTTCTAGACTCCCCGACTAAATTTCCTCTGAATTTATATAAACATTACGATCCATGAGTAAGTTTTTAGGTGTTTTCCAGCTGTGGCTAATTCACTGAGTCACTTTTCTACTAAATTCAGACTGTTATCTTGTTCTTTCCTGTCTTTTTGGGCATTTATGAGAATGAATAAAGGTGGAAAAAAAAGGAATAAAAATTTCTGCCCTGTGCAGATAAGCCATGAAAAAAGGCGCTTTAAGGCGGGATCATGACGCTCCCCCTCACATCAAACCTCCCTGATCAGACAAGTCTGCTGTCTGGTTACATGTTAGGATAGGTTCTTCCTGAAAGGGATCCTTCCTATGTAGATATTCTCCAATCGCTTGCTTACACAGATAATTCAGAGATGCACCAAACAAGTGAAATACCATAGTTATAAGCATTTGCGTGATTTAGGTCCATTTAACTAGAATTTAGCTGAAATAACTGCACATTTTCCCCCTTTGAACCATCACAGAATACTGATGCATCCTGAGCAACTGTTCTAGACTCCCTGACTAAATCTCCTCTGAATTTATATAAACATTACGATCCATGAGTAAGTTTTAAGGTGTTTTCCAGCTGTGGCTAATTCACTGAGTCACTTTTCTACTAAAATCAGACAGTTATCTTGTACTTACCTGTTTTTTGCCATTTATGGGAATGAATAAAAGTGAAAAAAATTACATATTTCAGAATATGAATCATCTTTCTAGCAGTAAATGCTTTATTTCAGACAGTGTAGAGCAACATCAATGTCCTTATGCATCTCAATAATTGAGATTAAAAAAAAAGCTAGGTAAGTTGTTGGGTTCTAGTTAAAACAGCTTCTTTAGTCTGAAAAGCTAGAGATAAACTCAGCGTTAGAAGCTGCACCTTTGCATAGTAGATGAAAAAGTTCACAGCCACAAAACGCTCACATGCAAAAGAGGAATAACAGCCCTCGTTAGTTCTCTAAACTGAACCACTTATCCTTCCTAGAGAATCATGCTGGCTGTAACAGCACTGTAGTAAAATACCAAGCGGCAGTCAGATTCAGAATAAACAGTTCACTATACTGATCAATCATGTTTTGAACCCGAGCTACAACTAACAGATATTTTCTAACCGATTAATGTGTGGATTATTTTATTTGATCAACCAAATCATAATCAGATACCAAACTGTTTCTTAAGAAGTTTTTATACAGAATTTAAATCAGCTGAAGTTCAAGCCACTAGAAGGAAAATATCGACAAGAAAAGTTTTTATCATCTTTAAGGCAAAATGTTGATATACTTTTTACAATTTTGGTATAATTGCTGTTCTGAGCTAGCCTGGGTGCCATTCCGACTTAGTCCGCCCACAGCGTTTGAGGTGGGGAAGTTGATCTGGCATTAACTCAATAGTATGCTTTCGCACAATATCTGGCGATCCAATCAAATTGTCAGGTAGGGCTTTATACGATGATGGACAGATGATCAACAGTAGCGTCAATCAACCACGCGACACCAAAGCTGCTGCTTGGGTGACAACAACAATGGCTGCCGCCGAAGAGTTGAGGTGTGTAGATTCTGCTATTAGGTCTGTTCTAGAAGATAGCGAAGCAACAATAATTTTAAAAAGAGGAACAGAAAACGCGATCAAGGCTCATCTTCTTATTCTAGGCGTGCAACTGCGACAGCTTTGATTTTTGTTGACAACAACTATGCCTCGCTTAACATAAATCAAGCACTCCGTTGCTCTTATTGGTTGTGGAGGTCTATCCAATTGAGTGCAGAGGCATTTTCCTGGTTTTGATTCAAAACATAAGCCCCATAACCACAGCTCTATGGAGCAGTATCAGACTCATATTCTGACTAGAATTGAGAAGGACTACGTCAGGCTAGTTCTGAGCTAGCCTGCGTGAGAGCATCCCTGATCTCAGCGAGCTTTCAAAAGATTTCACTCGCATAAGATCAGTCTGGAGACTCTCCGTTAAAGAAAATTTGGAGCCGTTCACCAAGCGGACAACGTCCAATCAGCGTTTTGGCTTTGAGAGGTGGGTTGAGGTGTGGCCTTGGCCGAAGCGTGACAGTTCAGTCTAAAGAACATAGAAGCTTCATGCCGATGAAACTAGCGTTAGCGTGGCTATCGAAGCAAGTTTTATTGGAATTACAGAGTATTTCTTCAATGAAAGAAGAGCAAAAAACACTGCTCTGGAGGCTTTTTTCTCAGAGAGAAAAAGATGTTTTGCTCTTCTCCCGACTTGGTTTCGGCAAGAGTAGCCTGGCTTGTGGTTGTGTTTTTGTTGTTACCGATGCAGCTGTTAGTGACTGCGCCATATCACCAACATAGGCCAATCAGCTAACCAGTATTTTTAAGCCCCTCTTCCCAAAATTACTTTAACGGAAAGGTTTCCAGATGGATATGCGAGCAAATCCATCTGGCGAGTAAGGTTAGTTCTGAGCGGGTTGCTCCTTTAGCCCATGGCATGTTTCAGTCTCTGCAATCCAGTTAACAATTAATTGATTATTAAATTAATTGACAAATGTTTTAAAATTTGATTAGCCACTGTTTCAGTCCTGATTCAAACCATAAGTAGCATTCATTTATGTTTTCATGGAGACCATAATAAAATATTTGCATGAAAGGTATTCAGTAAGTATTCAGAACAACCTTATCAGGTTATGATGTTAGTCATTATTACTACAGGATGGCTGTGCAACTGTTATTCAAACCTTCATCATGCAAACTTTATTTTTAGTGTCTGTTAACTTGTAACACCACTTTCGTATTATACGTGTTAAAAGCTTGAAACTTACGACTTATATCACACAGATTTCCATTCAAGAACTCTTTAACCACGTTGCCTCATATCTTGAGGATTTCTTTCATCCCATTTGCTGATGTCTAAATATTCAAAGCTAAAAACCATAAAAGGTTTGAAGATGATTGAACAAGTTCAATGTTTGTAAGAGTTTTTGGATGCTGTGTTCGGTCAGTGAACTCTTTCAAAGCCCGGATAATCACCCATGACATATTTCTTTACTGCTCCCATGGGGGAATGTGTGTAGCTCTGCTCTGCTTGCTGCTTAACTCTGCAGTTTTGTTTTTTTTCTCCTGCAGCGGAAGCCCTGAGTTAAAGTAGTTAGAAGTCTGGGCTCTAATGAAAGACATCTGACCGTCATTAATGCTCCACTTTTCCTGCTTTCACAGCTCAGCTTATATATGACACAGGGGCCCACAGACAGCCTTTTGTAGGATTTAAACTATATTAAGTCTGGACTATCTGCACGGGGGATTGCTTTTATGGAGCGTACTCTTTAGAAAATGGCCTCTTCTGCTGGACAGCTATTCACTAATCGCTTCACATACGCAAATATTTGCTTTACAGTCAACTGCTGTCATGTATCGCAGTAATTCCCTGGACAGTGTCAGCACCTCCAGTGCAGGGCTGGTTCCTGTAGAGCAACAGAGAATTCATATCTGCGTCAGTTGTTTGCTGATTTCCCATTGGTTCCTTCGGCTTTTATTCTCTGTGTTTGACATCATTTTCAGGATTTTGCTCAGGGTCGTAACTACCATAGAGGATCACTGAGGTCATGTATTTTTTTTATTTTTATTTATACACTACCGTTCAAAAGTTTGGGGTCACATTGAAATGTCCTTACTTTTGAAGGAAAAAGCACTGTACATTTCAATGAAGATAACTAACTTTAAACTAGTCACAAACAGGCTCTAACCAGAGTAGAAAAAAGAAGTGGGAGGCCACGCGTTGCACAACTGAGCAAGAAGAGATCACATTAAGAGTCTCTAGTTTGAGAAACAGACGCCTCACAGGTCCTCAACTGACATCTTTTATTAAATAGTACCCGCTGTAGCTTTGTTTTGTGCTGTCCTCTGAAGGGAGTGAGTACACACCGTTGTAGAAAATCTTCAATTTTTTAGCAATTTCTCACATGGAATGTAACCTTAATTTCTAAGAAGAAGAATAGACTGTCAAGTTTTTAGATGAAAAGTTCTCTTTTCTGGCCATTTTTTAGCTGTTTAATTGATCCCACAAATGTGATGCTCCAGAAACCCAATCTGCTCTCAAAGGAAGGTCAGGTTCTGTAGCTTCTGTAACGAAGCTAAACTGTTTTCAGATATTGTGAAATATTGATTGCACAAAGGGTTTTCTAATCATCAATTAGCCTTCTGAGCCAATGAGCAAACACATTGTACCATTAGAACACTGGAGTGATAGTTGCTGGAAATGGGCCTCTATACACCTATGTAGATATTGCACCAAAAACCAAACATTTGCAGCTAGAATAGTCATTTACCACCATTAGCAATGTATAGAGTGGTATTTCTTTAAAGTTAAGACTAGTTTAAAGCTCTATCTTTATTGAAAAGTACTGTGCTTTTCCTTCAAAAAATAAGGACATTTCAATATGACCCCAAACATTTGAACGGTAGTGTATTTTGCGTAAATTGTGATATATAACCACAGCCCACTGATGGTGGTCAGATGTACAACAGCCTCGCATTTTGTCAGTGGGTCCCAGGGCAGCTGTGGCTAAAATGTAGCTTGCCACCATTAGTGAGTGTGTGTGTGTGAATGACTAAATGTAGTGCAAAGATCTTTGGTCAATTCTCCTGACTTGAAAAAGCGCCATATACTAAGTTTATTTACTATGTTTAAACTAAAGACAAATTACATTGAAACGAAATGTAGGGCGAAGATCGAGTTCTCCCACAAAACTGCGAGGTGTTGTAGATTTGAAGAGCTAAAAGTAGAGCAGCTATCTAATTAAAAAAAGGAGCCAAAGGGGTTTGGGCATACGTGCCATGCACCGTCAGCACGCCCTGTCGTTATGGTAACTGCCACACACAGGCTATAGATGCCATTAGTGTTTCTGTCAGTCATGGCAGTCTGGAAGAGGAGCACATCAAGCTACACATGTAGGTGCAAAGCAGTTTAAGTTGTAGACGACTGTGAGAAAAAAACTGCATTTTCATGTGAAAATATTTCAACACATGGAGCTGCTCAGACAGTAGAGGAACATGGAACCAAAGTTGATTTCACTCTGTCTGTACCGGTCGTCAGTCCATTTCCAGCAGTTGAATCAACACTAAATATGCAGCTTATTTTTTAGCGACATCTTGAACTGAAAATGAAATGTTTACTCTTTAGTTGATTTTTCATTTTTTTGGATGTTGAACCTGTTTTATATTTCTGCAGATAGACGACACAGAGCAGATCATGGCCACAGGAAGTAGGGGTGATTTAGCACCCCCTAGTGGCGAGATGGGGATAACAATTTTTTTCTTATGAATATTTTGGGAAATGAGTTTGCCTTTTTTTATTTTACTATTAAGAGTATTTGGATTCAATTTAATTATTTTCCAGGCCTAATCGACACAAGTTAAACTAGAGCGCGGTATCCCGCTTGCGACAGCAGACTAGTAAATTTACATAGCCTAATGACATATACGAGGAGGAAAAGTGGCACAGAAACACATTTTGGATTTTTCCGCTTCTTTATCTCCAGGACCCCCAGGGCGCACCTGAACATTTGGACATCTGTAACCAGACAGGACTCCCTGCCTGTAGATCAAAGTACACATCTATTAGTTCAGTTTAACATAACCATAGTATTTTAGAGTTTTATTATGATCCTGGGCTCTTTGTGTAATGGAGAACTCTTTAATCACGTTTAAATAGTATAAAAATATAATTAGTTCCTTGTGGTTTGCTTAAGAGGATTTTGGAGCTAATAGAGTCATGTGTGACATAAACACAGTGACTCAGGTTTATGCCAACTAAACAAATCTACGTTGTTATAGTATTTTTGTGACGTTTGATTCAAAGCGCAGATATTCACCTGAGAACTGATGATATCTGTGTGTTACAGACCCTGGTTGCGTGCACTGAAGTGTATATGACAATAAAGTAATGAATCTCAATCTATTTACTTATTTATTTTTGTTGTATTTAAATAGGGCTATAGGATCATAGGTTGTTTGTCCTTGCAGATCGCACGGTATAGGAAGTCGTGCCTCAGGGTTCCCCATTCTTATTTACAACTGATATAAGGTTGTAGACTCATATTGATTTATTTTATAGAATTGCTTAAATGTCTGTATTTTATCTGTTTATTTAATATTTATACTTAGAGACAATTGGCTGCTCTGAAACCTGCAAAACTAATTTCTTTTCATGTTAAGGTGTTGAAATAACTGATAGAACTCCCTGAAACATGATGTTGAAATGCCATATTGTTTTCATTTCATCAGGTTAGCATTTGACTGTGTCAATATTCTTCACTAAAGGGAAAACAGGACGGGGAGGAAATGGCTGAGTCGTCCTCTTTGGGCCGAACACCAAGTGGGGCAGTAAAGAGAGAGATAGAGGGAGAGCAGGTGCCATTACATAAAAGGAAGATTCTGCGCCTCAACTGTATATTTTTGAAAAGTCAAATGTTTATTGCATGATGCTTGGAGTATTGTTTAAGATTATAATAGAAATATGTTCAAAAGCTGGCTTTCCATAACAAGAGTGAACAGGTTGGGCACTATCATCAACAAAATAATGTAATAGGGTCTGGCTGTCCCTTTTAAATACTGAAGTATATGAGGCCTCTTTACCGTATTTTCGCGACTATAAGGCTTTTATATAAAGCGCCTTTTTTACCCTCTAAATCGTGCGCGCCTATGTGTGTTGTTACTGCGCGACGTTGTTGAGACCGCTACTGAGAACGTTAAAGGGGGAGGTGTGGGTGTGGATTGTGTATAAAAGAACAGGTATGTGCATTATGCAGAACTCCTCATCTCCTCATTGAGGAGATGATGAAAAGAGTGGCTGAGGGAGGTGTATGTAAGGAGACCAGGTGGTTTTTCCACGCATCACCATCAGCTGTTAATCTGTGACTCTACGCGCGCCCATCTCACAGCTGATGTGAAAAACATGGTGAAACAAATGAACGCTGTGTACTTGCTGTTATTCCGGAGGTCTGACAAAGGAACTTCAAACGGTGCCACATCGGTGAGCCAGAATCAACCGCTTCAAAGTAACGCTATCGTTCACACGGATGCAGCAAGAGCAGCAAAATCGTGTCTGCTGCTTCCTTTTTACTGCTTGTACCAGTTAGTTCTGACGCGGCTGAAGCAGCTTTGCAAAAGTGTGTCTGACGCGCTGGGCGGAAACTACTCTATCCTTTCTTTGCCTTGCAGCTATATTTGCTGTGATCAGTGGGAATAAAGTATTTTTAATATGTTTTAAGTGAGAAAGTCCACCTGAAAACGTGAATCACTGCAGTCAGTTCATCCAGATTACCATCCTGCCTTCCAATATTAGTTCTGTCAGAGCCGCCAGACCCCCACACATACCAGCTGTGCGCCTGTCAGTAGAATCCCATTCAACAGCAGCCTCTGGCCGGGTCGCCTCCTCGCGGTTCACCGCAGCAACTGGTAGGTGTTTTTCATCTAAATAATCTAAACTGCAGGCAGCAGGATAATAAAAGCGCAACATATTCCTGCCGGCAGATTTCTGCATTTTAAGTTAACTTAGGCGCCAATAAACTTTTTCAGAGTGAGTGATCACTGCGCTGTGTCATCAGCTTACGCGCCTGTCTCACGGCCAGCTCCCAGGTTTGATTAATACTTTGTAATAAATACATGAATAAAGCACAAACATACTCAGTTTTGCTCCCGCTCTATTTTTAAATACGCATTAGGAGGTATTTAAACGTAGTAGAGGATATTTACCTGTATATAAAACCCGCGCCCTTTAATCCAGTGCGCCTTATGTGTGTGTTAATTACAGTAATGGCACACATAACTGAGACTGCGCCTTTTAGTACGGTGCGCCTTATGGTCGTGAAAATACGGTATTTCAATTATACTGGAATCTCTGTTCTGCTTAGAATCTTCAAAAGAAAGATGATATAAAAATTTAGTTTATAATGCCTGACATGTGTGGCAGGGAAAGGAGAACAGCGAAATGCCCCCACAAGACTATTCAAGAGTTATGATGTTGTTTTTGCTGCTTAAGACTCTGAAAATGGCCGAAGTTAGATATAAAACATTTCCTAGGGAGTTACAGTAGCCCATCAAGGTGATCCCCTTTCAGACACTTAGACGGGTATGACAAATTGCAGGGAAACAAAAGAAGCCAAACCACCCCCATTCCAAAGGGATGGACTCCTTCGTCCGTTTCAGTTTGCATGTTTTCAAACAAAAACAAGGTTTTGATGGGCTATATATATATATATAAAGCCTCGAACTCAACACTATTCCTGACATTTTGAATTGAAAATGCTTCCTGGATGGGAAGCAAAACGTCTTCAATCTTGGAAACAAAGTCCAATGGAATGTTTTTAACTTTCTTTTTTTGAAATGACTGTGGCCTTGATGACTGAGAATCTTCACCAGCATTTTCTAGGGAGCTCCTTTCTGATCCCACGTAGAGGTGATTGACTCTGCAAACGGCCCTGCTTGTGCTTAAATGTCAGCGAGGACACATTTAGGGTTTAAATCAGACACGTTTTTCACAAAGACTGCATAGCGTTTTGGAAGAAGACACCATGTTTAAACTCTTTGGCCTCTTCTTTGTCTTTGTCTTCCACATTTCTGAACACCCACTGTGTTTTTGAGTGGGAGTTCACTTGTTCCAATGCATTTAGATGCAGGCTTCCTGTGTGCTCAAGTAGAGTTTCCTGTGTTTCAGCAGAGGAAAAACTGGCTCAGCATGCATGGGGAATTCATGGATGGCTACTGTACACTTCCTTTTATGAGATCAGCACATTGACATTATTGAAACAGAGGCTTTGAAAATACCCAACAATGTAGCAGTAATTAAACATGCTATGAAGAGATTGTTCGTCGAGTTGTCATATCCTATAGAGCCTTTTCTCTCATGCAAAATAAATCCTAAGACTGTTCCTTAGTTTTCACAAACACTAAAACTTGTGAATACCAGGTCGAACATTTTATCTTCACACATACTTGCAACTGTGTGGGTGTGAGTGCTGACGATTAGTTCCTCAGGAACCAAAATATTTTAACCATTTACGTGAAGTTTACAGAAACCACTAATGTGGTAACCCCACAGTACATGCTTAAATCTACAATGTATTAATGTTTTATTAAAAAGTTATATAATCCAGACTGGATACATCAGGTGAATAGATCCTTTCAACAGTCCTATCTGCATTGATATATTTAAATTGGATGAATTTGGCCAGTTTACTCAAATCCAGTAGATGCATTGCATATCTTTCTTACATTTCTAAGTGATATATGTTGCTTTAGGTAAATAAACCCTCCATCATAGGATTTTGTATGATATCCATACTTTTCTTCTCTCCTGCTGCTTTACGCTGCTGAGCATTGAGTTGATATTTCAAAAAACTCATTGACATAGCACCTGAACTTAGAGGCAATTTCATATCAGTAGAAAACTTAGAACATTTATAATTCTATATTCACCGTGTTACTGGTCCGCCTTGTTTGCTAGGATATAAGATCGACTGTATTCTTCAACTTCTTGATAGAAATATGCAATGTTTTTTTTACAGTTAATTAATGTGTTCCATAACGTTTTGGATGATTAAATAAGTCATTTCAGGTCGAACAAAGGTTTCTCGCGTCAAATACCGCATACTTGCAATTGCAGGAGCCCTCGGCCCGCACTCCACAGGCTCAGAAGTCTTGTGCATCGCGAGAGTCGGTGTTGCTTTACGGCGAGAACTTGGCTGACTACAATCATTGTTATTTAGACACATGCATAACAAATAATGTATGAAAACATGCTAAATTTTCAAACTCGAAAAATTGGAACAAAATAGTCACTTACCGCAGTAGAGATGGTGATCCGTTAAGTTCACTTGTCTGCTAAGCTCAAACAAACCGCGCCTGGCTTGACGAGAAACCAGGAGAACAGCTGAGCATATTTACGACAGTGCACTTTTTCTTTCGCCCTCTGAGGGGAGCCTCACTGGAAAATCAACACCGGTTGCACAGTATACCTTCACAAGAGTTCAGTCACCTACTGTGGCTTTAAGAACTTCTGCACTAGTATATCCCTCTATTAGCATAGTGTTTCACACTTTGTTTTTGCTCCATTTGCATGCAAATATCAGCCTTCTCTTTACTTACCATAAAAACACCATGTGACCAAAGGTAGGGTAAGACATTTTTCATTTGCACAAAAAGTGAATAAGAAGTTGTCATTAAAATCAAAGACACCAAGTTGGAACCATTTCAGAAATGGATTTGATACAAAGGCAGTAATACATGAGTAACGTGCTGGATGTAATATAAATATTGCCTGGAGCTGGAGTGCTGATACAACGGATACCAAAACTAAACTTAAGTTCTTAGTTTATAAGATTACTGATTGGTGTTTAAAATCAAAATGGTACACTGCCTATTATTGACAGTTACTGTTGATATTTCACGGTACTATGGGCAGATGGCCGATCACACCTGGTGCAAAAACTATATTCAGTGTTAAAGGGGATTACGTAAACAACATCAGAGTGAATTCTAGATTTTTGCTGTTTTAATCAGAAATTAATATATTTTTTGTGTTTAAAATAAACATATAATCATTGTATGTTGGTTTGTCACAATATTTAAATTTCAAACTCGATGCGCCATGGAAAATATTTAATACCAATGCCATTTTCAGTACTGTGACGGAAAAAGTTTGACAAATAAATAAAGATATACGACCCTTATGATATGTGACTTGAACCATTTAAACTGTCAAGATGCAGCATTTAGAGTTTTGTGTTCTTTAGAAAATTGTGATAGTTTAGAATAAAATTATTGTTTTAAGTGTCTTCATTTATTCCACAACTGAAAAATGAAATTATTGATCAGGCCATTCATCTATTAAAATAGAAAATAGATTTTATCATTCACCCCTACTATAGACAACACACTAAAGCCCCATTTACACTACCCTTGAAAAACCGATCCATGCCGAGACCGTCCAGGCGGCTCGGATCAGTTAACTCCAGGCGAAACTGGGATCTGGCGACGTTTACATTATCACGCCCCATCTTTGGTTCCTGCGCCTCCTAGTGACGATCTGCGGTATTACTGCCAGTATTGAAGGTGGAAATCAAGCAGTTGGTGGCGGTAATGCACCAAAAGTTGTTTGGCAACCGCCATAAAACACAAGAAGAAGAAGAAGACGAAGAAGGCGGGAATCAAGCAAATCAAAATGGCGGCGCCCGTCACATTCAGAAAGTTATTCTTGAATATTAATGCTGTACTTCGATCGTTATTATTTAAAATGCCATCATTTAAAATGTTGCGTGGTGAAGATTTCGATTGTTGTTTATAGTTGAAGAAGAAGTTGTTCTTCTTCTGTTTCGGAGGGGCATTACCGCCAACTACTGGAATGGAGTGTGAATCCGCACGATGTGCAGCCAGGCGAGATGGCAGCGTTCTGCTCATGCATTCTTGTTATCAGAGAACCAAGCCAGGGGAAAACCGAGAGCCGAGCTCCACCTCTGGAACTGGTCTGCAGTTATCTCGGTTCGGTTGTGTCTAGCTCGGTTCAGTTCAGTTTACTTTCCATTTACACGCGATAAGTTATCTCAGTTACTGAGCTTCGGACCGGTCTCGGACACGATTTTTCAAGGGTAGTGTAAATGGGGTAATAAGTTTCAGAATTGAATGAGATCATTGCCATAATATCTGCTCAGATACCGCAAGAATGACACAATATTAATCCAATGCTCCCGATGCAGGCACTCTGTCTGCACTGAGGAAGATTTCCTAACCTCGGCATGCTGGGAACTTGACTTGCAGTGATTCCTGCTGATGGCATTCTCATATATTTCTCAGTATTTTCATTTCAGTATATTAACCATTACTATACATAATATTAAGACTCTTTACTTTGCATTTAATCTTCATCCTCAGTAGGTCAGAAAAATAAATAGTGACAGAAAAAGTAGCTTTACACACCTTGATTCATCAACAATATGTTGCAAATTTTATCCTTTATATATATATGCCAAAAACTCATTAGAGTAGGACTTTACATGGTTTGCATCAGACTTTCAGGTTTAGACACATATTTTCAGAGACATAAACATGTTTTATAGAACCCCTTCCTACGTCCTACAGGCTCCAGTTGGCCTCTGTTTGCCTTTCCGAATGCTCCGCCTTAGTGTAGTTTTTGGAATCTCTTTAAGTCCTTCAGAAAGATGCCCTGAAAATATTTGCTCATGTTCAGTCGACATGGAAATACAGCTTAAGTGAAAGTTAGTGAGAGGTCAGAGCAGCCACATGGAGAGTCAGAAATAACCTCTGTTAGGAGAGCGCAGTTATTTTCAACACAGAAATGGAGCCACGAACAGTTATATCCAGCTGGCTACGTTCCAACGGTGGTTTCTTTTGCCTCCATTTTTCTCCCTCTCGTCTGCCTTGAGAGTAAGGTCTGTTTAGAGGTGAATGCTGCACAATGGCAATTTATTTTGGAAACAAAAGGATTAATCTGTTTCAGTAAAGTTAGTATTTTCTGTCTGGAAACACTGTAGTTTTTCCAAGGCCACATCGCCTCCAGATGGGTATCTTTAGCCTTTGCTGAACATAAGAGGAATGTTAGCAGGCCTAGAGATAATATATGAGGCTGCAGAAGGCATTTAGGGGTTTTCTTAGATAAAGGCATTTTTTTTCTTTGCCTTAACTGGAAGCATGGATTGACTACATTTTTTTTAAAATGTACTTTAATTCAAACTGTTGGCCTAAGAAAAAAGCATCTGAGAAACATTGCAAAATAACTGAAGGTAAATGTAAAGCTCAACACCTCAGATCAGGAAATAAGTAAAATATATAAAAACTTGAACATGTGTTAAAAAGTATTCCCTGTATTTTAGGAATATAGGTCAACTAAAATCCCAAGGATGCCACACTGGACAAAATGTTAAGCTTTTAAAAGGTGGGGGTTTTGATTTTTCTATCTGAATGCTTTAGCCTAGACTTAACACCCATAGAAGCTGCATTTGAGGTTGTTCTTACCTTTATTAAACTCCTATACAGATGTAAGATTAGATTTTTTTTACTTTTTTTGTGCCTAAATAAATGTAGAAACATTTTTCAATTCCATTTAATATCAGGGTTACATTGATATTCTCAATATTTTTAAGAGTTTTGTAGCTCTTGTTGAAAGTCTTTTGGCTATGGTTACTTTAAAGAGCAGCAGAGCAATGAACGGTAAGCTGTAGCAGATTCTAAAGACTTTAATGAAGTCCTTAAGTCAAAATAAAAGTCTTAAAAAATCCAATTGAAGGACGCCCCATTTGATTTTTAGCTAAAGCTTACATTTATACTAATTCAGCAACCTCCCTAATGTTTCAAAGGTAATGAGGACCAACATTACACGCAGATTACTTCTCACATTACTGACAACAGTAACTTTTCTACAATTGTTTACAAAATTCACTCAAAATTGACATGAGGGTGTGAGTGAAACATTCCCTTTTGCCTTATGGACAAGTAATAAAGCGTACAGATGAAGCATATATTTTGGGAAGGCAAGGGCAAGAAGACGGTTCAGCACCATATCAAATAATTTTTACATCTTTAAGATAAACTGTAAAGAGAAGAAACTTTCGGGAGGAAGTTTGGTTTCTAAATGTGAGATCATCACATGCGTGGGAAGTGTCTTATCTCGATGTTTTTTCATTTCTCCTTTCCCCTCTGTGAATAACACTCGGCTAAAGCCTTTACCAGTAGGGTTTCTCAAACTCTACAGCCGCAAACTTCATTGTATTTTATTAGGATCCAATGTGTTAGGCCAATGAAAAGTGGTGGAAATGTGTGAATTAGGGGTTCTAATTTTAGGTTTGTACACGTTTATATAAATAGACATCTCTTAATTTTGGTGGTTTATTTAAAAAATATAAGGTAACAACGAAATGTGTGACAAGTTCCTGAAAGAAATAGAAATATGATGACCTTGCTGTGAACCCTGCATGCTTATGATGTGTTGCAGCTGTGCTCAGAAGTCAAAATGTCTGAGTAGGAAATTACTACTAAAACTCAAGATGGCTGCCACTTAGGCCCCCGTCCACACGAAGCCAAACCTTGGCCTAAATTCACAAATTTTTTCACCAAACCAGCCTCTCATCCATACCAAGCGGGCGTTGGGTCTAGGTCTGTAAACGATCTTTTTTATTCAGCCTTCAGAGTGGGAAGATTTTGAAACGCCGTTTTCGCGTTTTCCATCTTAAGCTCTAACCGCATTTTTTTTACACGCATGCGCTATAGCGTCAGCTTCTAAACACGCAGCAAGCGCCATTACACAGTATCACAACAACAATGGCGCTCGCACTGTGTTGAATGGTTGCTGCTCATGCTACTCACCCCTGCTGTCGGGCTTACAACAGAATCTTCTTCTTCTGGAATATCTCCAGGAAGAACAGAGCAATATCGACCACATAGTTCAGCACCTGAATTTGACTGAACCACTAAAAATGGACCCACAGGGCAACCATATATATGTATAAATATTAGTGCGGCTTGCCCAACATTTCCAGTCGCCTATTTTTGCTTTTGGCACCACAGCGCCACTTTACAGGCCAGGCATACATTTTGCAGCGCTTTTCATGCATTCGTGTGGACGGGTCACATTTATTTTATGTCTCCGCCTTTACGACAAACGTTTCTGGAAAATATTAGCGCTTTCGTGTTCGCTTTTGACTTCGGTGTAGACGGGGCCTTAGGCCTGTCACGATAATCAACAAATTAGTTCTTTGCATAATACATTTGATTGAGGTCAGTTGTTTACATTTGGATGCTGGTTGGTTTTGCTTGTCTCTACGTCCTTTTCTGCTAAACAGTCTGGATGACAGCAGGTTTCATTCCAGTCAGTTCTTACTTAACCCCCGTATAGCAAATGTAGCATACGGGGGCTACCCCAGTCGGCCTCAGCAGATGGCCGCTCACACCTAGCCTGGTTCTGCTGGAGGTTTATTCCTGTTAAAAGGGAGTTTTACTTACTTTCCTTGAGTAATTACCTTTGAGTCAATGAGTCGATGCAACCAACTGGTTTTCCTTAGATAGAAAACTATGGATCAATTTGACTGTGATCTGGTGAACTGTTAAGTGCTTTGAGATGACATGTGTTGTGTATTGGCGCTTTTGAAATAAAGTAAATTGTGAATTGACATTTAGAAACTTGGTCTAATTGCTCATTGGAGTCACTTGTTTTAACTGTTATTTCCCTTTAGGACTTTTTCTACAATACAATGGAGGAATTTCTGTTTGGTATCAACTGTAATCCTCTCACTATACCTGAATGCTTAAAAGAAAAGGGGAAAAAAACAAGTAGTTAATCCATTAGCATATCTCGTTAGATTTTTTTACACAGTCTTTCAGGAATGAGAGGGCAGTGAGTGTTTAGTACATCAGAAGCTTTGTCATAGTCCCAGGGGGCAGTCTGACTAATTTCCTTTGTGTGGAACGAGAGGGTCCTCTGGATGGGATCATGGTGGGAAGCTGTGGTGAGACGGGGGGGTTGGACACAGTGGAGCTCTGTTTGGTGTTCTTCTTTAACGCCTCCCTTCTTTGACGTCTCATAGCTCAGACATGTTGCCCACTCAGCGCTGTTCATGTTATGGGGAAGCAAAGGGGCCACTGGTTTGTGCAGGAACAGTGTTGGAACGGCAGAACGGATGCCAGAATGTTTTAACACATCTCTAATTAAAACCACCAAACATCAACAGTCCATTCATTATGCTACTGAAAGCTGAACTTTAAATTAAAGTCAGCTAGATAACCAAGCAGGCACATGGCACAGATGAAAAGTAAAGCCTTTCCTTTGGTCTTAATGCCACCCTCTCCAACCAAGCTGTGAACCGCCCTTTCCTGTTTTTCCCGTCTTTTCCATTCTGACTAAAGGAAGCCTCCCCCCCTCTTCCCTCCAAAGGAGCACAGAGACATTAAGCCATGACAAGTTCTTAACTATTGCAGCATATGCTTTGGTGTGTCTAACTGCTTACTTCCTGACAATATCGGTCATTAATCATGGCAATGCTGCTAAGGTCAGTGCTCCTAAGAATTTGGCATTGTGGTTCAAGTCAAAAGAGAACCGCTCTTGTCATGTTCTTGTGTTTAATTCATTTCAACTGGATTTCCTCAGGATAACTGAGTTGTTAATCTGTTTGAGGAAGTAAAATGTTAATCAGGACTGAATATAATAATCAATAACTGGAGTATACAGACTCAGTTGCAGTTTGTTGAAAGAAGAACCAACTGAAAGCAGTAACTTGTCAAGTTAAGTGGAGCTTTGAAGAGGACCCAAATGCAGAAACGGAAGCTGAGGTGGTTTCTAGTCATTTAATAGCAAAAGGTGGCAAGTCAAGATAAAGAATAAATATAGGATTACCAAAATACAGAAGGACACCAGCAACCCTCGCGACCCCACTTGGGAATAGCATTCTAAAAAATGGATCAGTGGATGCAGTTATTGCCCAGCCCTAATTTAGGCAACTGGTGCAGCGAACACAATGTTTCTTGCCTGAAGACTAACTAACAGGTACCACAGCTAGTTAGGCTTTTTGATCCGAAAAAACAAGATTAAATATTTAAGATGCAGATTATAAATTTGGGAAAAAAATAACATCCACAGAGATGTGGAGAACAAAATTCGTCACACACCTGCATCAAGTGGCAAATCAGAGGGAATACTGAACCTAATCTAAAGTTATGGGGTCAGTTGGTTGTGCTGTTACCTTGTAGGAATAAGGTTCTGGCCTGAATCCCAGATAGGGGATCTTTCTGTATTTTGTTTGCAGGTTCACTTCACCCTTTGGGTTTAAAACCCAGAACCCATGCGTTTATAAAGATAAGTAATCACCAATTGGATGATGGGGACTGTATCTTGTGTTAAAGCGAATATATACTTCCAAAATGCTATTCTTCATGCCAATTTCATGCTGAATAAAACATTGAGGCTCTTGTTGGTTTCGTCGTATCTGGAGATCTGGGAAGTGCTGCTTCCGTATCATTCAAATAATGGATATTTTCCTATTTATAACAGAAACTATTTTAAACTGCCCGCAGCCGGTTTATAATTATCGGGCCCCGCGTCCTGAGTGGGTAGCATCCAGAATTTACCTCGAAACGAAGTCATTTAGAATGTTTTAGAGCATAAAACAGTAGTGTATAGGGGATTTCCTGAAAGCGCGCTTCACATGCGCGCTCACGACGCTACTGAAGCCGCAGACCAAACCAGATGAAAAGTGCGCATTCAGCGCCTGCTCTGGGCCGCATAATGCAAGCCGTGAGAAGAAGAAATGCGCTGTTTACCTGTGCAAAGAAAAGAAACAACGAAGAAAAAAATGTCTGGAGGACTTGCGCAGTGTTGAGGAAGAGCATGAGTTCTTTTGCCCGAGCTGAATGCGCTGGTTTGGTCTGGTTTGCTCTCGTAGAAGGGCGCCGTGGAACGCTGCAGATGCGCTGCCAGGAAATCCTATACACTACTGTTTATGCTCTAAAAACATTCTAAATGACTTTGTTTCGAAAGTAAATTCTGGATGCTACCCACCTCAAGACAATTTGGAACACATTGGACGAGCAGCATGGAGGAATATTGGACACGCTTTGGGGACTTTTATGGACCTTTCTGTCTCGGGCGCTAAGCACCTCCATTATTTGAATGTCAGCAGACAGCAAGAAGCCCTAGATCTCCATAGATGCATTTGAGATATCAAAAAGTACTCCAGAGTTTGTTCAGCATGGGGTGAGTAGAAAAATGAAGGCTAATCATGTTTTGGGTGTACTATTCCCTTTAATGCTGAATAGTTCCGATTGGTTTCTACAGGATGGGAATAAAACTTGTAACCTGACTCAGAGGGTCTTTATGCCTATTGAAAAACCATTCACAAAACATGTAAAAGGTTTTTTTTGTATAAAATTATTCTAAAGAAGACATGCTGACCTGAGTGCATATTTGGTATTTTTTAGGGCTGTCAGTTTTAAAGCGTTATTAACGCGTTAACTGCTCTAGACGATAACGCCGACATTTTTTTTAACGCACGTTAATCACGCATCAAAACAAACGCACCGTGCGCTTTTGTTCTTTGTTCTTCCGCAGCGCTCGCTGTACTGTTTGTTTTACCCTCGGCGCTTTCCGTAGCTTCAGGAACGCTAAGTTTTGGGAGACTGCAGCATAACAGACCCGTGCTTTGAGTGAGCAAAAATGGCCAGCAGACAAGGTATCCTGCATGATACGTTTCATTTTAAAGTTATCCCAGAAGGCTGTCTTGACAAGTCCTATGTCTATGTTGTCCAGAAGAAACGAGCATCTCACTGGCTTAGTGCCAACAAGACAAAGAAATAAATGAAGTCATGTGGATATGCACTGCTGCTGCACTTCCTGTTCAGACCAAAAGGAATATTAAAGCATTTTGAAAATGTTCTACATGTAAAATGTTATGTTGTTGAGATGACTGCAAAGCCCAGTTATTGTAAATTCGTTTGATTTATTTATTATTTTGTGAGTAACTTCATTTTATTTGAATTAAGTCTGAATTTCATAACGGAATTTGCACTTTATTTTAACAGTACATCTTTATTTTTGTCCTATGTTTGAGAAAAAACTTAATTTTATGGAGTTCTTTGAAGTACTGTTTACTGTTCTGTAGTTTTGTAATTTTTTTTTACAATTTTTGAATAATTATTGGCCGGAATTTAAACCAGGATATTATTCTAGTTTTTTAAAAGTGCTTTAAAAAATAATAATTAAAAAAACTTATTGTATAAGCAAGTTTTTTTTTTACATTATTGCACATTAGCATTTTTTAAAATGCCCAAATAAAATAAATAAAATAAAAAGATAAAATATGCGATTAATTTGCGATTAATCTTGAGTTAACTGTTGATATTATGCGATTAATCGCAATTAAAATTTTTAATAGTTTGACAGCACTAGTATTTTTACATGAGTTACTTTTTTTTCGTCCAATCGGCTTTAATTCTGATTACCTTTATTCATATAAACAAGAAAATTTGATATTTTTTTTTAGTCTGAATACATTTCAGTCCCATTCATAAAATATGTATATTCAAATATAGCAAAAACTGATCCACCTTGCAGCCCTGCATAGGAAATATCCTTTCAAATAGATTCCTGCACCTTTTTCGGTTTGTCTGAATTATTTCTTAAAACCTGAGCTAGATAAAAAATTAACTTTGAACTTTTCTTCCCTCAGTTAAAGTATATACACCAGAGATTGGCTAGCAGAGTCATATTTTTGAGTTTCCAAACAGTCAGTATGAGATTAAGATATTAAATGTTTAACAGGTTTCTAGATATATCTCTGCAAATTTCACTTCTTTTCTTGCAGGATCCCAAACTTTACATCTTGATAAAGAGCAGAAACAGAATGACTGGTTACTATCATGGTTATGCAGAGTGTTTAAGATCTCAGGAATGCCTGAGCAGCTCAGCCCCAGTGTGACATGCGCCTCAATCTGCCATGTCTTAACCTCTCCTCCAGACGGGAGGATCTGTGTGAAAACAGAGCTTCTATTAGTCACATCACAGGTGTGCATGACGAGCATGATGTGTGTTTAAGTGTGCTGCCGGTGAAAGAACGACAAGGACAGCTTAATAAGCTTGTAATAGCCAGTGCTGAGCTGGCTTGCTCTATTAAAGGAACGGCTCTTGTTCTCTCAGGTTGCTTATACATTTGAGGTCTGTGGGATGCTCTGTAAGCATTTCAACAGACCCCACACCCTCCGGCTTTTATGCATTTGTTTTTCATTATATCCATGGTAGGGAAACGATCTAGTCATTTATAAAGGGGTAGTTACTTTTCAAACCTCATAAATCTATCGGGGTATTGTTGATTACAGCTCTCTTGGCTTTCCGATCCTCTTTCAAAATTATTTGTTCAGTTTCCTAACTTTGTGGGCTTTTCAAATAACATTGATGGACGGGTTAGAATATTTTATCTTTTGTTTTCAGTGAATGAAGTAACAGCTGCAAGATTTGGCCTTTTTGGCACTTAACAAAATATATATATATATTTTTTTTTTTCACTGATTAAAATTGATGGATACTTCCAGTAACAGTTTATAGTTACTAAAATTGGCTGTAATGAAACACTTTATCCCCTGATTCTTGTTTGATTTAATTGTTGTTGCAGATTCAAAAAAGATTCAGAAAGAGAAAAAAACAAGAGAAAAAAAAAGTGTTTTCCTACTTTAAGATGACGAAGCCCCAGAAGGAATAAGATATTAATCCATGTGAATTAACCAGTACGATCTCAGGGAAAGGTCGTGTGTGTCCACTGCGCACTGCTTCTTCCACTATAAGAAGCAGTGCATGTTGTAATGACTTAGCAGGCGCCGCAGAAGCAGCGAAGTTTACATGTGCAAAAGTCAATGGTTGACGTGCGTCAAGGCTACAGCAGCAGCACTTTCATTTGGTTTGGTTATGCGCGCGTTTCTCGTGAAGGCCAGGAACGCCGCGCAGGCGCCGCTTTCAGGAAATCCTATACACTACCGTTTATGCTCTAAAAACATTCTAAATGACTTCAAGCTTCGAGTAAATTCTGGATGCTACCCACTCAGGACACTTGGAATACATTGGACGAAGCAGTATGGAGGAATATTGACACGCTTTTGTGGACTTTATGGACCTTTCTGTCTCGGGTCACCATAGACCTCCATTATTTGAATGTAAGCAGACAGCAAGAAGCCTCCCAGATTCCAGATGCATTTGAGATATCAAAAAGTACTCCAGAGTAAGTTGTTCAGCATGGGGGTGAGTAGAAAATGAAGGCTAATCATGTTTTGGGTGTACTATTCCTTTAACACAGAATCATGTCAGGACAACTCTGAATTAAGTTGAATTTATTGCATTTAAACCTATACACGAGCTTTAGATCCACACATGGGAACAATATTCTGCTTCTTTCCTGTTCTTTAGCCCTTTGACTCTAGCTCTATAAATAGAGATTTGTTTATTTATTTTTTACCACGCATTCCTCTAAGCTCCAAGACACTTGACTCCCAGCTTGAGCTTTACAGGGTTAGTTTGCATCTGAAAAGATTGTTGGAACCAAAAACAGATCCACAGTTACAGGGAAAATAAAATATTTGTAGGTTTGTGTGCTGCAGGAATGCAGTGTGAAATATATCATCCTGAAGTTTTTCTTCTTTTCCCCAGAAATGATAGTTTATTCATTCTCCTCTCATTGTTTTAAATCTGTCTCTATAAATCTCTTTAAAACAACTAACTTTCTCATTAAGTCTTTTTAAAGTGGTGTCAACACTGTGTGTAGTTCCTTATGTATTGTCTTTTTAATTATTCTTTTAATTTAAATAGAAATGGTAAGACTTATAGGGTGCTACATAGCAGTGGAGAGTTAAGCCATCTGATCTAATCTGGGGGGCTGTAGACAGGCTGTCTGCCCTTCTGTGTCTATTTAAATGGACACACACACAGATACAAAGGCATTCAGGAATGCGTCGGTCAACACCGCTCACACTTACTGTCAGAGCCTGTTTTACCAACAGTGTAAAGCAATCTAATTTTATAATCCCATAAAAGGCCAGCAGTGACTGTTAAAAGAAATAAAAACACAAAAAGCTTCAGTCACAGTTTTTTTTTTTATTTGAACCTCATGCTTCAATATCCAGTGTGAATTACATTAGCTTCTGTGGACGTTCTCCGAGGAATGACTCCCCATGAGTTTTTGATTAATGGTCAGGCAGGATATTGGCTTCAATATTATTTAAAAAAGTTGTTGAATCCTTGACTCCGGCTGTGTGCCGAAGTTCCAGTGTTTGTCTGATTTGGTGGAGGGCGCGAAAACAGGGTTTATCCAGAAATGTGCGGCTATTGTTAGTAGGTGAACGGAGAAACTGACTGCCACTCAGATTTCCTGGGCGTACTTTAGAACGGGTCGTAGTGGAGATTAACCCCTTCTCAGTGCGTGTAAGCTCAAATGATCTCTTTGGGAAAGTGGATCCAAACCCTCCTGTTTGAACCCCCAGCTCAGTTTGAAGCTCAGTTGATCCCTTCCAGGGAGTGAAGGTCCGAGAAATCCAGTTAGCAGGAAGACTTCCTGCCGAGAGGCAAAAGACAAAAACAAAAGCTAAACTCAGACTCAGCAAAACTCAGCTCTGCCAGAGTACCCCAAAACTGGCAAACACTTTGGCTGCCGAGGTAGTGGCAGTCAGCAGCTTAAGAGCGCTCCGCAATGAGGAAACCATCAGCAGGTGTGTGAGGAGGTGGACCAGGAACCAGGCGCCTTCCGGGTGGATGAAGGGAGACAAACACAGAAACACAAAAACAGGAGTCTTGACAGATATATGGCAAATATTGAGTCCTGAACAACCAATCATCATTTTAGGTGTTGTTCTGGTGGTGGATGGTGTTTTTAGTATATTTCTATAAGTAGTCCCTCAACGTGTGTTTTTTTTAAACTCTTTGACTTTAATCAAATCTTGGGTGAAAGGGTATCACTCTGTGTAGCTGAAAAAGACTCATCTTGTAACTGCACTTCCATACAGTTTGGGAGCATCTGATGAACGTCTTGGTTGGACAGATGGTCCCATCCAAACAAGCTTGATTTAATACCTTCAAAGAAAGAAATACGTTTCATGTAGCCTATTAGTCAATACCAAAGCCTGCAATCACTGAATCTCTACCCTTTACTGACTACAAACTGTTTGTGGTTGTTTTATCACTTTTACCTTATCACTAGTGATGTTATGAGATGAGCCAAGGCTTCGAGGCGTGTGTCGAGTAATGGAGGGGGCGTTTCCCCGAAGCGCGTGTCGAGGCGTGATTCATTTAGAGGAGGGGCCAAAATTGATAACGCCCGAGGCCTCGCTATCGCGATACGACACCCGTGACCGCTTCGGTAAGTGGTTCGGGAAGCGGAAGAATTTTGACAGGCATCTAAACAGCCTCAGAGTTCAGTCAAGATGTGGGAGATTGGGAGGAGAGCTGCTGTCAGCTGGATAAAGTTTGGAAAGATTTTAAGAATAAATTGTTGTTTTTCCAACCAATCTAGTTGGTTAAAACTAATTTGGTTAGAATAAACAATGTAATGATCAAAATCTGAGGAAACCACCAGACACACAGCCAGTGTTAACACGTCAGTTTTAAGAAGAATTTTCTCCATTGATCAGACTGATCTACATGAGATGCGTCTTCTGTAAGGGACAGACTATCATGCTAGAGGTTGATGGTTCAAGAAATGTCTTCGGCTTTTGAAAGTTGCGATTAAAATTAATTATTTTGGCTGATGAGACTAATTTACATTGTTTTGCCCGAGTAAAAATATAGATTGGGTAAAATTAGGTCGGTTTAGTCAAAAGATTGGTTGAACACAACTTCCAACCTGATTAAAACCAAAAAACATGGAAAAACTATCATGTTTGAATAAAAATAAAACACATTTTGTTCATCATTGCCCAATTTGCACAAACACTTTCACTGTCTGCTTGAGCTTATTTCACTAAAATGGCAGAAAAACTGTGCACGTAAATTATTGTTCTAAGAAATTTTACACTTAAAAAAAAAAAACTTACAAAAGATTTTATTATACACACCAACCATTAATAATTTCAAGGGAACTTAACAAGGGAAAAAAAGAAAAACAGTTGCAAAAAAAAATCACAGATTTTATTATAAACTGTAGTTCTGCTCTCCACCAGTAGGTGGTGACATGTTCACATGAAGCCTCATGAACTGTGGGGATCGTTGAAGTAATTTGGCCAAACGGTTCAATGCCTCATGAGGCTTCATCTCACCATCACTACTTATCACCAACAACAAATGAGGTATTTCGAGTTGCAACTGTGTGTTGATTTTAGATGTAAACCTGTCACGCATTTGGTTCTGTTAAGTTTTCTTTTGAGTATTCAGTTGTACTTTGCTCCATGTTTTCTAGTTTTAGTGCAGGGGTCTCAAACCGGTTCCAGAAAGGGCCGTTTGCATTTTTTTTACTATGTCAGAGTGGAAATGGGGTAGAGCACGTAGGATGGTCTTACATAAACACATCACCAGAATGATTGACAGTTAGGAGGACCACTTATTTTGATGATGCACCCGGAAAAAGTGCATCCTCCACTATACCTTAAACACTGCAATCACTAGCGTTTGTGTATTGAAGCACCACCATGTTCTTTTAGTTCTGTCTTCAAGGTCAGACTCTTCTATGTGGCTCCCTGTGTAGAATCAGTAGAGTACAGGACATGGTTTTAGACAATTAACTGTATTATTAAGATGCAGCAGCGCATTATTCTCCTTGTGCAAAGTCAGCCTTCGGTTGCTGCAGAGGAAGGTCCTTCAGCTGCATCCATTAGTGCGGCACAAGCCCTACATTAGGATTGGAAAGAGATGCATCGATACGGTCCGACCAAAACAGCCCCTGAAATCAATAAACATGACAGCAGAGGGGTGGACGCTATTTACAGTAATAGTGATATTTAGAAGGGGTGGCGGGTTGCTCTTTGTGGGAAGACATGTTTGTGTGCGAAAGTGGTCTGAATTTAATTAGCTGTCTGTTCCTCCGTGACCGCTAGAGAAAAGCCGAGCAACCTTCTCCGGATAATAAATGAGTTCCAATTATAAGCAGACCGTTTACAGCTTTAGCCTCTTACCTCCTGAGGTCGACTTTTATTACATATGCAAATATCAATACCATCGAGCAGACGACCTAAACGCAGCTACCTGTTAAGCTGACCCTGAAACTGTTTTGTCTTTGTTTTCAGATGGATCTGAAGCTGAGCTTTATAGCGTTTCTAGGACTCTTTTACTGCTGTTTCTCTCAGAAAGGTAAGATTTGTATAATATCTGGTCATTTTTTTTGGTTGTCGGCATGTTCAAAGAGGGAATATCCTGCCTTCAGTAAGTGTTTCACACCTACTGAAGCATAAATGTGGGGGGCTTAACGGGAATCTTGCAATGCAGGGCTGCTCCATCTGACTCTCACTTCTCTGTCTTTGTTTTTCCATCCAGAGGGGAACGAGTGCATAACCGCCAATGCCAAATACTGTGGAGAGTGCATCCAGGCTGGAGCCAAATGTGGCTGGTGTACAGACCCAGTATGTAAATCAAAGTTGTCAGCTACAGTCACTGCAGAGTAATGCAAAGTGTTGGCAACATTATTACAAGGAGAGGATTTCTGTTCTACAGAAAACTCAGATGCACGTTTACAACAACCTTGTGTTTTAGTTTTTCATCCCGAAGAAAATATACCTTTTTGAAGATCATACAGTTTTCATTTCTCTGTGGGGAAAAAAAACATTATTGGTACTAAAGAATTTAATTGCTTCCTATAATCCTATAATTCTTCTTCTTATAACATCTTTTAAAAACCACCCTCCTCTCCAAGCATTTTTATTGATCTCATATTTTGTGGTGAGCTCCAACCCATTACCGTCAGTATTTAACTTCATTTTAAAGGAATAGTGGCGAGCACCAAAACATGATTATCCCTTCATTAATACTACTCACCGGTCACTGCTGAAGCTGGATACTCTGTCGAGTACGGTGTTGATATCTCAAATGCAATCCTGGAAGTCTGGGAGGCTTCTTGTAATGCCAACTGACATTCAAATAATATGGAGGTCCATGGATAAAGCCGAGAGACATTCGTAGGTCCATAAAGTCCACAGCGGGTAGTATATATTCACTCCATACGGTGCTGCGAATGCAATGTGGGATTCCAAGTGTCCTGGTGGTTTTCATGCAGAACTTCACTCAGTGTCTACGGAAACCGCGGCAGACCAAACTAGTATTTAGAGTGCGCGCATTCAGTGTATAGGATTTCCAAAAAGCGGCGCCTGCTCGTTCACGAAGCTACAAACCAGGCAGTCGCGCGTACAAAAGTGCTCTACCAATAATGCTGGCGTAAAATGCTGTTTACCTGTGCAAACAAACGTAAAGTAAAATGTCTGAGGACTTTCTGGTGTTGAGGAAGAGTATGAGTTGCTGCCGCCGAAGCTGAATGCGCTGGTTTTGGTCTGCCGGACTCGTGGCGTCGTGAGCAGCGCGTATGCTTGGCGCTTTCAGTGAAATCCTTATACACTACTGTTTATGCTCTAAAAACATTCTTCTAAATGACTTCGTTTCGAGTAAATTCTGGGCGCTACCCACTCAGGACACTTGGAATACATTGGACGAGCAGTAGCAGGGAGGAATATTGACCACGTTTTTTGTGGACTTTATGGACCTTTCTGCCTCGCGGGCACCATAGACCTCCATTATTTGAATGTCGAAACAGCAGACAGCAAGAAGCCTCCCAGATCTCCAGATGCATTTGAGATATCAAAAAAGTACTCAAGTGTTGTTCAGCATGGGGTGAGTAGAAAAAATGAAGGCTAATCATGTTTTGGGTGTACTATTCCTTTAAGAATGTTTTTTGATAAAAAGAACAAAACAAAAAATGGTTGGTTTAATGAAGAAATATGCATTTAATTACAAATCTGCTAAAAATCTGCTAAAATTTGTTTTTTTGGAAGTAATTTGCTTACTAGATCCATTCCCTCTAACTTGCTTGTTTGATCGTCTCTCTTAGGACTTCCTAAGGCAGGGTGAAACTGTGTCAAGTCGATGCGATGAGGTGCAGGGCCTGATAAAAAGGGGCTGCAACATGACCTTTATCGAGAACCCCCTCGGACAGCAGGACATCATCCAGAACAAGTCAGTGACCAATCGCAGCAAAGGACTGGTAGCATTAAAACCGGAGGAAATCACACAGGTCCAGCCCCAGAAAGTCAACCTCACCCTCCGATCTGGTGCGTTAGCATCTTAACAATCACTCCTTCACTCCTGCTCAAAGTTTATATAACATTTTGGTGATATGACAATTATTGTTTGTTATATTAAGGTGAGCCCCAGTCTTTTGAGCTGAAGTTTAAAAGAGCAGAAGATTATCCCATCGACCTGTACTACCTGATGGACTTGTCCTATTCTATGAAGGATGATCTGGAGAATGTAAAGAACCTGGGGACCAGCCTGATGGAAGAGATGCAAAAGATCACCTCTGACTTCAGGATAGGTTAGGAACTCCAATGGTTTTTGTATCTGTTGCTGCTGCTCGCTGCAGAAAGAATGTGGGGATGGATTCAGTTGCTTTTCTTTGTTTAACATTCATCATTTCACACACAGTGGCAGAGAAGCCATATTAGGTATTTATCTCCCACAGAGAGCTACTTAAAGACTCCTACAAACCAAACACCGCTCCCTTCCAAAACGTTGTCTGTAACCTTTGGAGCAACTTAAACCTGTTCTGAGTTCAATATATGGAGAGAGTTTCCATCTTCACTCATAGTTCATCTTAAACCTGGAAAACCGTCATCTTTTAAATATTTGAACTTCTTACAATCATTCAAAATGTACAGAAAACAAAAAACATGTAAAAAACATGTTTTTTAAAACATCTTAATCTCAAAAGTAGGGAAAAGAGTTAGATAATCAGTTATTACTAAAGCTGTGTTCACATGTCAAGGTCTACTGTATTTTCCACATCATAAGGTGCGCTGGATTATATTATGCATCATCAATGAATAGACTGATTTCAAATTCCAAAAAATAAAATAAAAAACAATTCACTGGACTTTTCCAAGTTTGGAGGTTTCGCTTCTCCCATCCAGGAAGCTTTCTAGATTCAAAATGTCAGGAATGAGTGTTTGAGTTTTGAGGTTTTACACCAAACAAAAGTTGTTTTAAACTTTTCCATATATAAAGGTACACCGGACTTTAACCCCTTTAAAGCCCTATCCAAGAATAAAAACAAAAAATAGAAATTTACTTTTTTGTTTAGAAGTCCTTATTGGCCTTTTAACAAAATATGTAAAAAGAAAAAACAGAAATGCATTTTTGATATTAATAATTTATTACTATGTGATAAGTCAAGATTATTTTTTGTGCATTCTTCTGCCCTCTGTTATAAGGTATATCTGATTGTGTACAATAGGATTTTGAGAAAAGTTTTTACTAGGGATGCGCGATATGTGCACGATATTGGGATTTTGGTCGATATGCCGATATTTTAAAACTCATGTAACCCGATAACGATATCGATACGATGTTAAAGCTGGACAAAAATAAGTAGTCATTGAAAATAGCAGTTTTGTTATCCATTTCTGACACTTTTGAAAAAATAATATACTCAAATATATTTTCATATGCTGATGATATCAAATTGATTTTTAAAAGCACGGTATCGATCTATTTTACTTTCAAAATCTGGTGAAATTTCCATCGTTCTGGATTTCTGTTACAAACTTTAGGTGATATTTTGCAAAATTCTTGTGTGTGATTTTGTTAGTATAATAGATCGATACCGCGTCAATATATCAACATATAAAAATATGGCAACATTTGGTAAATTTTCGGGATTTGGTAGCATAACGATGACATATAGCAATATTTCATTAGTAAAGAGAAGATTGATATGGTGTTTTAAATGGCAATATATCAGCATATGTGAAGATATTGGGGATATTTTAATGTTATCAATATTTTTTCCCTGCGTCTTTAGAAGTTTTTTAAGTCTGTAAAAAATAAGTTTTTGAGGAAGAAGAAGTAGTATTTTTTATTTTTAGACTTTAGAAACTCAGAAGCTGATCAAATATAGGGTTAAATATCGGTGGGGTGGCCGGTGTCCGATATTCAGTTTTAAAGCCGATCCGATAGGGGGCGATTATATCGTGCATCAAGTTTTACCATTAAATTATGCAAAAGTGTCAGACGACGCAAAACATTTCAGAAACATTTGGCATCATCACATGATGACATTTGGCATTACAGGGATACAAAGCCCAGGTCATTTAGCTTTCTTCGCTCTCTTCCCATGTCGATTGCTTGAGTCTGAAGCGTGTTACCTAAAAGGTGTCATTTTGAGGTGGGAGGAATGTCGTTTCAGCTTCCAAGCATTTACAATTCAGTCATGGAAGTCATTCCCAAAAACTTAAAAAGCGACTCCCATTATGATGCAAAAGACCAATCACAAAGCCCCTGCATGACAAAAGGCTCCTACAGTCCAGAAGAATAAAAACGGGCAAGCAGAATTTACAATGCCTGCTGGATAGATGTCAAAGCTTGTTCATAAAAACTTAGAAAAAGTCTGGTTGGTTGCTCTCCATTTTAAGCCTGTTTGTTGGCTTGAAAAAAGTGATTTAGCAGAAAAAAAGGGACCTTATACATTCAGTAAAAATAAAATAAATAAAATAGGGGTGCCAACGGTTCATTTTTATCCATTCGTACGTTGTTCGGGTTCACTGTTTTCGCGTTCACGTTTTCGACCCGGTATATGTTGATTGTTAGCTCCGGACATGTTGGTTGTGTTGCTGTTAGCATAAACAACGCGTGTTGCACAATGCTTGCACACTGTTGCACTTTTATCCACAACTTTCTTTCTGCGTCATCGTAGGTCACTCTATAAATGCAAAGTGGTCATACAGCAGACCTATAAAGAGCTGCTGCTGGCGCGTCTTCAACTCCTGTTCTTTCCCCACTAGCCATACCCACACAATTCTCCACAACAACTGATTTTTCTGCTACCGGCTCTACACGGCTAAGCTTCTTCTTCTTGTTTACTACTGGTGGTTGGCTTTTGTTCGGTACGCCACCTTCTGCTCTGGAGTGTAGCGCTTAAGCCTATGAGAAAAGAACTGGCGCATGAACCGAAGCTTAACACAGGCAAAACAGCAACACAGTATTTCCTACAGCACAGCTCTGTTTCCTTTAATTTTATCATCTCTAAAAGTATTATATGTATGAATGTAGATACATATATATATTCCACAAGGTAATTTGATTAGAGTACATTGTATAAGGCTGAAACAATAATTCGATTAATCGTTAACTGGATTATAGAGGCTCTAAAACATGTTTTTGGTCGATAGAACACCCCCACTTAGAGCAGTAATTATATCCAAATAAAAAAAATAAATAAATATTTTGCATTTAAGAAAAAAAAAGCTATTTCATCTGTCAATATGCTCTATCAGGGTTCCCTCGGGTCCTTAAAAAGTCTTAAAAAGGCATTGAATTCTTTAAAATATAATTGGCCTTAAGTGGTATTAAAATGTCTTAAATCAAGTCTTTTGTAGGTGTTAATTTTTAAAACATCATAAATAGGATTATTTTAATACGATTTATTTTTTGTAATCCTAAATAAAACGTTAAAAATTGACAATTTTTTAAATTATTATAAAAAATAAAAAAATATGCATCTCACTTTTATTGCATATCCTCGATAAGCGGAACCAATCAAGCGACCATTAGCTGACGAGGACATTTGGGAGATGCACCATTAACTTTTGTCTGGAAAATATGAGCAAGTGTAAATGTAACTAAAATTGTCTCCAGCCAAGAGAGTTCTCTCCATGGCTAAAACCAGGGAAACCAGATGAAAGAGGCTCAGTGGACTTAGTGCAAGAAGTCATTCACGGTCAGAACGATGGGAATTAAGGCAGTGGAGTCGCGACATGCGAAAACGCCAAACACAAAGCCAAAATGGAGTTACAGAGAAACAGCCGGTATAGTTCTTTGTTCCACCCTTTGTCTCTGCAACTTATACACAAATCAAACATACTAAGAAAAACATATCAAAAGAAAAATAGCTGCAAAAAGACTTAGCACTGATTTGTTTTGTTCCCTCTAAAACAAAAGTTTGTGAATTCAGGTAAATAATTGTTAAAATATATCTGTCATTTGTAGCTTTTAGCTTTCTTCCTGTATGGGAAGCTTTTCAAAATTTGAAACATTAGTGCAGTGGTTTGTGTTAAGTTAATGCGCCAAGCCGGGTTTTTCTTGCATTTCTTGTGAATTTGGTCTTAAATTTTTTTATTTCAAGTGGCATTAAAAAGTCTTTAAACGTCTTGAATTTAACTTGCCTTATGCTGTAGGAACCCTGTCTATCCAGAACTCCTTAAGTGGAATTGCTTTAGTTTCACCTGATTTAAGAACTATTTTCTATCTGATTACTAATCGACTAATCTAAAAAAATGTTCAACAGATTGATTAATTAGCAAAATAATCATTAGTTGCAGGACAAATTCCGTCCTGAAACCAAATATGTAACTGACTGCATTCATTAAATCAAAGATTTCCTTTCCTGCAGTTCTAAAGATTTTTAATCTGATTTAAATTTCTCATAGATAAAGCTCGAACTCATTGCTTATTTTTACAGATATGTTATATAGAATGGTCTTCAGAATCAGAAGAAATGCAGATATTAATATTATAAATATTTTTTTTTGCTGATATCTACTACTCTTTAATTTTTTTTTTTTATTGTGCTGCCTGGGATAATTTCATTGTACGAACTGTAAAGTGGTATTTACCAAAATCTAAGTCTGACTGTAACTTTTCCCAAAGGTTTTGGGTCCTTTGTGGAGAAGACAGTCATGCCTTACATCAGCACCACTCCAGCCAAGCTGCTAAACCCTTGCACCGGCGACCAGAACTGCACCAGTCCGTTCAGCTACAAGAACGTGCTGCCGCTCACCAGCGACGGAAACAAGTTCAACAACCTGGTGGGTGTGCAACAGATCTCTGGGAACCTGGACTCTCCTGAAGGGGGCTTTGACGCCATCATGCAAGTGGCTGTCTGTGGGGTAAGCAAAATGATTCTCTACCATTCTCCCATCTCTTAGGAAATATCCACTCTGAGGTTTTAGGGTATTTTATTCCCCCGTTCCGCAAATTTCACCACTTGCTTGCAGCTACGCCTCACCAGATGTAACCAGTAAAGTTTATGGGCTGATTTCTTTCAGGAAACTTATTTTTAATGAGTCGTCTCTGCTCGCTGGGAGATTTTGGCTTCATATCAAAACCTCATTTGTATCTTTTTAAGCTGCTCATATAAACAAGTTTCCTGGGATATAAGAGATCGCAGATCATTGTTTTTAAATTAATATTTTTTTCGTTTCAGGAGCAGATTGGATGGAGGAATGTAACCCGCCTGCTGGTGTTTTCCACTGACGCCGGGTTCCACTTTGCTGGGGATGGCAAGCTGGGTGGCATTGTGCTGCCCAACGATGGGAAATGCCACCTAGAGAACAACGTTTACACAATGAGCCACTACTATGTATGGAGACGTTACAGCTTTGACAATATTTAAATGTTTTCTGTGAAGTGTAGTTAAAGATCCAACTCTGTTCTAATTTAAGGACTACCCCTCCATCGCTCACCTGGTTCAGAAGCTGAGCGATAACAACATTCAAACCATATTCGCCGTTACAGGAGACTTCCAGCCGGTTTACCAGGTCAGCTCACATCAGCCTCTTTCTGTTCCTTTTGAAGAAATAAATCTGAGATTTAAACTGAATGAAACTACAAATAATCACAAACTGATGCTATATTTTAATCTGGTCAACGTCTAATTCTGTATTTGAAGCATAATTCTGCATAAATTTGGAGAGTTTGCATGGGTGCTTAAAGTCCTTTACCAAGCTGAAATTTAAGCTACAGCTAGCTATTTACAGGAATATAAAAAAGCAGAAAAAATAGCATTTGTAAAGAGATAAACAAAGATGTATTGTTTATAAATTATGATTAATGTGATTTAGGTTATCTTTGGCTCATTTTTCTTTCTCCTTCAAAGAATCACAAATGACAAAATATCACAAAATTATACAAATGAATTAAACCTGAATAAAATAAAACAAAAACATAAAAAAAAAACTCTTCAAAATAAGAGCTTGATAAAAAAAAAAAAATCCTCCTTTGTCTTTGATGGAATGAGATATTGTATGTCTCTAAAAACATTGTTCATATCAGGATAAAAATCTATTATGATAGAGCAAACATCGTTAAACCCAGCGCACATCGTCGTTATCGGGGCTCCCATACACACTCTCCAAATTTAAATAAATTAAAATAAATTTCAGTTTAGTATGGGAAAAAAGTCAGAATTCTGGCTTTAATCTCAGAATTCTGACATTTTTCTCAGAATTCCAACTTTTTTCTCAGAATTCCAACTTTTTTCTCAATTCCGACTTTTTTCTCAATTCCGACTTTTTTTTCAGTTCTGACTTTTTTCTCAGAATTCTGACTTTTTTCTCAGAATTCCAATTTTTTTCTCAATTCTGACTTTTTTCTCAATTCCAACTTTTTTCTCAGAATTCCAACTTTTTTCTCAATTCCGACTTTTTTCTCAATTCTAACTTTTTTCTCAGAATTCTGACTTTAATCTCAGAATTCCGACTTTTTTCACAATTCTGACTTTTTTCTCAGAATTCTGTCTTTAATCTCAGAATTTTGGACCTTAATGTAGATGGTCGCCGAAGGAAGAGTTGGCGGAGCGCTCAAACTTCCGCTGACAAAGGTCGGTTGTTTGGAAAACCAGGGACACATTGGTGGAAAAATAAGCACGGAGTAAACAACTTTACATTTTGAGGTCCCACTGATAATGGGAGGGAGCGAAGGTCATTGGGAAACAAGAGGCTAAGTCTCTAAAACATACAAAAAGAATTAATTCTGAGATTAAAGTCAAATTCTGAGAAAAAATCAGAAATTCTTTTTCCATACTAAACTGAAATAAAATTAAAAAATCTGTTATTTATTTCTAGATCGTTTTTCCAGTATATTCAATGAATAAAAGATATTTTTCTTTAAATAGTAATAACCATATTCTATTCAGTAATCGTGCAACATCCATCCAACACCTAACCTTTGCTCTACAGAGCGATATGAATTTGTAATGACAGCATTCAGAAAAAAAGGACGTAAAGCATGATATTAAAGTAAACCTTAAACAGTTTTTTAGATATGAAGATTGTGAAATGTTTTTGTTTTTAATATTCAGAGGATGAGTAGATTGTGGAGACATTTCCATTACAGTGTTGGTATATAAGCTATGATGAATAAAGTGCTATTAAGGAGGACACATCACCCCAGTTCTAAACTCCTTCCACTGGCTCCCTGTATCTCAGAGAATAGACTTTAAAATACTTCTGTTAGTCTATAAATCCTCTGAATGGCTTAGCACCTAAATACATCACAGACTTGCTATCAGTGTATCAACCCTCCAGACCACTCAGGTCATCTGGCTCCAGCCTGCTCTGCATACCTAGAACCAGAACTAAACATGGAGAAGCAGCATTTAGTTCCTATACCTCACACTATCTGGAACAAACTTCCAGAAAACTGTAAAAGTGCGGAAAAGCCTGAGTTTTTCCTACTTGCTTTGATTCTGTTTTATCTTCCTGTATTTTAATCATGTAAAGCACTTTGCATTGTCTTTGTACTGAATTGAGCTTTACAAATAAATTTGCCTTGCCTTGCCTTTGCCTTGACACCTCAACTGAGGAAAGGATCAAATAGCTGTTAATAAAACAATGAGTGTTTGGTTTTGGAAAGTGTTTGTGTAGATATTTAGAAAATGTTAAGCAAATGTATTTTGCTTCTGGTGGAGGAGGAAGGCAGAAGGTTAGATGTTAGCTTAGAGAAAAGGTACCATCTTGATTCCAGGAATAATCTATATCCCATTTAAGATGAAAAGAAGTGAACTGAGAGCAAAATTTTTAAGAAAAGTAGTATAAATCTAATCTATTAATATCTGCACTCTGTATATGTATAGTTTATTTTCATCTGATGGTAATATTTTGTTGTTGATAAACCAGGTTTTTATTTAACAAAACAACTACCGTATTTTCACGACTATAAGGCGCACTTAAACGTCTTTTTTTTTCCTCAAAATGTGCGGCGGTGCCTTTGGTGCGGTGCTCTTATATGTGTGTTGTAATCTCGCGACTTTTGAGACCACCTCATTGAGGAGATGATGAAAGAGTGGCTGAATGTAAGGAGACCAGGTGTTTTTTTTCCACTCATCACCATCGCTGTTAATATGTAACTCCATGCGCCCTATCTCACAGCCGATGTGAAAAACATGGGGAAACAAATTATGAAATTATGAAAATACGGTAATAGTTATTTCAGTAATGATGCAAAGGTCTCTTTATCTACCGTATTTTCACGCACCGTAAGGCGATCGTACTAAAAGGCGCAGTCTCAGTTATGTGTGCCATTACTGTATTTAACACACACATAAGGCGCCTACCGGATTAAACGGGCGCTGGTTTTATATACCGGTACATGTCCTCTACTACGCTTAAATACCTCTACTGCGTATTTAAAAATAGAGCGGAGCAAAACTGAGTATGTTTGTGCTTTATTCATGTATTTATTACAAAGTATTAATCAAAACCCATCAAAGTCATCATCCTGTTTCTGAATTAAACAGCTGTGCTAAATCAGACATGCCAATTTCCCCTTCTGTCAGAGTCACTTTCCGCGCCGTGCGGCTCCTCTGAAATAATGCCGGCTTTTGCGAAAGCTTGAACAACAGTGCCAGCAGACACGTTAGTCCGCGCTTCGTCTACAATCCATCTGCAAACTGTGGCGTAACTTGCCCGGCGCTGAATTTGTGAAACTGTGGTCTCCGCCTGTCAGCCATCGCCCCACGCCGCTTCGCAGCCTTACTTTGAACGTACGGCGTTCACACCGATGTCGAGCGGTTGAAGTTCCTTTGTCAGACCCCCGGGATAACAGCGAAGCACAGCGCTTCATTTGATTCACCTTTGTTTTTCACATCGGCTGTGAGATGGGCACGCATGGAGTCACAGATTAACAGCTTATGGTGATGCGTGGAAAAACCACCTGGTCTCCTTACATTCATCTCCCTCAGCCACTCTTTCATCATCTCCTCATCCATCCAGCCCTTTTCATTTGCCTTAATAACGACTCCTGCTGGAAAAGTCTCTTTAGGCAAAGTCTTTCTCTTAAAAATCACCATAGGCAGCAGTTTCTATCCATCCACGCCCACACTTCCCCCTTTAACGTTCTCATGGTGGTCTCAACAATGTCCGCAGTAACAACACACATACAGGTGCATTTGGTCATAAAATTAGAATATCATGAAAAAGTAGATTGATTTCAGTAATTCCATTTAAAAAAGTGAAACTTGTATATTATATTCATACATTACATACAAACTCATATATTTCAGATGATGTTTATTTTGTTTAATTTTGATGATTACAAATGACAACAAATGAAAATCTCAAATTCATCATATATCAGAAAATTAGAATAATATTACTGAAGACCAATAAAACAAAGGATTTATAGAAATGTTGGCCAACTGAAAAGTACATGAACATGAAAAGTATGAGCATGTACAGCACTCAAGTATTTAGTTAGGCCTCCTTTGGCCTGTGGCTACTGCGCAGCAATGCGGCGTGGCATGGAGTCGACCACCGTCTGTGGCACTGCTCAGGTGTTATGATAGCCCAGGTTGCTCTAATAGTGGCTTTCTAGCTCTTCTGGCATTGTTGGGTCTGGTGTATTGCATCTTCTTCTTCACAATACCCCATAGATTTTCTATGGGGTTAAGGTCAGTGAGAGTTTGCTGGCCTGTAATTAAGAACAGGGATACCTCATGGTCCTTCAACCAGGTACTTCTCGGTAGCTTTTTCTTGGCACTGTGTGCAGGTGCCAAGTCCTGTTGGAAAAATGAAATCTGCATCTCCAAAAAAGTTGGTCAGCTGCAGGAAGCATAAATGAAGTGCTCTAAAAACTTCCTGGTATGTGGCTGCGTTGACCCTGGACCTCAGAAAACACAATGGACCAACACCAGCAGATGACATGGCACCCCAAACCATCACTCTGACTGTGGAAACTTTACACTGGACTCCAAGCAACGTGGATGAAGTGCCTCTCTTCTTTTCCTCCAGACTCTGGGACCTTGATTTCCAAAGGAAATGCAAAATTTACTTTCATCAGAGAACATGACTTTGGACCACTCACCAGCAGTCCAGTCCTGTTTCCCTTTAGCCCAGGCAAGACGCTTGGACACTGTCTGTGGTTCAAGGCGAGTGGCTTGACACAAGAAATCGCGACAGCTTAGAAACCCCATGTCTTTCATATACTGTCTGTGTGTGGTGGTTCTTGAAGCACTCACTCCAGCTGCAGTCCACTCTTCTTTGTGAATCTCCCCACATTTTTTGAATGGGTTTTGTTTCACAATCCTCTCCAGGGTGCGGTTATCTCTCTTGCTTGTACAATTTTTCTCGACCACATCTTTTCCTTCCCTCTCTATTACACGTGCTTGGACACTGAGCTCTGTGAACAGCCAGCCTAGCTTTAGCTATTAATCTTGTTGTGTCTTGCCCTCCCTTGTTGCAAGGTGTTGATGGTCGCCTTTTGGACAACTGTCAAGTCAGTCAGTCTTCCCATGATTGTGTAGCCTATAGAACTAGACTGAAAGACCATTTAAAGTGGCTTTTGCAGGCGGGCTTGAGTTAATTAGCTGATTAGAGTGTGGCACCAGGGGCCATCAATTTTGGAACCCTTTCACTATATTCTAATTTTCTGATATATGATGAATTTGAGATTTTCATTTGTTGTCATTTGGGGACTATCAAATTTCAAATTCGTGCAAGTTCAACATCTGTAATATACAAGTTTGTATGAGAATGCGAATAGTAAATATACAAGTACTTACTTTTTAAATGGGAATTACTGGAAATCAATCTATACTTTTTCATGGATATTCTAATTTATATGACCAGCACCTGTAGGGCGACACATTTAACATAGCCGCCATACCTTGAGGGGATAATGATCGCTTATATGCGCCTTATAGTCGCAAAAATGCGGTATCATCTTTGGAAAAAAGCCATACTATGTCAAAAAGTGGAAAATATAATTTTTTTGAATTTTTTTAAAACCAAATATTTAATTTGTGCATTTGAAATCTTAATTGAAACATTTTACAAAATTTGCCTGATCAGTTTGAGTAAAATCCAGAGCAGTCTTGAAATCTTGAAAGTTCTGATGATTATTTTCTGAATAGTGGCGTGTTTGGTTGGTACTATCTGTAGAATTACTATGTATTGTATTGTAGTACTTTTATAATTGGTGTCACATAAAAAAAACTGCTACAAAGCCTTTCCAGTTTCCAGCCATTTCTTCAACAGTGCAGTAATACATGGATTCTGCTTTAGTCATTAAAGGAAAAAAGAAAATGTGAATCAAGGAGGAGTTTTAGTCGCGCCGGCAACTTGTGTGACATTAGATACTCAGGAGAAACATGTTTTCTTTCATTTGTACAAGTTTTTCAACTGTTTTTCTTCAACCACAGGTCCATTTTAACATCAGCATCACCTCTAAGGGTTGTCCAAACAATGGAAAGCCTGAGATCATCAAGGTAAGGCCCCTGGGGTTCACCGAGGAGGTCGAGATCACCCTCAACTTCATCTGTGAGTGCGACTGCCACCATCAACGCATAGAGAATAGCCCAGACTGCCACTTTGGTAACGGAACCTACGAGTGTGGCGCCTGCAGGTAACGGCACGACCAAAACCCTTACATGTCTGTAAGAAATCCCTGGATACTAGTTTTCCAACCTGCTTGTCAGGTGCAAAGACGGCCGCGTGGGCAGGAAGTGCGAGTGCAGCAGCAACGACGTGGCCACAGAGGACATGGACCGGACCTGCCGCAAAGACAACGGCACCGACATCTGCAGCAACAATGGAGAATGCGTGTGCGGCACGTGTGAGTGCAAGACGAGAGAAAACCCAGAGGAGAGGTACAGCGGCCAGTTCTGCGAGTGCGATAACTTTAACTGCGACCGCTCCGGGAACAAACTCTGTGGAGGTAAGTTTATTGGAGGTTTAAATGTGGGGGAAACCTACAGTGGACTATAGTCATTGCATGAGATTCTGTTATGGATTCTGTAGATGGGTTCAACAACTAAAAAATGCTTCACTATAAGAAATTCATTTAAAAAAACTCTGAGAGTGAAAGAAACACATTTTTTTGGTACAACATACATAGCCTTAGAGGCATTAAAGGAATAGTACACCCAAAACATGATTAGCCTTCCTCTTCATTTTCTACTCACCCCATGCTGAACAACAACACTCTGGAGTACTTTTTGATATCTCAAATGCATCTGGAGATATCTGGGAGGCTTCTTGCTGTCTGCTGACATTCAAATAATGGGGCCCTATGGTGCCCGGTGACAGAAAGGTCCATAAAAGTCCACAAAAAGCGGTCGATATTCCTCCATACTGCTCGGGCCCAATGTATTCCCAAGTGTCCTGAGTGGGTAGCGCCCAGAATTTACTCGAAACGAAGTCATTTAAAAATGTTTTTAGAGCATAAACAGTAGTGTATAGGATTTCCTGAAAGCGCTGCAAGCGACTCTACGGAAAGCCGCGCAGACCAAACCAGACTAAAAGCGTATTCAGCTCGGCAAAGAACTCATGCTCTTCCTCAACACTGAAGTCCTCGCTGTGACATTTTTCTTTCGTTGTTTCTTTCTTTGCACAGGTAAACAGCACATATCTTCTTCTACGCTGCATTGCATCGGCAGAGCAGACGCTTCGAATGCGCTCCTTTCATCTGGTTTACGGTCTGCAGCGGTTTCCGTGGGACCGTGAACTCTCAGTATGCTCAGCGCTTAGGAAATCCCGGCTATACACTACTGTTAATGCTCTAAAATCATTCTAAATGACTTCGCTTTGAGTAAATTATGGATTCTATGTTTTTGTCATATTAGAACCCTGAATGATATTCTCCCCCGCCAAAGAAGACACTGTTCTAATAAGCTATTGTTCTCTTTGCTGCAGGGCACGGAAAATGCGTGTGCAGGAAGTGCGTCTGTGACCCCATGTGGAACGGAACGGCCTGCGACTGTTCTCTGGACCAGAGCACGTGTCTGGCCAAAAACAAGCAGATCTGTAACGGCAGAGGACGGTGCGAATGCGGCACCTGCAAGTGTGATGATCCTAAATTCCAGGGCTCGACGTGCGAAATGTGCCCCACCTGTCCCGGAGTCTGTGCTGAACACAAGTAAGAAATTACCTTGATCGCATTACCATAAGGTTTATATTTTAAATTAATATTATCATGCTGTTACTAGCAGGTATTCCTATTGACAGTTTGAAAGGAATAGTACACAAAAACATGATTATATCTTTTCTGCTCACTTGATTGAATGGAACACTTGGAAGTACTTTTTTTGATATCTCAAATGCATCTGGAGATCTGGGAGGCTTCTTGAAGCTGTCTGCTGACATTCAAATAATGGAGGTTTGGTGCCCGAGAAAGTTCCAGCGATAAAAGTCCACAAAAAGCGCAGGTCAATATTCCTCCATACTGCTCGTCCAATGTATTCCAAGTGTCCTGAGTGGGTAGCATCTAGACTTTACCCGAAGCAGTCATTTAGAATGTTTCCAGAGCATAAACAGTAGTATAGGATTTCCTAAAGCGCTCACGGTGCGCCACGGAAACCGCGCAGACCAAACCCATGAAAGTGCGCGCATTCAGCTCGCAAAGAACCTCATGCTCTTCCTCAACACTGAAGTCCTCAGACTTTCATTTTTCTTTTCGCTGTTTCTTTTGCACAGGTAAACAGCAAATTTCTTCTTCTCACGCTTGCATTATCATCGGCAGAGCAGACGCTGAATGCTTGCACTTTCATCTGGTTTCTGGTCTGCAGCGTTTCCGTGAAGACTGCGAACGCCGCTTTTAGAAATCCTATACACTACTGTTTATGCTAAACATTCTAAATGACTTTGTTTCGAGTGAATTCCTGGACGCTGCCCACTCAGGACACTTTGGAATACATTGGGACCTTACCAGTATGGAGTGAATTGATTATTGACACGCCTTTGTGGACTTTATGGACCTTTCTGTCTCTCGGCTGTCATAGACCTCCATTATTTGAATGTCAGCAGACAGCAAGAAGCCTCCCCAGATCTCCAGATGCATTTGAGATATCAAAAAAAAAAAAGTACTCCAGAGTGTTGTTCAGCATGGGGGTGAGTAGAAAATGAAGGCTAATCATGTTTTGGGTGTACTATTCCCTTTAAGAGATGCTCCAGGAGCACTAAGAAAAATCACACTGCAAAAATCTAAAACTAGATAAGTCATTTTTACTTAAAATAAGTCCATTTGTTCTTGATTGAGGAGGTAAAAAGAGACATTTTTTGCCAATGGAACAAGACAATTTACACTTAAAATAAGAAAACAAAGTTGCATTGTCTTATTTCAAGTGCATATTTATCTTATTTTAAGTAGTAGTTTTCTCATTTACCTACTCAAATTAAGGTTGAATACCCTTAATTTAAGAAATTTTAACTTATTTCTAGATTGTTTTTGCAGTGCAGGGGTATAGATTCCAAAGGGGTTTTGCAAAAATGCTTGTCAAGCTAATGAAAGACATATTTTATCAAAGGAATTCCTTTTAAGATATGTACAGGATGAGTCAATCATAGATGCTTCCTGGAAAGACTCTACATCACCAGATTTTTGGTATTGTTTCGTCAGAGACTGCGTGGAGTGCCGGGCATTTGGCACTGGGGAGAAGAAGGAAACGTGTCAGAAAGAATGCAGCTACTTCACCTTGTTTAAAGTGAAAAGCAGGGAAAAGCTACCCCAACCCAACGACGGTGCCTACCCCATCGGTCACTGCAAAGAGAGGGACGCCAACGACTGCTGGATGTACTACACATACAGCGTCACCAACAACACAGAGAACGTGGTCTACGTCTTGGAGGAGCCTGGTGAGCACAGACTCATTGTGGGGGTTGGAGGCGTTGGACGAAACATAAAGAATCACCTTAGAGGTTACAAAACTCTGCTGCTCTGTTTCAGATTGTCCCACCGGCCCAGATATCATCCCCATTGTGGCAGGCGTGGTCGCCGGGATCGTTCTGATAGGCTTGGCACTCCTGCTCATCTGGAAGCTGCTTATGATTATCCACGACAGGAGAGAGTTCGCCAAGTTTGAGAAGGAGAAGATGAACGCCAAGTGGGATACGGTGGGTTCCCGAAACTGTATCTCTCTCTATGAGAGTCTACAGGATCAACATGGCTGATGTTTGTCTGAGGTTTTTAGTAAAGCGGCTTAAATGTGGAAAACAGGTGTAGTTCGGCCTCCATTTCTTCCCAGGGAAGGTAGTCAGTTGTTCTTAGCAGCAGATGGGATTTGCAGCCATGTTTATGTCATTACGAGCGCTCTTGCTCTCGCTGGCAGCAGCGAAGGCAGATTGAATTTGTTGCTTTTGAACAGGGCTCAACTGAAAAAGGAAAAACGCTAGAGTCTGTGTGGACTTTTTTGGGAATGCTATGTGCTCTGTGCATAACAAGACTTTCCAGGGAGGGGCTACAGCTTCTTCCCTCCCTGCTTCCTCCCTCATGTCACATTGGGAGCCAACAGCAACAGTATGTAAAGCAGGAATTTGCTCTGTATCATGTGAAGTCGTACTCCGCCATCTAGTGGAGGTATGGCGTTATGGTTGCTGCAGAAGACAGGTTAACACGCCATTATCTTCTCCTTCATCGCTCCGCTGCAGGAAAGGCATAAACTATAGATTAGACCTTAATGAGACCGGTATTTTAGGACATAAAAATACAAATAAGGGGGAAATCATGGCATTATGTCGTTAATACATTAAAGATCTGTAAAAAAAAAAATCACTTATTAAATTTACCCCTAACTGTCACTCTAAACATAAAAAAAACAGCATACCCAAATATAAATATATGCTGTTCTTTAAAGGAGTTGAAACTACGTAAACAGGAAAAACTGCAGAGTATTTTTTTATAGGTTAAACCTCCAAACTAGCTTTCTAAGCTGGAGTCTGTTTACAAAGTGATTTTTTGATTAAAGGAGAAGTTCGGTTTTACACTTTTAAGCCCATTTTCTGTAGTGTCAGGATGAAATCGAATGAAGGACACCAAAATTTTGACAATTGGTCCTGTCTCTGCTTTTTGGCTCATTTAGAATCAACCCCTCTGGCTGCTTTAGAATGGCTAGCATAGAGCATGTCCGATAATGTCCTTAAAACAACCTTAAACGTTCTTTTTTGTAAAATATGCTACTCACCGTGAAGTCTTCAGCGCTGTTCAATGACGTTCCAAAAAAAGTTTCGTGAAGAAAAAACGTTCTCTGTAGTGTTTTATTTAGCATTTTGTAAATCCCATTGAGTTCTGTAGGAATAGTCAATATTCCGCTGCGCTACCGGAAACGGAAATGGGGCCTGTTTTACACAGTTGTAGCTCTTTTCGCCACCCACTCTGTGTACTCCGGCGTCAGAGAATCAAGAATCCACCTTTACGTATTCCATTTTTCAGAGTTTTTTTAAAGTGTTTAACAGAGACGTTAGCACCTTCGACGTCGGAGTATGCGAGAGAGTGCCTGATACACTGGCTAACTGAAAAGACTACAAGCTTCCGTGTAGCGAATGTTACGACTTGCCCCATTTCAATTTCGATCTTACAAATGTATGAAATAAATACAATCACTCTAAGTTTCTCTTAAATCTAAACACTACGAAACGTTATTTGACCAGCGCTGACGCACTGAGCATATTTCAAAAAACGCTTAAACATTTCGTGCTCAAGGACATTATCGATATGCTTTCTATCCGAAGCCATTCTAAAGCAGCTGTTCGTGATTCTGCATGAGCAAAAAGCAGAGACAGAGCAATTGTCAAAATTTTTGGTGTCCTTTCATTCTATTTCATCCTGGAACACCACAGAAAAAGGTGGGCTTAAAGTGTTAAAAACCTAACTTCCTTTTAAGAGTGGGAGCACATTTTTCAGTTTCCTTCTCCATACTTGCTCTGATTTTTTATCATCTTTCCTGTCCTCATGAGGTTTTAAAGTAAGACGTGGTAGAAGTGATGCTTTACTTTTTTGGATGATTAGTTATCGTACTGAATTGTTCGATTACTGAGTTTTATCTTATAAAACTGGTCCCAAATTAAAATAAGCAACGTATTAAGTCATGCATAAAAAGTTATTTAAAATTTCGCCAGCTCTTGTTAAAGTGCTAATTTTCCTATCCTAGAACGACTTCTAGGAAAATCTCGCTTTTAACACTTTTAGCCCATTACTTCTGTAGTGTCCGTGGATGAAACTCGGGAATGGATTCGATACCAGTACCTTTTTGACAATTGGTCCTGTCTCTAAGCTATTTGCCTCATGCAGAATCCCCCCCTGGCTGCTTCCAGAATGGCTTCTATAGTGCATGTCCGATAATGTCCTTTAAAACAACCTTTAAACGTTTTTAAAATATGCCACCACCGGTCGCCACGCTGTTCAATGATTCCAAAAAGTTTCGTGAAAGAAAAACGCCTGTAGTGTTTTGTCAGCATTTTGTAAATCCCATTGAGTTTCGTGTTGAATAGTCAATATCCCTCCGCCAACGGAAACAGAAATGGGGCCTGTTTACCTAGTTGCAGTCTTTTCGCTTCACTCTGTGTACCCCGACGTCGAGGTGCTAACGCCTCTGTTAAACAATTTTAAAACCCTGGAAAAATGGAATACGGGGCGTGATTCTTGGGAGGATATATATTGACTTGAGTTTGACGGCAGAGGATACCCGTTTTGAACTGGAATATACTGAGGAGGAGTATATAGAGACATTGTCGCCAACTAGTGGTCTGGAGTGTGCAACGCTTCAGATTCGAACGGGAAGTTTATAAGCGGTTGTGATGTATCGGAAAAATAGTTCTGGGATTTACAAAATGCTAAATAAAACAAGACAGGAACGGTTTTTCTCATTAAAAATTTTTCGGAAACGCCATTGAACAGCTGACGCATCTCGTGAGTAGCATATTTTAAAAAAAAAAAAGAACGCTTTTAAGGTTGTTTTAGACATTATCGGTTATGCAATCTATGGAAGCCATTCTGAAGCAGCCAGGGGATTCGTAGTTCATGAGCAAAATAGCAGAGACAGGACCAATTGTCAAAATTTTGGTGTCGCATCATTCGAATGCATCCTGGACACTACAGAAAATAGGCTAAAAGTGTTAAAAACCAGAATTTTCCTTTAATAATCAATGCGGGTTTCTATTGAGACGCAAAGTAAGAGGAATATAAAAAAGGCTCCACTCTCCCTGAAGAAGATTCGCTAATTTAGAGGAGGAACAAATTCCCTGAAAAAAGCCCAACTTACAACAGATGTGCAGTGGGTCAACTTTAAATCATGTTGGCCGTGCAGCGCCTTTGGTAATAATATCTCATCAACAATTTTCCCGGTAGCTGAGTGCTGATTTCCTTATTGCAGTAAAGTAATTTCCCTATGAGATTATGAAAGTATTTCTGATTCTGATTAATCCACACTTTTAAATGTTGCAGCACAAGCAGATGTTTAGGCACATAATGCTGCAATTTCTTCTTCCCCAATATTTGGCACTTCTATATAATCGAAAACAGGAATGATAAGATTTGAACAACAGAGAATTTAAAGGTTTGAACTGGTTCCCATTGATTCTCAATGCCCAACACTAGTGAAAAACCAATTGCTATCTGCTTCTTGTTAATGTTTTCTCAAAGCTCATTTCACTTTGTCAATGTTTGCATATATAGTCCATCTGAAACTTTCTTCAAATTCATGTTTATTACACTTTAGGATAAAAATAAACATAAATAGATCTCATTCTGACCTCAATTTGGCTTTTATGTACACACATTTATGTGGATAAAACATTAGCAACATTAGCACTTTTCTATACTCTCCTTTCCTGCTCTCTTTATAGGTAAAGATTTAGACAAGAAGCAGCATGTAGAGCCTGCCTGAAGATGACCCACAGATTTTTGGAATCCCAGTTTTTAATGCATAGATACAGGAGTAGTGATAGCAACTCAGACTATTATTAGCATCCAAGAATGCACTGTTTCCAACTCTCAAGTAAGGAAAGTTGCAACTGGCTGTCCTGAAAGTCGCCATAAGTCCTTAGATGATGTCATCACCTAGTTTGCGTACTTGGTCATGTTTTAACCAGCCGTAGAAAAAATGACCATCAATACTGGTGAGGCAAAAAGTGACTGAAAACACCCTAAATACATTTGAAACTAAAATTAAACGATTCAAAAACATTTCTGAACCAAACAGTAAACAATAAATTGATCTTAAGTTAACAAATGTGTCTTTTCTTAAATTAAAGCTAGCAGATGCACACATAGGGGAACGAGGCTGTGTATGAATTAGGTTCCGGGAGAAATCTATGTTAGTGCAACAGATTCAAAGAAAAAAAACAAAGCATACCTTATTTATTTTTTCAATCCTGCTATAAGGGACTCTTTTTCAGTGGGAAAACAGAGGACAGTTGTTTTTCTCTCTTTTACTGCAGAGACGTTTTCCTGCTGACTAACCTCAGCCTGTTAGTGCTTTAGGCGACGAGCCGCAGCAGCCTTCGATTCTCACTGAAGACAATAAACTAAGAGCGACCCATGCTCTCACGTTGTAACCAAATTCTCTGTTGGAAACCTACATATGGAATTGGAAATTTCACGTCTTTTAGATCTTGAAATCATAACTGTAAAAAAACCTTTTTTTATAGTAATATCCACCTGTATATTATATTCGGTACATATCCAGCTGTTAATTTAGTTCATAACACTGGTGATCTATATATTATATTCATTATATATATAATAGTATTCATCTCTATACTCATTCAGTAGAAAATCCATGTCCTGTATTTGTCCTGCACTTCTGGTTAGACCTAAACTGCATTTCGTTGCCTTGTACCTGTACATGTGTAATGACTATAAAGTTGAATCTAATCTAAATGAATCTAATCTAATATAAAAACTGAAACAAGAAGACATTGATTTTTCTCAGAAGTATTGGTTTCATTTATCCTGGAAATCATACAACAACCAAAATTAATTAATTTTTTTTTTTTTGAAGAAGGCACAGAGACTGCATACAGGTATTTAATAGGCTTTCATTTACCAGTAGTGCAGACGGGTATGTAGCACCCTGAGCTGCAATGCAGTCACCATCTAAAGCCGAGGGTTGCAGATCTTAAATTAGTGTCCGTAACTAAAGAGCAGTGATGCACGTGCTTTCCCTTATAGTAATAAAAAGGAAGCACAATAGGCAAGGCAAGACAAATTTATTTGTATAGCACAATTCAGTACAAAGACAATGCAAAGTGCTTTACATGATTAAAATACAGGAAAATAAAATAGAATCAAAGCAAGTAGGAAAAAATTAAAAAAATGAATAAAATAAAATAAAAAATGCAGAAACGAAAAAGAATATTGAAGACAGTTTGACTAAAGAAAATATGTTTTAGTTGAACTGTTTAACTAGTACAGTCGAAGGCAAGGCAATCTTAAACAAATGTTTTCTGGAAGTTTGTTCCAGATAAGTGGAGCATAGGAACTAAATGCTGCTTCTCCATGTTTAGTTCTGGTTCTAGGTCTGCAGAGCAGGCTGGAGCCAGAAGACCTGAGTGGTCTGGAGGGTTGATACACTGATAGCAAAAGTCTGTGATGTATTTAGGTGCTAAGCCATTCAGAGATTTATAAACTAACAGAAATATTTTAAAAGTCTACTCTCTGAGATACAGGAAGCCAGTGGAAGGACTTTAGAACTGGGGTGATGTGCTCTACTTTCTTAGTCTTAGTGAGGACACAGGCAGCAGTGTGGAGTATTTATTAAGAACGGATCACCGTGGTCTGAGGAAAGCAGCTAGCAGAAACTGGACATTTCTTTTACTGGATTAAACCGCTAGATGTATTTCTATAGAAAGAAAAGTAACTCAGGTTTTAGATAAGAGATTGGTCATCAGAGATGGGAAGTAACGAAGTACAAATACTTTGTTACTGTACTCAAGTAGATTTTTCTGATATTTATACTTTACTTTACTACTTTATTTTTATGGCGACTTTTACTTCTACTCCTTACATTTTTACACAAATATCTGTACTTTCTACTCCTTACATTTTAAAAAATTGTCTCGTTACTTTAGTTTTGAATCATTTCCAATGGAGTTACCATTATTATTTTCACATCATCAATACCAAATTCAATCTAATTGGATGGGGAATCTACGCTGCATTTGACGCATCTCACTACAAGATGAATCAACAGATTCGGGGTTATTCATTGGCGGCAAATCATTGCAGCTTGGTGGTCATGGCGCTAGCATAGTAGCATGGACGACGAGATGATTGAAAATGAACACAACGGAGATCTAGTCCTATTGGCAGACATCCATTTAAAATGTAGGCAACGGCATGAAAAAGTGGTTTCTACTTTTACTTTTATACTTTTAAGTAAATTTACAAGCCTGTACTTTGTTACTTTTTACTTGGAGTAAAGAAGTTTAATCAGTACTTCCACTTTTACCAGAGTTATTTTTAACACAAGTATCTGTACTTTTACTCAAGTACGGAAAGTGAGTACTTTTTGTCATCTCTGTTGGTCATTAAGTATAAGTGTTTTACAAATAGCAAAAATAACTCTTTACAATTTGAGAATACCATAAAGCAACCCATTCAACCTTCTCTAAGGTTACAAATTGAGCATTAAAGCCAAAATGAAAAAAAATTCAAGGGTGTTAACAACTGAGCAGATGAGAAATATACAATTATCTAATCAGCATGATATATATATATATAATATTCTCACATATAATGTGATAGGACAAGGAGTCCTAATGTACAGCCCTGAGGAACTCCGTCAGAGGTTTTATCAAGTAAACAATCTAACTCTATGGGGCGACAGTGTTCTGTCTTTAATTTGGTTCGATAGACCCCTTCAACGGGTTCTTATTATATCTCTCAGTCAGTAAATAGGCCCCGCCTCTTATTCTCTAAAGGAACCTTGCACAGAACAGCAGCTCCTAAAAGGTAGCTTTGTAGTCGGCTGTGTCGGCCTTCACCCTCTGCTCTCTCACTTGTCCTTATTCCTCTCTGGTTACTGTTAATTATTCTTTTTTTTACTGTTCTGATGTTCTTCATTTCACTACTGAACTCTCTTCTGTCCTCATTCTCCACCTGTAGCAAGAAAACCCAATTTACAAGAGTCCAATCAATCAGTTCCAGAACCCAAACTATGGACGTAAAGGCGCTGTCCTTTGAGTTCGTATTTCCTTTCCTCTGCTCTTGGTCTTCCTGCATGGGCTGTCTCTCTCTGTGTGTCCCTTCTATTCATTCTCTCTTTTTAACAGCATAGCAGGTGTCATTGTGGGGGTTTAAATTTGAAAAGATTTGCATGAGCGTGTTGTGACGCACTTTTTTGCAAGTCTTGGGTGTTTTGAAAAAAAACAACAACTCTAGTCTTATCTGGTAGGTGTTTGACCTAAGGCTTAATGTGTCCCCCTGGCTGTCTGGCACACGCATGTCTGTTTGTAAAGTGTGACCTGCATACATGACGTGTCCATTAAGGGATGAACAATACTTATATTCAATGACTAATTTTTGTGTTGTCATGTTTTTAGAAACTAAAACTTTTTTGCAACAGTATTGAAGTTTTATGCATTTTTTTTTTTTTTTCAGATTAAAACCACAAACTTAAATATTTGCTATTGACATCTTATCTTGACAAAGATGAAGTAAAGCAGTGTAGGACTTGGAAGAAAACAAATGATTTTTCTAAATATTGTATCCGCAAATTTAGTTAGATGAGGGTCAGGGTGCATCTTTTTGACCATCTCAGAAAGTACTTTATTCAGCAAAGACAGCTAATATGCTTCAACGATAAGGATTATAATTAGCATTTTGATATTTTTGGTCTGAATTAATACAGCATTAATCACTATGTTTTATTTTTTTACACAGTAGTAATAAAAAGGCACCAATGGGTTAAAGCTTTGCGCCAAATGTCACACAGAAACTGCTGTTGCTAAAACTAAGAAATGGCTGAAAAATAACGTGAAAAAGTACAACTATAACTTTAAATAGAGCATCTCAATATAAGCTATATAGTCTATTATCTACTAAGGGTCTTGATATGTTTAAAATCTCAACATATTATAGATTATTATAGGTTAACAGCTAATCTAGTTAGGTTGGATCTGGAGATGTTAGAAGGTAATGATGGGTGATAGTTGGAGGAAAACCGTTGCACACTTGTTCAACTGTTCAATTTGCTGGTGGAGATTCTCAGTCATCCAGGTCTTAGTCATTTCAAAAAGTTAAGGTAGAAAAACAAACCACTGGATTTTGTTTTCCAAGTTTGAAGATGTCTGGCCTCCCATTAGGGGTGGAAAGGTTCACAAAATCCACAGTTCGGTTCATGGTTTCGTGGTCACGGTTTTCGGTTCTGTTCGATACATGTTGATCGTTAGCCTGACATGTTAGTTATGTTGCTGTTAGCATAAACAAAATGTGTTGCACGATGCTTGCACACCGTTGCACTTTTTATCCACAACTTCTCTTTCCGCTGTCATCGTAGGGTCACTCTTAAATGCAAAGTGGTCCTGTTGAGCAGACCTATATGGCAAGTTGCTGGCGCTGCCTTTCCAACTCCTGTTCTTTTCCCACTCGCCATACCCACACAATCCTCCACAACAACTGATTTTTTCTACTACACCCGGCTACGCTTTTGCTTCTCGGGCTTCTTCTTGTTCTTGTTTACTACTGGTGGTTAGTTTCTGTTTCGCAGTACCGCCATAATTCTCCTGGCACTCTGAAAGTAAACGCCACTATGAGAAAAAAAGGAGCAGCGCATGAACCTAACGCGAACACACGCGAACCTAAAACAGAGAGACAAAGTCGAACTGAACGGTTCGGACGGGTTTTATAAAAACCGTTCCATCCCTACTTCCCCATCCAAGAAGCTTTCTCAATTAAAAATGTCTGGATTAGCATTGAGTTCCAGGCTTTTATAGAGTAGCCAAACAAAAGCCTTGTAATGGATGCTATGTGCTAACCTGACAACCGGAGCAATATCAGATGGATTTGTGCCCGCGATAATCATCTCTGATATTGCTCCCGCAAGATATCCATCTGGAAACCCCGCTGAAGTAATTTTGGGAAGGGGCTTAAAATACTGGTTAGCTGATTGGCCTATGTTGGTGATAGACGGGGCCAAATAAACCAATCCAGAATAACGTAAGCATATGACGTACTAACAGAGCTTACGAATAAGAGGAGCCAATTGATAGATCAAACTCTCGCCGAAACCAGTCGGAGAAGAGCAAAACATCTTTTCTTCTGAGAAAAGCCTCCAGAGCAGTGTTTTGCCCTTCTTTCAGTAAAGAAATACTCTGTAATTCCGATAAAACTTGCTCGATAGCCACGCTTAACGCTTAGTTTCATCGCCGAAGCCGCCATGTTCTTTTTAGACTGAACTGTCGCCAGCTTCTCAAGCTAAGGCCACACCTCAACATTGATTGACGCTCGCTTGGTGAACGCTCCAAATTTCTTTAACGTGAGAGTCTCCAGACTGATCTGCGAAAGTGAAACCTTGAAAGCTCCTCTCGAGATCAGGATGCTCTTTGCACGCAGGCTAGCTATGTGCATGTTTTCTAAGTCATTAAAAGGCTTTTATTGGGCTACTCTATAAAAGCCGGGCTTGCGAAAAGCTGTTTGCGAAAGCGTCCTAGATGGAAAGCGAAACGTCTTCAAACTTGGAAAACGAAGTCCGGTGGATTGTTTTTTTACTTTTAGGATCTGTTCACCTTCCATCAGGACTTTTTTTTATCAATTAACTACTTTGTGTTGATCTTTTACATAAAAGCCCAGCAATAAAGGTTTGTGGTTTTAAAACAACTAAATGTATAAAAAAAGAGAGTTTTCTCCCGGGAACTTTGTATGAGGTTTTGGATTTTAACTCTCCTTTTTTGTTTCCTCCACAGGGTGAAAATCCTATCTACAAAAGTGCCGTCACGACTGTGGTCAATCCTAAATATGAAGGCAAATGATGACCTGCTGAAACGTCTTGAACTGTTACTTCAACTATCCAACAGCTGTTGCATTTACCGCTGGTTTGGGGTCCGACCGAAGAGAGCGGTGGAAAAATTTATGCATTTGTCTCGTCGCTTCGTCATAACATTGTATCACCTGCCCACAGCATCTTTTTACTAACACGTATGACTTATACCCATGTGTTGTATTGTTGTGTACAGTGTATGTTGTGTGTACATACTCAGAGAAACTGAAGTGGGTGTTTCTTTCCTGCTGACGGACTGGTCCTATCGGAATTTGAAGCCTATGGATTTAGACGAACGACTTCTTCAGCTTCTGCTTGTCTTCGCATAAACTCCCGTTTGATACGTCACTTTTGAGCCGTAGCCGCACAGCTTTTTATGTATATTTAGAGAACAATTGCAATAAGATATTCTGAACAATGTCGAACAGCTTTCAGTTTAAGCCGGACGCTTGCCGTGAAACAGCAGATAATACAGCGGTTGTAAATTTGGTTTTGAGTTAAGATGTGATATAAGATTTTATCGTGCTCTGATAGAAAGAAGTCAAAACACACAGAAAGAGTACTATTACTATTTTTATGCAGTTTTTAGATAGCCTTATATCATAAAGGGATTGTAAACCACTTGTTAAAACAATGAATTTGCAGCAATTTTAAACAATCAAAGGATTTCTTTACCTGTTAAACTAGAGATACAAATATGTTTTTTTTTCCTGCATTCACTTTTATCCTCAGGTCCCATGTGTTTTCATGTCAGTCGCGCTAAATTTATGCTTGTTTTTTATGCTAGTTTTAATATTATTCACACTGAAAGACAGAAAATGTCACATGAATGACCCCAGAAATGTGCTCACACCCAAATGCCTCTAAATTCCACACACAGGCCTTTTACAATGTTGCTTTCAAAGTGCCTTTCTTTTTTTATTTGATTTTATGATCATATTCAACTCAGTGCTGTTCACAAGATATTTATTAAATACACCAAAAAAAGTGTATTTCTGTGTGGCTAGTTTGTGATTAAAAACGGACCATCATACACTTCCCCAAAACTGAATTTAAATGGCTTCATACATTTGCTAAGGTTACTCACTTTGTTTATTAAACACAAAATGTTTTTTTTGTTTTATTTTATGAATTAATATAACATAAATTTGACACAATATTATACTGGTAGTTTTTTGATAATAATTTGGTTTGTCAGAACTATCCGTGATCCATTATGACAGTAATCTTCCCCAAGACAATGTAAACAGCAGTTTCCTATGATAAAGAGGAGCAATGTGTGTCGAGTTATTTTGGGATTCGTCTGCCTGAACTCGACCAGGATTGGCACAGAGGACGCAGGAAACAACTCAGATCAACTTAGTCATTTCTTTTATTTGACTTTTGTCATTTTCTGTTGAATCATAAGCAGGTTGATAACCAGTAACAAAGAAAAAAAAACAAACAGAAATTAGTTCCACCATGAACAATAGTCACAAATGCAAACATGTTTAGTTCTCTATATTAGACTTAGTCTAATATAGATTAACTTAAACATTCTTTATCTTATTTATTTTCTCTCATTTTCTCATTTAATTTCTTTAAATTAAACATTCCAATCAGTATCATCAATCTCATTTCATGATTTACAAAGAACATAAGTGGGAGAATGAAGTGAGATACATACCAGTAGCATCAGTCTGGAGACTGTCCGTTAAAAGAAAATCACAAACGAACGTCAATCAGCGTGGCTTTGAGGCGGGTTGAGGTGTGACACCAACCCAGAAGCCGCCACAGTGTCTGCCTAAAGAACATGGCAGCTTCAGCCGATGAAACTAGCAGTAGGCGTGGCTATCAAGCAAGTTTTATCAGAATTACAGAGTATTTTTCACTGAAAGAAGAACAAACACTGCTCTGGAGGCTTTTCTCAGATCGAAAAGATGTTTTTGCTCTTCTTTCCGACACTGGTTTCGCAAGAGTTTCGATCTATCAATTGGCTCCTCTTCGCTGTCGCTCTGTTAGTCGCCATATGCTTCGTTGATCTGATTGGGCTTATTTTGGCCCGTCTATCACCAACATAGGGCCAATCAGCTAACCAGTATTTTCGGACCCTTCCCAAGAATTACTTCAACGAGAAGGTTTCCAGATGGATATGCGGAGCAAATCCATCTGGCGGAGTCAGGTTATCAAACCACACCCAGGGCAAACAAACAAAAGGCCCTTCAGGTGCTCAATCAAGGTTAATCACCCTAGAGCAGGGGTCACCAACGTGTTGCCCGTGGGCACCAAGGGGTCCCTCATGGACCACATGGGGTGCCCTCAGACTTCTAAGAAAAGAACAATTCAACAGTGGGCTAAGTTTGAAATTTTTATTCTATTCTGTTTCTCTCTCATTTTTTATAATTTATAGATCCTTTCAAAATGACAATGTCTAAAATACAATTAGAACTTAAAACTACAGTGTTTAATAATTACAGGGATATACAGTCAGAAATGTAATATATTATACATAACTATGTTATTTATCATCATCTACGCAGCTCAGCCTCTTAACCTTAATATTACTAAGCTTTGCCTTAGAATTCGCGTATTTATAATTACATAGAGCCGGTCTCGCAGCCATGGAGGTAGACATACATCTTGGCGCCGCCACGGGCAGCGCAGAGCCAACAAACTAGCGATTGCGAGATTGCCCATTATTGCGAAAAGTAACTACGGCAAGTTGAGAGAGATGAACTGAGACGGTACTGAAGACACAGACTAATGAAATACTATTTGTAAAATTATCTATGTAAACAAACCTCATAACTTGAGAAGGTAGGTGATGCCGCCGGAAGACATCATTTGTCCCGTAACGCCACCGTATTCGTTGGGGGGAGAAGCGATGGGGGGAGATGTTCATGTTGCTGTGGTCTGCACTCTGGACGCTAGATGTCGCTGAAAATTACACACTGTAGCTTTAAAGGAAACAATAAAAATGTTTATAATGTATAATGAAGTTTAGGTGAACGGGTCAGTATTGGTAGCCCTTCCTATGACTCATTACCCTTGAAGTGGCCCTCAGCCTTAAAAAGGTTGGTGACCCCTGCCCTAGAGCTTCTTGCTCTCTACTCTCTCTCTGAACACCATGTGAACACTTGGGATCTCTACTGCCCTCTGACACACTCCATGCACAAAGTAGACATCACCACATCCCAGAGTGAAAAATATAAAAAGAAAAACATGAAAAATAAACAGCATACAACACATAACCCAACAATGTGACTATGTCTCTTAAAGAGTTAAGGTTTTTTGCAACTTATTAAACCAAACTTTGAGAACCTTGGTGCTAATTCAAATGGTAAACTAAATGTTTTCCACATAAATACTGTAGATATACAAAAAAAAAAAAAATACTGATAAAGTAGGCAAGTTAAGATTTTTATAGGAGCAATATGTAAAACATTTGGTGTAAAATTAACTAAATCATTTGCATTTGTCTCCTTGGATGGAAATAATCCTCTCTATTTACTCCATCAACAACATCTTAGTCAGGTTTTTCTCTTTTCAAACCTACAGGTATGTGTGGAACTACACTGCAAAAAAAAAAAATAATAATAAAGAAATCATGTCAACAACTCAAATTACAATTACATCAAACCTTTGTGAAACAAAGGAAGCAACACTGATTGACAATCAATTTCAGATGCTGTTGTGCAAATGACAACAGGTGGAAATTATTTGTCAATTAACGACACATTCAATAAAGTAGTGGTTCTGCAGGGGACCACAGAACATTTTTCAGTACCTATACTTTGCTGATGTTTTGGTCACTTTTGATTGCTTCTGGTGCTTTTTATACTCATGGTAGCATAAGACGGACACTACAACCCACACGAGTGGCTCAAGTAGCACAGCTCATCCAGGATGGCACATCAGGATGTCGAGCTGTGGAAAAAAGGTTTACTGTGTCTGTTGGCATAGTGTCCAGAGTCTGGAGAAAGGTCAGTACACCAGGACATGTTGAGGAGGCTGAAGAATGCAGCAACCCAGCAGCAGAACCGCCACCTTTGCCTTTTGCAAGGACGCACAGGAGGAGGACTGCCATTCCCCAGCAATATTACCTCCAGAAGGCAACAAATGTACATGTCTCTGCTCAAATGTTAGAAACGGACTCCATGAGGATGGAATGAGGGCCCGATGTCCACAGATGGGGGTTGTGCTTCCAGTGCAACATCAGGCAGGACACTTGGTATTTGCCAAAGAACACCGGGATTGGCAAATTCACCATTGGTTCACTGTGATCTCAACAAAATAAAACATGTTCACATAGAGTCTGAAGACACCATGGAGAGCAATCTGCTTTGAAGGGCTTTTAGGATGTGTGGTGGTTCGAGTCCACCTCTATGGTAAATGGTAAATAGCCTGTACTTATATAGTGCTTTTTTTCAAGTCAGGAGACTTGAAAGCGCTTTACACTACATTCAGTCATTCACCCATTCATGCACACACTCACACACTGATGGTGGCAAGCTACATTGTAGCCATAGCTGCCCTGGGGCTCACTGACAGAAGCGGGGCTGCCGTACACTGGTGCCACCAGGGCCTCTGACCACCATCAGTAGACAATGCAGGTGAAGTGTCTTGCCCAAGGACACAACGACAATGAAGCCGGGCAAACTCCTTCGATTTCAGGGCAAACTCCTACATCCGACACTACTGTGCGAACTCTACCTAAGATGGCTCCAGAAAGTTCTGTATCCAACTGCAGAGTGATGACCCAATCCTAAATGATGGGATGTTGTACTTAGTTTGCAGGAGATCTCAGTAATCAATAAGCTTTAGTCCACTCATGGCATCCTGAGATCCATGCCCTGCCCTTCCAGGTGGGTCCGTCCAGAGTGGAAAGCTAAAGGAAAAATGTTTTCTGCACAACGGTTTTTCTTTTATGCAAACTGGTGCGGGTTTACTAATGTCAGGGGACATTTTTATTTTGTAATATGAGACGACCAATTCCTTAATGCATTAGATTGTTAGTGGGAGCACTATCCTTTATACTTAATATATGTTATACTGTTTTTCTTTGGTTATGGTAAAATTATGGATGGTTTCAGAAATTTACGGACCGTTTCTAAGAAATAAACTTGACTTAATATCTTTAAAATCTCTACAAGTTGTTTAGGACACTCCCCAAGAATCTTGCAAGGAACTTCATCTGTACCAAATGAACATATCTTTTGTTTACTTATATTTTTAGTTTACTTTAACATCTTTGCTTGTGCTTAATGTCAGATGTTGCCCCTTTCTGCTGATATTATGGAAACGGTCACCTTCTGTCTGTTATCAAACCTCATGAAGAAGATATTCAGCTCATTTGGTGGTGAGGGTGAGGAGTTTATGTAGACTTTGGATATGTTTTGTAGTATTTTAGAGCCTGTCTGATGCCTGTCCACATGACCTTGGTGTATTCGTTTATATGAACAGGGCTGGGAGGGCTACCTAAACCTTGCATTCAAGTAAACCAACTTCATCATATTTTAACTCAAGAAATCAGTCAACCAAGAAATTACTCAAGAGTAAAAAACAATTGGTAAAAAGGCTACTCAAGTACTGAATGCGTCACCATGATGTCTGAAAAATATGTGATATATACCGACTTAAATGCAAAGGTATGTGAAAGTTCTAATATTTTTAAATTCTTTAATAAAATAATTAAAACACAGCAATAATGCCATTAAAAAACACTTCCAGGGAGGACAAACGCCTTTTCAATATCTAATTTTTAACATGAAATGTACCTCCAGTATCTCCACTGACAGTATTTACTCCTTACTATATATTACCTTGACCTCTAAATATCATGGTAGGTTCAAGTAAGCTTGTGTACAAAATAAAACACCCATTTTGACATAAACATTAACTGCATTTCTTTATCTTCTGCACAAAAAAAAAAAAACGTATTAATTAATCTGTGAAATTACCCGAGATCAATGGAGTGGCCAAACATTTTTACAAAAGTAGCAATATTTTATTAAGATAGTACTCAATAGAAAATCAAAATTTTAGTGCAGTAAAACAAAATCTAAATGTACATTTTTGTCAAAACGTAACTATGTTAACTGTAACAGAGTAAATATAACTAGTTACTATCTACCTCTGTATATATTTTTTAACCTTTTAACAAGATTTTATATCTTTAAAAAATGTCTTATTTTGCTTTGTGCACATTAAAGACAAAGAAAACTAAATAACTCCATGATTGGATAAATCATTTTTGGTCTAGTATGATTAGGTCAATAAAATTGTTAACTACAAAGTAGTTGGTTAAGCCTTATGCAATGATTAAACTGTTGCTTGGAGTCAGAAAATATACAAAGACCACCAATAAAATAAGATTCCCAAAGCGTATGTGACATTAAACATAAGTGTTAAGGATCTGAAATGTTTCCATTACAAAATGATAACAAAACAGAACTAAAATATAAAGAAGACTCAAAATGCTTTGCTTATATTGTTAACCTGGTATCCCAGATAAATCATGACTCAAATGCATAACTTATAAAATAGTAAATATTGCTTAGAGCTGAAAAAAAGCAGCAGAAAACTATTTTCCCTGCTAAGGTTTTTGTGTTATTACTCTACAAATGTGTAGTTTCTGTTTCTTCTCATGTTATTGTCTCATAACTAGATGTAGAACCAAATTGGTAAAATAATAGAATCTAAAATTCTCCCTAATGTCTGCCTGTTTTATTATACAATTTCATTTTGACAAGAACTTTGTTTGGAAAAATAAAGGCCACCATTTAAAAAAAGAGATCTAAGCAGCCCCGAGAGGTAATGGTGGCATTGAATTGTTAGAATATATGGATATGAACCGTACCTTTAAGATAAAACGGATAAAAGAATGTTTGAAAAAGCCAGAATCTCTTTGGTACTTTATACCACAGAATATTTTAGGAAAATCGCAGGCTTACCCTTTCTTAAATTGCGATTATGAGGTTTTAAAATTACCACTAAAATTGTCTAAATTTCACCAACAAGCTTTATCAGCAGCAAAATTGTGATTTATCCATAATTTCTCCCCGCACAGAACTAGTATCTGGAATAACCAATTCATAACTAGGAAAAATAAATCTTTATTTCTGAAACAATGGATTGACAAAGGAATAATTTATCTTAAGGATTTACAAAATAACACAGGTGAAATTTTTTGTTATGAAGAATTTCTTAAATCCAAAATCTTTCCCATTACCTATAAGGAATTTCAAATGGTGATAAATGCTATCCCCGGTGGTATTCTCCAATTACTCAAAGGTCATTTTAAAAGCCAAGAGGCAGAGAAAGTGGACCTCACCCTCTTTATTAATGGTGCAAACTTTATAAGTCATCAATGTAATAATAAACATATAAAAAACTTTTTTTTAGGTAAAGGGAACTTACTCCGTGATGGAAATTTGTATGGTCCTCCTCTTTCCCTGATATTAACTGGAAAATAACATGGATCCTTCCACACAAATTTGCTATTTCTAACAAAATAAAAGAAATCCAATACAAAATTATACATAATATTTACCCTACTAATGCCTTTTTAGCTAAATTTGTCAATATTAACGCCAACTGTGTATTCTGTAATACTGAGGAGGAAACAATTAATCATCTATTTTTTGAATGTAAATTTTCACAGATATTCTGGAAAGAAGTTGAGGTGTACATCATATCGCACTCCAACACACCAATTAAACTACAAGCCAAATATATCATCTTACACTATACTAATAATGATAGGAAGATGCAATTCTTGGTTAACTTCATTATTCTAATTGCAAAATTCCACATGCAAAACCAAATTTTCTAAAGGTCGACCTTTCTTCCCTGTGTTTGAAAATGATTTAAAAATTAACTTCAAGCGTATCCAAAGAATCAGCAATAAAAAAATGTATTCACACTATTAACGTAATTCGGGAAATATTTGGAGAAATGTAAAATATCATTTTTTGTTGTTTTTTTCTTTTTTGTCTTTGTTTAAATCTCTTCTGTTATTTAACCTCTTACACCCCTTCAGGGGGGTATAAAATGGCTTTCTGCCTGGACAAAACACACACAAAAGTAAATCACTTATAGCCTCACAGCTATTAGGATTTAAGAAGAAACTTTTTGGCACGTCTGTAAAGGAAAGATGTCATAGAATGGTTTTCTGTGTCAGCACCACTAGTAGCTTTGACCCTGCCTGAAATATTAGGGGACAAAAATCAGGACATTTTGCATATTATCTGAACCTCGCCAAAATTTTCTTTGAAAAATAGTTGTTGCCATGTCACTACCAAAATGTTATTTATAGCCAGAGATGGGGAAGTAACTAAGTACAAATACTTCATTACTGTACTCTAGTAGATTTTTCTGATATTTTTACTTTACTTTTACTACTTTCCTTTTATGGTGACTTTTACTTCTTACTTCTTACATTTTTACACAACATATCTGTACTTTCTAATTCTTTACATTTTAAAAATTGGCTCGTTATTTTAGTTTTGAATCATTTCAATGGAGTTACCGCTATTATTTTTCACGCCATCAATACCCAAATTCAATCTAATTGATGGGAATCACGCTTTGCATTTGACGACCACTACAAGATGAATCGACAGATTCGGCGGTATTCATTCAATGGACGCAAATCATTGCAGCTTGGTGGCGGTGGCGCTAGCATAGTAGCATGGATCTAATTTCGAGATGATTGAAAAATGAACACAACGGAGATTTAGTCCTATAAGCAGACATCCATTTAAAATGTAGGCAAATCTGCATGAAAAAAGTGGTTTCTACTTTTACTTTTATACTTTGCAAGTAAATTTACAAGCCTGTACTTTGTTACTTTTACTTGAGTAAAGAAGTTTAATCAGTACTTCCAATTTTTACCAGTATAGTTTCAGTTAATAATTATCTGTGTACTTTTACTCAAGTAATGAAAAGTGAGTAGCACTTTTGCCAATCTCTGCTTTATAGCACAAAAAAAAGTAGTACAGACAGATATGCCAAATTTGGACTCTATCACTGATGATTAAATCATATTTATTTTCACGCAAGGTATTAGTGAGAAATGTTATATGCGGAGGCCATTTTTGGCACATTTATCCAAAAATGTCACCAACCTGTGCCAAATGTGTTTTTTACATCAATACTGGGGGTTTGTTAAAATTACGAGGTCACGTAGCAGCTGGACCCACCAGTGGGTCCGTAGGGTTCTAGGGGTTAAGTTAAAGTATGTCATATTTTAATGCACATACTTTAATGCACTCTATCATTGAACACTGATTCTGGAGATACTGTTCTATTTCTTGAGATATGTTATGTTAATATTTTGTAATTTGCAACTTTTCAATAAAGTAAAAAAAAAAAAAAAATCAAATTTTGACAACCGGAAGTGCCAACATGTCACGCCGGATATGGTTGGAGTGAGACATCCCACCGAGTCAAACCCATCTGTGCTGTTTAGCTGCAACAAGGAGCCAAATTCTCGGTTATTGGAATTTTAAGAGACAGAAAAAGTCACATTTAAAGGAAATGGAAGACGACGTCTTAACGACGCTGAAGATTTTGATAATTGGAGAGAGTGGCGTTGGAAAGTCAAGGTAAGATGAGTCTTTATTCTGCTAAGAACATAGCAAGAATCAGCGCTACCTTGGATCATAGCTAATGTGAGTTAGCTAGCACCTTTCTCCCGTTGAAGGCGTTTTAATTAAATGCATTTTTTAGTGAACCTTGGTTTAACTTAAGTGAACATCTCCAGGTATGTTTTGTATACGTTTTTAAGAAAGTTTAGCAAACTGACAGCGTTAAATGACAAAGAAAGTGAGCCTTTTTGTTGTTGCTGGTTGGCTAGCTAATAGCAGGTAGCTGTTGGATGAGCTCATCTTTGTTCGCACTAGAATATGTTGTAATCAGCATGAGGGTTCTGTCACACGGTTGACTATCACGCTAAAAAAAAAAGTATTTCGTATCTGTAAATAATATTTCTCTGCTTAGGTTTTTAGTGCCACACCAACTGGTTTGTTGTTTTGATCCTAAATAGCAGAATTGGCTACTAGATGTTACACTTAGCCAGATTTAAAACAGAACTCTGATACTAAACACATTTTTAGGGCAATAGGAAAGCTAAAGCTACAGTATTTAGTGAATCAGCTGTATCCACGTGATGCTAGTGAGCATAAAGGAGGCTACCTTCTGTTATGTTGCCTAATAATGAAGCAGGTTCCAGAAACCCCTGTCCTTCTGAACAGCATCCAGAGCATATGGACATAGCTAAAGGAACATTTGGAGGAGAATCCCCATGAAGCCTTCATGATCAGATGCCATATTCGTCCCACATGACTGCTTTTGAGGAGTATTTATTTTTTATTTAACCAGGGGAGGAAAAAATTGAGATAAAAAAAACTCTTTTTCAAGGGATGTCCTGGCCAAGAGGCAGCAAAGTTACAAAAGAAACAGATACATTCAATTAAATGACAGGTACATAAAAAAACATATAGAGTAAAACAATTACAGATCATTTTGGCTGCTTCAGAATCTTTCACTTTCAGCTTTAAAGCATTTAAAGATAAAACGTTTAATTGTAAAAGAAAAATCCACGCACAAGGAGCTGAATAGCTAAAGGCTTTCTTCCCTAGTTCTGTCAAAAGGAACAGTGAGCAACAGCTGATCGTTGGATCTCGGGGCATGAAGCCATGCTCCTCTGTGTAAGTAAGGTATAAATCTCAGAGGGCAGTCGTCAAAGAGTAGCAGCTTACTCTCCCCTGGAGGATGGAGTTCCCCCCTTTGGCTGATCCTGTCATCTCAAGGCAGAGCAGGCTCTTTGGAGCTCATTCATTGTCAAATTCTGACTAGATATGGGGCTGCTATAATCATCTTTTTAAGTGATTACTCAGGATGCATACGGTGGTATTTGGGCATGAATATAAACCCCAACATCAACTAATTACTTTCATTTCAACCAAAAAAAAAGCAGTCATCCATCTTTCCTTCTTCCTCTAAGTTGTCACAACAAACTGTTCCATAAAAAAGAACATTAAAAACAATCCACTGCACTATGTTTCCAAGTTTGAAACCTACCCAACACAAAGTCCAGTTTTTTTTGAACGACCATGATCTGGATAACTGAGAATCTTCACAGCACATAACAAACTATTTATAATAGTAGGTAATAGAGTAAGATTTGAAATTTAAAAACGGATATTTCTAAATGACGTGTCTGTTTCTATGTGTGGCCTGTTATTGGGCAAGTAGCATGAGCTGATCTTATCTTGTCACTCAGTTAAGCTAGGTCCTGGCCCACATTTAGCTGGAGAAAGCTTCAGGACGTGGGTTATCTGTTAAGAATTGTTGCTACTACTGCTGCTGTGATTGGTCAAAAGATCAACATGTGAGGCAGTTTGCCACTTGGTGATTTACCCAATCAGCTCAAAAGAATTGTATCAAAAGAAGGATCGTTTTTGCAAACAATTTCCAGAGGAGCCTCATCCAATAATAGATGCAGCGTAGACTTAAAGGAATAGTACTCCCAAAATAGATTAGCCTTCATTTTCTACTCACCCCATGCTGAACAACACTCTGGAGTACTTTTTTGATATCTCAAATGCATCTGGAAAGATCTGGAAGGCTTCTCGCCGTCTGCTGACATTCAAATAATGAGTGTCTAGTGCGTGCCCGAGGCAGAAAGGTCCATAAAAGTCCGACAAAAAAAATGTCAATATTCCTCCATACGTGCTCGTCCAATGTATTCCAAGTGTCCTGAGTGGGTAAGCATCCGTGAATTTAACTCGAAACAAAGTCATTAGAATGCTTTTAGAGCATAAAACAGTAGTGTATAGGATTTTCCTAAAAGCGCCTCACGAAGCTCCACGTGAAACCGCCGCAGACCAAAAACCAGATGAAAGTGAAAGCATTCAACTCATGTTTCTTCCCTCAACATCTGGAAGTCCTCGCGACATTTTTCTTTCGCTGTTTCTTTCTTTTGCACAGGTAAACAGCACATTTCTTCTTCTACGCTTGCATTATTATGGGCAGAGCAGACGCTTCGAATGCGCACTTTCATCTGGTTTGGTCTGCCGGGTTTCTCCGTGAGCGCCTCGTGAACGCCAGCTTTAGGAAATCCTTATACACTACTGTTTATGCTCTAAAAACATTCCCTAAATGACTTCTGCTTTGAGTAAATTTCTGACGCCTACCCACACTCAGGACACTTGGAATACATTGGACGAGCAGTATGGGAGGAATATTGACACGCTTTTGTGGACTTTTATGGACCTTTCTGCCCTCGGCGCCATAGACCTCCATTATTTGAATGTCAGCAGACAAAGCAAGAAGCCTCCCAGATCTCCAGATGCATTTGAGATATCAAAAAGTACTCCAGAGTGTTGTTCAGCATGGGGTGAGTAGGTAAAATGAAGGCTAATCCTCTTTTGGGTGTACTATTCCTTTAAGACTGAACTACAAGTATCAATCTGGCTTATTAAAGTGTATTAAAAATATCCATATATTGACTGAAAAGAAGTAAACTATCCAACACTAATAAGTTTCCTGTTGCAGGGTAACGATTTCGGTTGATGGATAATTTCAGGGCTTCAGCGTAGCTAAACAGGGAGCTCCTTTAGCACTTCAGGACAAGCGTTGGCTTTTGATCCGTCCACTTGATGCTTCATCCTGGCATCATTCAACAGAATTTAGGCACCAACATTCATGGAGCTAACAACAGTGTTTGTTTTTCCCCAAAAATATGAAATATGAAAATCTAAGCATTCTCAAACTTATTGCTGTTTCCATGGAAGAATTGTTATCACTAGACAGATATTAAGAGGTGGGATGTTGTCCATGTTCTTCTCCTGTGGTTCTGCAGCTTGATGTTGACGGATGCTGTGGCTCCAACATAAACCTTCCTGGCATGGTGCTCTTTATGTTTAGTATTTCATCAGCCAGATCAACGGCAGTGTTTCCATGAAGCTGTGTTGTGTCATTAGTTGCAGTAGGCCCTTCGCTTATAAAACAAACTCGGTTCATGATTAGCTTCAGATGTCGTGATGATTATTATCCTGATCCAGGGTTTTTAGCATTAGTTTAGGAAATGAGTGAATTTATTTTTATTCTATCGCTTCCGATCATCAGGAAGATTTCTGCTTGGCTCAAATTTTATTTACCTTAAACCAGTGGTTTCCACAGCACCGCTCCGTACCTCAAAGGACCTAAAACACTAAAAACATGTTGCTGTTTCCATCACTGCATACATGGATTCTATAGAGCTTTGTTTTGGTCAGTAAAACCTCCGCAATAGCTATGAGATGATGGACTTTAGACTTACGGTAATTAGTCACTGTTAGGAAATGCCCTATGCCCTATGTGTGCTGCTGACATCATCCGAAGCATATGTATGTCTATGGTGGAGGCAAAGAGCAAAATAATCAATAGAAAGATACTAAGATGCAGATTTAGATGAGTTTAGTGGACATTTGATCCAGGGGACAGGAAATCGTGCTTGGAGCAGAATCTGGCAGTGATTCATAATGAGACCTGACCTCCTCCTTCCTGTCTTCCCATCAACAGCCTCCTCCTAAGATTCACAGATGACACGTTTGACCCGGAGCAATCAGCCACCATTGGTGAGTAAAGACAAAACATATAAAAATGATATAGAAATTGTCAGAAATCTAAATTCTTTTAGATAAGTAAATGGTTTGATTGGTGAGAAATGCCAAAAGGATTCCTGTTTGTTATAACGGTGAAAAATTCAAATAAGTGGATTTTAGGCCCTTTAAACTCATTAGGAAAGCCTAGCTGTTGTCACGGCTGTTTAAGCCTCTGATAGGTTGACTTTATCATTAGTTAACCGCATTTATAATTATATATGTAAGGCAGTTTTAAAGTACAGTGTGTAATAATTGGAATAGTAGCCTTTCAAATGTCCCCACTTTCCTTGATTCGTCCTTGTCAGTCCCCTTCAATTCCTTTTTAAACACCTAAAATACTCTTTCTGTCATGAGATTGGATGTTCAAGATCATTCTAAAATACTCTTTCTGGTCATGATTTGTGGACATTAAGTGATCTAAAGAGAAGCATCATCTCCTGGTCAGACCCTGTAATTCAGTGGAAGGGTGGAGTCGGAGTAAAAAAATATGCACGCCCAGGAGAAGGCCAGTGGCTGGAAGTTGGAGGCGATTTTGCTGCCATTCCGCTGGCTTTTTGACTGTGGAATGGCCATTTTGAATGGCTGCTACTGTACAGGGATTTACTGGTATATAGAATCTATATTTATTTTATTATCACCTATGAACTGAGAGTCTCAATATTTGTTTGCCTTGCCTCAGAAATTGATATTTATACCTGTATAGGAGTGGGTTTCCATTTGTGGAGGGGGGCATCTTTCATTGCTACGGCTGACCAGAGCTGACAAACTAGAGGCTATAGAGATCGCCATTACGGAAAGTTAGGCCCATATCCAATCCTACACAGACTGATAAAATACTACTTCTAAAAATATCTATTTAGACTAGACTTACATCGGCTACGACCCTCAACGGCCTGGTTATTATGAAGGTGACAGATTTCAAGTGCCAGTTTAAACTTTTTTTTTGTTGTTGTTGTTTTCCATGAGGACCCGCATCTTCCCCCTGCCCTCGCTCCATGGTTATTTTGGTTAGAGTGCCTAAACAGGGGGACAAATAGTGTGGCGGTGGATTCGTACTTGGATGAGATCCCAATACTGTGTGGGAATGACCTTAAATCGGAGGTCGTAAACAGGGCGGTTGCAGAAGTTTTTTTTTTTTTTTTTTTTTAATACAAATTTTCCACTAATTGAAATGTCTTTAAATCCACATTAACATGAATTCAACACACTGTAGTAAACAGATAAATGGAGGCAGAAGATGTCTTTTCAGTCATCAATGCACACATTCAGTAACACACAGGAGCTCTTTTAAGCTGGGCAATCGCTTTCATTCACATAACACCTGTCCCATCAACCTTGAATCAAATACTTTAATAATCCCAGGGAGGGATTACTTTAGTTACATTACTCCATCTGTAAAATAGTGACTATAGGACAGGTTTGATGTAACACAATTTAATATAATATTTGTTCTTAAGGGGTGCCCACACCATCTCGCCATCAGTTTCAGGGACCCCTGCCTTAAATTATTCAATTCAGAAAGGAGATGTTTTCTGCAGTGATTTTTGGTTTACTCGAATTACTAAACTTGTTCCATATTTTTTAGATGTATTTAGATTGTAACTGGGCTGTATGCAAATCTATACGGAACCACCAAAAGCCTTATTGTATGTCTCATTGGAAGGCGAATGACTCTGTAACGAAGACTGTGTAACCTAACGAGTAACTCCTCTCTCAGACCACAGCACATGTAGGTTTATTTGTGTTTGTGCTGCTGGTTCGCTGACAGATGAACCTTCAACAGCTTGATGCTTGGGTTTCACCAAAAGCGTTTGTGCAGCGTCTGTGCTGCGGATTCTGCCAAGCACCCTATTCCATCGGGCTAGGGATCAGAGTTGGATTCTTACTCTGATCGTGTGAGGATTTTATCATAGTGCAGCAGTAACTACTACATACTACAACGCGGCACCGAGGGGCCCTGAAGGACCACATGGGATGCCCTTATAGAACAACTCACTAGTACTCCTGTTTTTTAATCTTTTATAGAGCATTAGACATTGTTTCAAATAAAATTAGAAATGAAAATATATTTATAATGTACAAAGTTTAGGTGAACACACTGACCCTTGCAGTTCATTGGTCAGTATTGGTCGCCCTTCCTATGACTCAGTACCCTTGAATTGGCCCTGAGCCTTAAAAATGTTGGTGACCCCTGATGTAGACTTTAAATAAAGTGGTTATTTGGCCAATACAACCAGTATCCTGCATGGCTGCTCTCTATCTGGTCACCTTACCTTTCTGCCACAGCAGGTAATGTTGTTTTGGAGTGAAATGTGATCCATGGTCTGCACATTGTTTATTAAACTCCATCCAAAACACTTTGCTTTTTAGCAAATGACCCTCTGCCGGAACGATTCGCTCTATTCTAAATTGTGAAGGACTTAAAGCATCATGCCTGAAAACTAGAACAGCCGTGTATTTTAGAGGACGCTTTGCGGACGCGTCGGATGGAATCCCTCTGACTGGCTGCGATCAATGGATGATCCACGGCGTTAAAGCGTCAAAGGGGAATTTTGTTTTGTTTACATTTGGGCCCTTGATTTTACGTTGTTACATCATGTTCTACTCACCCATATGAGTTTTGTGTCATTTGGAGCCGTATCTGAAGATATCCATTTAAAAAACAAAGCGTCATCTGCACGCCGCACTAGAGGTTTTCTTTTTTTTTTTACTTTATTTAACCAGTGTATATTACACCAGGCAGCTACGCTCTACCCTCTTATATTCATTCGCTAGCTAATCTGAATCGCTCAATTCTATTTGGAAGTTTGTGTGATCATCTGTGGTAGCAGCACTAGACATCTTCTAGGCATGTTGTAAGTAAAACTAACAGCAGTTCAGCGGACAGGAAGAATAATGGTAGCCAAGGCATGATGACGCCATACACACGCCACTTTGTTTTAAAAATAGAGAAATATAGAAAATATAACCTGATGGGATGTCTAGGGGACAAAGTGATTTACATGTTATGAATGCTGGCGCACTCATAAAGTATAATAAATTGCTGAACAGTTTAGTTTCGTGCCTTCAGTCATTGCCCATAGGATGACATTACTTTGAAATAACCTAACGGAATATCTTCAGAACGGCTCCAAATGACACAAAACTTATATGGACTTATAGAGCATGATGTAATAACGTAAAATCAAGGGCCAAATGTAAAAAAAATGAATGGCGTCCCCCTAAAGGAATAGTACACCCTAAAAACATGATTAGCCTTCATTTTTTACTCACCCCCATGCTGAACAACACTCTGGAGTACTTTTTGATATCTCAAATGCATCTGGAGATCTGGGAGGCTTCTTGCTGTCTGCTGACATTCAAATAATGGAGGTCTATGGTGCCCTAGACAGAAAGGTCCATAAAAGTCCACAAAAAACGGTCAATATTCCTCCATACTGCTCGCCCAAAGTATTCCAAGTGTCCTGAGTGGGTAGCGCCCATAATTTACTCAAACAAAGTCATTTAGAATGTTTTTTAGAGCATAAACAGTAGTGTATAGGATTTCCTGAAAGCGCTGCTCACGCACGCTACGGAAGCCGGCAGACCAAAAAGTCCAGCGCATTCTCCAGCTTCCGCAAAGAACTCATGCTCTTCCTCAACACTGAAGTCCTCAGACATTTTTCTTTCGTTGTTTCTTTTCTTTGCACAGGTAAACAGCACATACTTTCTTCTTCTACGCTGTATTATCGGCAGAGCAGACGCTGAATGCGCACTTTCATCTGGTTTGGTCTGCCGCTTCCCTAAGCGCCGCCGTGAACGCCGCCGCATGTGCGCGCGTTTCAGGAAATCCTATACACTGCTGTTTATGCTCTAAAAACATTCTAAATGACTCTCGCTTCGAGTAAATTATGGACGCCACCCACTCAGAGACACTTTTGGAATACATTGGACGAAAGCAGTATGGAGGAATATTGACACGCTTTTTGTGGACTTTTATGGACCTTTCTGCCTCGGCCATAGACCTCCATTATTTGAATGTCAGCAGACAGCAAGAAGCCTCCCAGATCTCCAGATGCATTTGAGATATCAAAAAAGTACTCCAGAGTGTTGTTCAGCATGGGGGTGAGTAGAAAATGAAGGCTAATCATGTTTTGGGTGTACTATTCCTTTTAAGGCTGATTTATACTTCGCAAACTAGGCCGTCTGGTAGGTGACACGGTGAATGCAGAGACGTCCCCACAGATAGCAGACAGGAGGACTCTGATTGGTCAAATCTACATCCGCTCTACACTATGCGTGTTTTCCTACCTTACCGGCTTGTTTTGTTTCTATGACCGCCGTTCTAAGCCCTCCTCAGTAAATTGACCAGAGTGTCTCAGAGTCAGAACAAACACACCCATGGGGGGTGGTGGGGTTAGTCATTCACATTAGAGAGGGAAGCATGGTATGTTCTCGCTGATTGTTTCCACAGGTTTCTTTCTGTGGCTGTTTTCAGTTCAAGCCCACATGTTTCTCAGCTTAACACATGAAAACCACAGCGTCCCCTTAGCGATGCATTCGGATGCGCGGCCACAGCCTTGTTCATCTAATGGACCTGAGCCGGACCTGACGTCCGCTTTAGCAGGAGCTCAGAGGCAGTTTGTGGTTCTGTGTGTTTTGACAATTCATCAGCAATAATTGGTCTGGCTGCCTGATATGATATTCTTGGCAGTAACTGAGCCAACCTGTGCGAGTCATCATCCTCAGAGCGAAGAATGAGGTAATGGTGGCGCTCTGACCGACTGTCTGAATTGTTTTTGTTGTCCAGGTGTCGATTTCAAGGTGAAGACCTTATCTGTGGATGGTAACAAGGCAAAGCTGGCAATCTGGGTGAGTTTAAATACATTTAAAGATCATTTGGTTCTTTTATATATAGGGAACAAACCGAAGCCTGTGTGGTTGTTGTTCTTCCAAGTTGCCACAAGATGGCGATTGTGTATCAGGAATGAGTTTGTTCTCATAATGTTTGGAAGGACTTTTAACCCTAAGTGATTGTCTTATCTTTTTTCTTTTTTTACAGGACACTGCTGGCCAGGAGCGCTTTCGAACCCTGACACCAAGTTATTACCGTGGAGCCCAGGGAGTCATCCTGGGTAAGGAAATCTTTTAATAAACTCATGACTTTCTAAAGTCTTTACGAAGAGCTTTAGTTCCAGTCAGTAATTTTTTCATTTCAAATAATAATAATGAGAAACGTCTACTTCTGCTTTTTCTATATTAAAGAAACAACATACTCAAAGTGTGCATACTGTTTAATGGTTGAATAGATTAGATTTTATAAAGTTTTCATTCAAAGGAAGGGCACAAAAAATAGCTTTATATACATTAGGGCTGCAAATAATGATTATTTTGCAAATCGATTAATCTGTCGATTATTTTTATTTTTTTTTGGTTAATCGTTTAATAACTAGATAGCCAAAGGTTCGTTTAAGAAGATTTATTTTGTCCCAAAAATAAACCAGGTGAATATAAAAGTTTACCAAACTTCTTCATAGAGCATATTGACAGATTTTTTTATTTTCTGTTTTTATGTTAAATGCAAAATGATTATATATTTTTTTCACATTTTTGGTATGATTACTGACTCTCTCTAAGTGGATTGTTCAGTCAGTTAAAGCAGGGTTTCCGGGGCCTTATAAAAGTCTTATAAGGCATTGAATTCTTCAAAATAGGCCTTAATTGGTATTAAAATGTCTCAAATCAGTCTTTTGTAGGTTTTAATTTTTAAATCATCTATAAATATGATTATTATTTTTATTATGATTTATTTTTTGTAATCTAAATAAAAAATTTAAATTTACTTTTTTTTTTTTTATTTAAAATATATAATATATAACTGCTTCCATTATTGGTTCTCGGGTCCCGATGGTGGAACCAATAAAGCGCTTGTTGCAGCCGGGACATTTGGGAGATGCGCCATTAACTTTTTGTCTGAAAATATGAGGTGTAAATGTAACGGAAATTGACTCCAGCCAAGAGTTTTCTCCATGGCTAAAACCAGGGAACATACATGAGGCTCAGTGGATTTTGTCCAAGAAGTCATTCAAGCTCGAAACGATGGGAATTAAGGCAGTGGAGTCGCACATGCAGAAGCACGAAACACAAAGCACCAAAATAGAGTTACAGAGAAACAGCCGGTATTTCTCAGTTTTTTCCACCCTTGTCTCTGCAACTTATACACAAATCAAACATACTAAGAAAAACCATACAAAGAAAAAATAGCTGCAAAAAAAGACTTAGCACTGGTTATGTTGTGGTTTTAAAGCTGATTTGTTTTGTTCCCTGCTAAAACAAAGTTTGTGAATTCAGTTAAATAATAGTTAAAATATATCTGTCATTTGTGTGTGTGTTTTAGCTTTCTTCCTGTAAGGGAAGCTTTTCAAAATTCTCAAACATCAGTGCAGTGGTTTATGTTAAAATAAACCTTTGGGTAAAGTTGTCGCAAGCAGGTTTTTCTTCTGTTTCTTGTGAATTTGGTCTTAAATTTTTATTTCAAGTGGCATTAAAAGTCTTAGAACATTTGAGGAGTAAATAAAGGTTTCCTGTATTAAATAACCAGTAAAGCATCACAGGATGTAAAGCACATAATCCCAGCAATTCACCAATAGAACATCCTATTCCCAATGAAATCTGGTTTTACACCCAAAAGCATCAGATCTTTGCTAGAGACCTTTAGTAGTATAAAGTTTATTATCTCAGCAGGTCTCTGATCCGGATGAAAAAAGAATGAGATCACTAGAAGAAAATGAAAGAACAGGATTAGACTTGTTAGGGTTAGATTTAACTTCAGATTTAACTTTTCCAAACGAGAAGCAAATGTTCCCGAAGAGAAGCTGCCAAAGAAGATCAAATGTTCTAAAAGTATTCATACTTGTTGCAACATTTTAAAATGATACATCACATTTGCTCAAAAACCCTTAATGTTAATGCTATTAAGAGCTGCTTTATATTAAGAGTGAATACCTTTCAGCCTTGAAATACGCTGTTCTGTAGAAACACTTTTAAATTGTGGCTTTATACTCATTCTCAGTGTATGATGTCACCAGAAGAGATACCTTCACAAAGCTTGACAACTGGCTGAACGAGCTGGAGACCTACTGTACCAGGAACGACCTGGTTAAAATGCTGGTAGGAAACAAAATCGATAAGGTCAGTGGGTCTGCAGCAGGACGCAGCAGGTTTGTGGCACTGGACCGGATCTCCTCAGACCTCGAAATGTGTTTCCTGTTTCAGGATAACCACGACGTAGACAGAGCTGAAGGACTGAAGTTTGCAAGAAAACATTCCATGCTTTTCATCGGTAAGTTTGCATGATTGTTCGACACAGAGCTGCTGGGCATACCTGTTGGAACAGAGTAAAACCTAAAGAAAGCACTGTTAGTAAAGTAATACTTTGGTTGCTTTGGAGTGGTTGCTTCATGATCCACCTCATAACTCTCTGCTCCTTATTTGTTCCGATATGATGTTAAAGGCGGCAGCAATCGGTATGAGAATGACAGATTCATTTATTAGTAACCAATTAGTTGTATAAACTTTAAATATAAATGATGGATTATTTTCCATCAGCTTGATTATATCTGAGGCTGGTGTCTGATTTTGGGATGGATTTCCGATTTCTATATTGATCGGGATATCCCTAAGCCCATGGTTTCCTTCTGTGGGAACACGGATGGATTGGTGGATGGCTGACTTATGTGGTGAAGAATCCACTGGTTTATATCAGAACAGGATCACCCTATAAAATGGTCTAAAGTCCAGACCTAAATCAATACTTTAAAACTGATTGTTTGCAATCTTATTCAGTTTTATTCAAAGTTATTATTTGTAGAGTTATGCTCCGATATGTTGATTTATGCCATAAAGCTCATTATTATTCTCTGTATATTTTTATTCAGTGTCTTGTATTTATCCAGGGTGTCCTGTTGTTCCACAATGCCACATTGTTGCTCTTCCTGCTCTTTTTTCCATTTTGTTCATGTTTTCTCTTTCATTCGGTGACACCCCCCCAGAGGCCAGTGCAAAGACGAAGGACGGTGTTCAGTGTGCGTTTGAGGAGCTGGTGGAGAAGATCATCCAGACACCTGGTTTGTGGCAGAGCGAGAGCCATGGCAGAGCCGTTCAGCTCACAGATGAAGATGCCGGCGGCGGATCCTGCGGCGGCTACTGTTCCCTGCTTTAAAAACACACACATATGACGCCCCCCCCACCCTAACACCCAGCCAGCCGCCGCCTTTCCCACTGTGTCTGGTCCTAAGCGGAGCTGTCTACCCAGACTGACTTTTAAACAGTCCATCATCCCTAATCTGACTCTAATTTTGCACAATTAACATAAACGTTTCTGCCGTTATATTGTGTTTTACTTCTATAACATTGTTCAAAGTATGAACTCTTTGTTTTTATGCTCCTATCAAGTTGTTTAAGTCGGTTATAAAAGTGTAAGCCAAAGTTTGTCCGTCTTTTAACGTGATTATTATGGAAACGCTTTGGGTTCTCATTTCCTGCATGCCGTTCTTGTCCTAGGAGCCTGTTGCCTTAGCAACCGCATCCATATCGATGCTGGGCTATTCTGCAGTGCTAGTCTTCCTCTTGCGCTTCATTCCGTCCCTCCTGCTACAGACTGTCGTTACGCCGCTGCTCGTGGAGGAGCTCGTGAATCCAGTTCCTGCCGTCGTCCGCCTCACCACTTGTATTCAGAGGCTCGGCGCACGCGTCCTCTGCACAACTGACTCTTTATTTCAGTGTTTGAAATGATGTTTTGGTTTAGTTTACTTGGACATCAAAGCTTTGCTTTATTTTTCTTTCCTTTTTTTTTAAGTACGCATGAATCAAATAGGCTGGAACCGGCGAGACTGAACTACGACGTGGAAGAAGGAATCTTTTGAAACTGCCTTTCTTCTTTTGATGGACTGGCACTTACTCAAACCAGACCGAGGATGTCAGAAATATTGCTGTAATCCATCAGAAAGATATCTTAACTGTGTATTTACAATATCACAGAAAAGCTGTGCTTCTAAATGCTGATGGATTTCACATTACAGATCCGTGGAAACTAGATCTGTGAGCATGTCGGTGGTGTCTGAATGCTGGTATCCTTGGTGGGAGATCTATACATGTCTAACCACATGTAGCCAGTGTTCAACTTTTTATTTACGTTCGCATAGGCGATCCTTGTGCCATTCTTTGTTCGTCTGTCCTGGGAGATATTATAAACTTTTATTCTAAAGATTTTAACTTATATTAACACATTACATATGTGGCCGTTTGAATTTTAGATTAGCTACACAATAAGGAATTAGATTTTTATGACCTTATGAAAATAAGTGCTTTTTTTTTTATTTTTGTGGTTGGAAACGCGTTGAACCATGTAAACCTTGTAAATTGTACATTTTAAGATTTAATTGTATGAATTGTAAAGTGGAATGTACACATATCTGACTTCAAGCCGCCCCTGTATTAAACTCAATAAAACTCCTTTTTGAAGCAAATGTCTTAAATTCCATTTATTCATTAAAAACTCATTTATACAGCTGATTACTTATTAAACATTAGCAGGTTTGGTCTGTTAATTAAAACGCCACTTTATTAAAAGTATATGTGAAAGACCAACACTGAGAAGGATGATGGTGTGTTTTTTGTTAACTTTTCTTTACATATAAGGCAAAATTAGATCACACAGGACTTCACTCTACTCCCTACAACTGATTGTGGTCTGAGTGCTATAACCGGATTCCCACGGGTCCTTAAAAAGCCTTAAAAGGCATTGAATTCTTCTAAAATAAAACTAAGGCCTTAATTGGTATTAAAATGTCTTAAATTTGTCTTTTATAGGTCTTATTTTTTTAAAAACATAAATAGGATTATTTTTATTTATTTTTGTACTCTAAATAAAACATTAAAATTGAAAACATTTTTTTTATAGCGGAACCAATAAAAGCGATGCAGCCGAGACATTTGGGAGATGCAAAATTTTTAAGTTTAAAGTTTAACATTAGTGCAGTGGTTTATGTTAAAATAAACCTTTGGGTTAAGTTGTCGCAAAGCGACAATGGACAATGGTGTGTACTACTCCCTTCAGAGGACAGCACAAACAGGTTCTAACCAGAGTAGAAAAAGAAGTGGGAGGCGCTGTTGCACAACTGAGCAAGAAGATAAGTACATTAGAGTCTCTAGTTTGAGAAACTGACGCCTCACAGGTATGTTCATTAAATAGTACCTGCAGTAGCCTGTTTGTGCTGTCCTCTGAAGGAGTAGTACACACCGTTGTAGGAAATTTTCAATTTCTTAGCAATTTCTGCATGGAATAGCCTTCATTTCTAAGAACAAGAATAGACTGTGGAGTTTCAGATGAAAGTTCTCTTTTTTGGCCATTTTGAGCGTGCTTAATTGACCCCACACGAAATGTGATGCTCCAGAAACTCAATCTGCTCAAAGGAAGGTCAGTTTTGTAGCTTCTGTAACGAGCTAAACTGTTTTCAGATGTGTGAACATGATTGCACAAGGGTTTTCTAATCATCAATTAGCCTTCTGAGCCAATGAGCAAACACATTGTACCATTAGAACACTGTATTGTTTCTATAAAGAGCCTTGAGATGACGTGTTGTGAATTGGCGCTAAATAAATCAAATTTAATTTGATCTGCTGATCTGGGAGGTAAGGAACTCCAAAGTTTTGGGGACAGAGAAGAAAAATGTCCGTCTTCTTTAGTTTTTAGTTGATCACAAGGGATAATCAGCAGGTCTTGATCCTTGGACCTTAAGTTCTTGATGGGGATGTTGGGATGTAAAAGTTTGTCTGTCCGTGCAATGCTCACCAATTCAAACAACACTAGTTTAGAGGTATTTGTAAGGGAAGTTAAATAGAAAAACACCCTCCATACTGTTTAGCTGTGCAGGATTTTGTGTTGGTTCGTCAAATAAATTCCTAATAAAATGATGAAAAGCTTTATGTGAAAGGAAACATTTTTAGTCCATTTTATGAGGAAGAATAAAGCTGTCGCTGTGATAAAATAGCTGTGTTGACATTGTTGGTATGTTAGAAATGTCACTGTTAGGTGATGAGCTTTAATCAGAAAATGCACCCTGCATTCCTCTGTCCTCCGAGTAAAGACAACTGTTTAAACAGCGTCCAAGAAGCCCTCAGAGCCCAGACTGTAATCTATCTCAATCGCGTCAGCCGCCAAGGACACAACGCTGCAGCCGTAACTCACCCTGTGGGTGCTCTGATAGGGATGTGCATCATTCTGGGCCAGCCACCAAAGGATGGCGGTCTGGCAGCTAGTGTGTCTGAAGATGCACCCAAGTCAAATAAGAATGTCTAAAAAAGCAAAAGAGACATCAATCTTATGAGGTAAACTGCAGCCATGTGGTTTTCTTAAGCGTATATAAAGTGTCTGGCATGACAAGTTTAGGCATAAATACACCTTGAAGCTTTTGGCACTAATCTATGAAGTAGGAGGCTCAGGGAATCCATTCAAGATGCAGAGGAAAGGTTTGCTCTGTGATGGAAACAGTTACAGCACACAGAAAAATTGGTCCAGTCTGGTTCACATGGAGACCATCAGTGTGCGTTAACCTGGACGTTCTTATATGTATTAGGAATATATATATATATTTTAATTTTAATACATATTTAGATTTATTTCAATTACACATAATGATAAAAAAATGAGGACCAAAATAGAACAATAATACAAAAAGGACTTCCTTGTCTTGAAACTTAAAGGAATAGTGCTTGAAAACATGATAGCCTGTGTTCATTTCTCACCCCCATGCTGAACAAACACTTCTTGATACTTTTGATATCTCAAATGCATCTGGAGATCTGGGAGGCTTTTCTGCTGCCCGCCGACATTCAAATAATGGAGGTCCATGGTGCCCGAGGCAGAAAGGTCCATAAAAGTCCACAAAAAGCGTGTCAATATTCCTCCATACTGCTCGTCCAATGTATTCCAAGTGTCCTGAGTGGGTAGCATCCAGAATTTACTCGAACGAAGTCATTTAGAATGTTTTAGAGCATAAACAGCAGTCTACAGTAGTGTAGACCTCCATTATTTGAATGTCAGCAGACAGCAAGAAGCCTCCCAGATCTCCAGATGCATTTGAGATATCAAAAAGTACTCCAGAGTGTTGTTCAGCATGGGGTGAGTAGAAAATGAAGGCTAATCATGTTTTGGGTGTACTATTCCTTTAACACTCCTCTCGGAACCTGATTCAAACTTGTCAACAGTGGCGTAACTTTTGGTCCTGCACTGGGAGGGGTTAAGGTGAGACATTCTTGTTTTGGCCTCTTTTTCTATTGACTCATAGTCTCTTTATGCGAAGCAGGGAGTGATTGTATGAAAAAAACATGTAAAACAATTCTTTTGCTTTTAGATAAAGTGGGAAATTAGATTCATTTTTGGTCTTACACTGGAAATATGATCTAGAAATAAGTAAACATTTCTTAAATTAAGTTCATTTACCCTTAATTTGAGGAGGTAAATCAGAAAGTTTGCCAGTGGAATGAGTATTTTAACTCTTAAAATAAGAAAATTAGATAATATGCACTTGAACTAAAACCAATACAATTGTTTTATTATTTTAAGTGTAAATTATCTTGTTTCATTGGCAAAGTGTCTCGTTTAACTTCTCAATCCGAGAATAAATGCACTTATTTTAAGAAAAAATGACTTATCTAGATTTCAATTTTTTCCAGTGTAATGCATCTTTTAAACAGAAATGTACTTCTGAATGTCTTCTTTCATAAGTTCCAAATAATAACAACGATTAACCAATCAACTGGTGTTACATAACACTGCTTCTGCCCAAAATGTCATTTCAGAAGTTTATTCCCATGTTATAAGTAGGTCAGTGAATCTGTGATGATTAATTACTTTTTTATGGAACCTGATATGCGACATTAAAATAAAATTTTTAAACTGAGCATGATAGAGCTGAAATGAAATTTGTTCTCAGACTGCGGGTTCCTTAGCCTGGGTGCCATTCCGAACTTAGTCCACTTGGCAGGATGTTGAAGGGTCAGGATGTTCGGGGCTGGTATTGCTCAATAGTAGCGCTGAGTATGATAAGCCCACCCTATTCTATTAGGGCCAATCAAAATTGTCAGGGCGGCTTTTATAGGTACGATGATGGACAGATGATCAACAGTAACGTAATCAACCACGACCAAAGCGCGCTGGGTGACAACAACAATGGCTGCCGCTGGAGAGTTGGAGGTGTGTAGATTCTGCTATTAGGTCTGTTCTAGAAGATATCGACAGCAAATTAATTTTAAAAAAGAGGAACAGAGAAACGTGATCAAGGCATTTGTTGAAAACAAAGATGTTTTTCTTACGGATAACAAAAGTTTAATTTATCAGTTGGCTCCTTGGTTCGCTTAACATATGCGTCACGCACTCTGTTGCTCTCTCATTGGTTGTAGGTCTATCCGCCATTGAGTGCAGAGCATTTTTTTTTCCTGGTTCGCTCAAACACGCCCTATAATCACAGCTCTATGGAGCAGGTATCAGACTCATATTCTGACTAGAATTGAGTAGGACTACGTCAGGCTAACAGGATTTCCTGATCGTTCTTTATTCTCTAAAAGTAGAATGAGAGGCAGATGTTTTAGTTAACCAGACCTCTTTCCTGTGGAACCAACTACCAGTTTTTTAGTCTGTGAAGCAGATGAGTTGAGGATTTAACTGATTAAATGAAGGAACAAACTTCCAGATTCCAACAAAAATCAATATTTTGCTGAATAATTTGGTTATTTATTCATAAGGATTTTCCTGACAGAGATCTTATGTTATTTAAAGCAAGTTTAAATAGCTTGGTCAATATTGTTTGGTCAGGAAATTGGAGATTTGGCTGTGGAGGGCTTGTGAGGGTCCATTTGGAGCGTATTTTCTTCTGTTGGGATTTCACAGCTGTTTGTTGGCGGTTTAGGAGTGGACACTACGCTGCGAAGCACTGATTTATATGATCTGTATTTCCCCATCAACCATTTAGGCTGTATTTATCAATCGTTTATTCTGTTCTTTTTCCCGTTCCAAGAACTTGCGTGCCAAAGCCTCAGCAGAGCGACCTTTATCATCAGGGAGACTCTTTATCAGGTTTTCTTTCACATCATGGAATTTATTACGGGAATAGATAATGTTGAAATCCTGATCCCTTTAAGTGAAATCCATCTCTCTTGAGAAGGTGTCTCTTTTCTCAGAAGATATAAAATTTGTCAGTAAAGCCAATACATTTTGCAGATTGATCAATTTATTGAGACAGGAAGCTGTTCTGAAGACGTTCTCTCCTGCTTATGGTGCAACGGGGGAACTAAGGAAAACTTTAAAATGGGTCTGTTCTGCAGTATTAAGCAGACTAATCACGTCATCCTTTCATATTTCTTACTTCCTCTTAGCAACATCAACAAGTTCTTCAAGGTTGGGTTTGTGTCTTTGATCTTTGTGATCCTCTGAGATTTGGGGAAGCATGGCACAGCCAACATTTAGTATATGTTGTTCTTAGAGCAGAAGCGTTTAATATCAATCACAGCATCATCAGTTACTATCATAGTTCTTGGCTCTTGGTAATGAGGCTCTTTGGGAGAGAGTGGAATATTGTCATACCTTTTTCTGTTACAGAGGCCATCCTCTGTAATGTCAGTTTCTTGTAGGGCCAAATATCCATTTTTTTTTGTTGTTGTTGCAGATTTCCATCAGTTATTTGTTGTTCCAAAGGATTTCTGTTTTAAACCACTGTTGGGTTTATCTCAGTGTTTTGAGGCACTGGCATGGTCGTATAATTTCCATGATCAGCTTTACTTCCACTGTCACCAGTGGGTGGTGAGGTTGCTTGAGGACCCAGAAGCAGAGACGAGTGAAGCTGAGATGCGTTCTGGCAGATTTAACTGAAAAACACAGGAAACAGACGTAGCAATCCAGAAATCCAACTAAAATGTTAAACAACCCAAAAACCATGGATACATCAGGGGAAAACAAGCCTGAGGAGCCAGGGAGAGACAAGCTGAGTAGACAGGTACAGCAATGACAAGGAACCAGCACTGAGTGACTGCAGAGGTGGGGAGTATTTAAGGAGAACAAAAACAAAGGATGGACTAATGAGCTGAATGAGGAGCAGGTGTGGCTGGAACTGGCAAGAGGGAATCGAAGGGGAAAGAAAACAAGCACCAGGGGGCAACAGAGAGTAACTAAATGATGCTTGAATATGAGGGAAAATAAAAACAGAACAACTGATAACAAAACTGAAAACTCAGAGTCAAAACAAATAGGAAGAACCATAACATCCACATTAACTTCCAGTCGGTTAATCTTCATTTCCAAGACAGCCATCTGCTGTAGAAACTCATCAAAGTCCTGTGGGGTGCAGGGAGGTATTTTGCACAATACAACTACAACATGCATTTTTATTAAAAAATTTAGTTTAGTTCAAACAGTGCAGGAGGGGGCGATTGACTGAGGCCATCAGGCCAAAGAACACTGGCGTTTGGTGCATTCTTTCAGCTACCAGGGGCCCCGCCATGAGGCGGTTCCCTTAGGGTGGAAGGAAGGAGCCAAATTGGAGGGAGAGGGGAAAAAAAAATATATCTCTACACTCTTTATTCTTGATAGGGTGCAGTTTGAGATATCAAAAAACACCTCAGCACAAAAAAAAATATACATAACACGGGATAAACATTTAAGCAGAAGGAAAACTGTGGAGGCACATGTGAGTCTGACTGGTATTTGAGCATCAGTTTGTGTATGGAGAAGTAGTCTAACTAGAGAATCCTTAAAGGAAAGAATAGTACACCCAAAACATGGTTAGCCTTTCATTTTCTACTCTCCCCCATGCTGAACAACATTCTGGAGTACTTTTTTTGATATCTCAAAATGCATCTGGAGATCTGGGAGGCTTCTTTGCTGGCTGCTGACATTCAAATAATGGAGGTCTACCGTGGCCCCGAGGCGAAAGGTCCATAAAAGTCCACAAAAAAACGGTCAATATTCCTCCATATCGCTGGCCCAATGTATTCCAAGCGTCCTTGGGTAGCATCCAGACTTACTCGAAACTTAAGTTATTTAGAATGTTTTTAGAGCATAAACAGTAGTGTATAGATTTCTTGAGCGCTCGCCGCGGTAGCTCTACGACGCTACGGAAACCGCTGCAGACCAAAACCAGCGCGATTCAGCTCCGCAAAGAACTCATGCTCTTCCTCAACACTGAAGTCCCCGAGATTTTTCTTTTCGTTGTTTCTTTCTTTTGCACAGGTAAACAGCACATTTCTTCTTCTACTCTTGCATTATCGGCAGAGCAGACGCTGAATGCGACTCTATCTGGTTTGGTCTGTCGGGCTCCTCAGAAGGCTAGAACGTGCAGGCGGCCGCTTTCAGGAAATCCCATACACACTACTGTTTATGCTCTAAAACATTCTAAATGACTTTTGTTTTGAGCCAAATTCTGGATGCCACCCACTCCAGGACACTTGGAATACATTGGGGCCAGCAGTATGGAGGAATATTGACACGCTTTTTTTGTGGACTTTTATGGACCTTTTCTGCCTGGGGGGTGAGTAGAAAATGAAGGCTAATCATGTTTTTGGGTGTACTATTCCTTTAAATTAATGATAGTTTTTTCTAACTTTCTCTCATTTTGGCTAAGAAATAACGTAAAAAAGGTAAATGAGTTTACTCTTCATGCTCGGTATTATTGTCAGTTGTTTCTGTGCAGCGTCAGAGCACCGTCAATGGGCCTGGCATACATACTTTTCAGTGGGGCTGCATGTACCTTTGCGAATGCAGATTTATTCTAAATGGTAAAAGTGATTCTGTTTTAGTCTCTTTGTGGACGGGGTCTGTTCTGCTTTGCAGCCATTGCACTTTGAAATGTTTATCATCTTGATACTTGGTATTGGTCATTCTATCCAATCCAATCCAATCCACTTTAGTTATATCTAGCAGGGTTTAAATAAACACAAGGTTTCCAAAAGCGTACAAAAATATAAAATAACCAAAGAAATAAAAGTAATAAAATAAAAATAAAATAAAAGCACTGCCCGCATAGTGATAAAATATATGTATACATAAAATCAACATGTCTACATAAAATCAACATAAAGCAAGCATAAAATCAACACTCTACATGGTGTTAAAAGCCAAAGAAAAGAGGTGGGTTTTAAGAAGAGTTTTAAAATGAGACAGAGAGGTGGCCTGTCTAATGTGCAGCGGCAATGCATTCCAGAGTTTTGGAGCTGCAACAGAAAACGCTTGATCCCCTCTGAGCTTAAGCCTTGCTTTAGGCACTGTCAGGAGCAGCTTATTCTATATGACAGAAGTGAGGCCTTATCTGTTAAGGGTCAGAGGAGAGCTGTAAACCTCCCTCCATCTCTGCTGAGGTCTTAGGATGGAAAATGGGATTCCAGCAGGGAAGTGTTCAGGTAGAATGTGTTTTCCAACATGTCCCATCTGTCCTCACTGAGTTATAGGACAAGGTGCCTCATTGGGAATGTTCTCTAAATGTGCTCTAAAATCAAACTTACTCAAAAAGCAGAGATGCAAAGTTTTTTGATTTATTTTCTTTTATTGTCATTACACTGTCACAAGTACAGAGTAGCGAAATTAACTCTCTGCATTTAACCCGTCTCTAGCAGTGGGCTGCCATTGTGCGGCGTCCCGGGAGCAGTGTGAGGTTGTGGAATTGGGGCTCGAAATCAGAACCTCAGGGTTCCAAGCTCTATTCCCTAACCGCCAGGCCGCCACTCCCCTAGAGTTATTGTAGGTTGACCTTACAGTAACTCTGGCCTCTACTACTATTTATTAGGCCAGCATTTTCCATGAGAAGATGTAGTGATGAAATAATGAAGATGTTCCCCTCATGAGCTGACAGCTCCTCATGCATCCCCCCCAACCAACCCCAGCCTGACCCTAAGCCCCCTGCTATCCTCTGCCTCACCTCTGCTGCCTCCTTCCTACAGCACAGGAGCCGTTACTCAGAAAGATTTCCTCCAACTCCTCCATCATCTCACTGCGCCTCAGATCTGAAGGATGAAACATAGACGGTGAGATGATCCATGTGTCTCTTGGTGCTTTAGGTGAAAATTTTCATCCTCTAAATAAAAGAGAAAGTCCTTCAGTCTTTCATTGTCTTTCCAAGAATTGTCAATCAGACTAAATTGAAACTAGAACCGAACGAACCTCTTACTAAAGACCAAATACTGGGTTCTTTATATTTTCATCTTCTTAGAAACTTTCAAACCATTTTGTCCATATAATTCAATTAACCTGACTAATATGCAGTGGGGACTGGTGGAGTTTTCTCCGAGGGGGCTATAATTTCAAAATAGACATATACCAAAAAACACTCAAACGTATACTAAGTTATCACACCAGTATAATCAGGAACTAAGCATATTGATGTAGACATGTTAGATGGTTACTAAGAAGGTATTCCTCCTCCATCTGGAGCATTTAACTATAATTCTACAGCTCCCATATTTCAGAGTGGGCTCATGTGTCTTGCTAAAGAGACAGTGAGTGGTTATAAATATTGAACTCAAAAACTCATCAATCAAAGCTCTATACCTAATTATCACACCAGTATATTTATATGAAAACAACAACAAAAAACATAATAAAAACACTTTATGAAAACAAAAAATAATTGCATGTAAAGGTTTATTTTTTGTACATTTTTCCCTTCTAAGGCTTTGTGAAGGCAACACTGTGTTTTACATGGTCCAAATATTGTGTCACAAACCTAAAAAAATAATATGTACCAGTTTGATAATATAGAAGCTATTAGTCAGCTTTATATATTTTTTTTATATATAAATACTATTCATTTTCACTGAGAATGTGTTTATTTAAAAGCAACTATGAAAATTAACAAACATCCTGAAAAAAATACACTATATTCTATTGTTTTTTACATGTAAATCTCAGATTGTTCATTCTTCTTTGCCTTTTCTAAAAAATGCTTTGAATCAGTCCTACCTGTCTTTATCCATGCTGGGTCAGTTTGAAGAAGGAGGCAGGCAGTCAAGGCAGCAGAATAAAGCCTTAGCCTCGCTGCATGCAGTTAGTCGAGCTAAACCAGGTCCTGGAAAAAGGCAGAGTGTATCGTCTCTGGCTAATCAGGTTCAAATGGTTTCACCTCAAGCTTCTCTTGGTATGTTCAATTCAATTCAGTTTATTCATATAGCGCCAATTCACAACACATGTCATCTCAAGGCACTTTACAATTCAAGCAGATCATACGGTCAAATTGATTAAAAGTTTTCTGTCTGTTTGCTTCCCTACTGTGACATTGAGCTGACTTTAAAATGGCCTGGGCGTAAATTTTACCTGGAAGACTCTCCTCAGTCTCACCTGCATCATTCATCCTTCATGTCATGCGCCTCAGTTGTAGCACATCATCACCTTCGTTATAGCCAGTCAGTGCAAGTCTCACTTTTATTAGGCCCTCCATACATGGCCCATATGCTCTTCAGCCAAGATATAACCCACCTCCAGCCTCATCCTCTTGACTCTTTCAGGCTTTCCTCCCATCTTCTGCCTCCACCACCGGTATCTGGGCCCCAGGGAGAAGACATGTCTAATCCTAGTCCTCAGAGTTCATCTAAGCTTATAACAAATATCAGCATCCACATCTTCTGATGGGGTCTGAGCAACAAACAACTTTTACTTATTCATATTAAATTAATCTTTCTAATTGCTAATTGTTTCTCTCCTTGTGAGTCTCCCCAGGTTAAAATCACCCATACTATTGTCCTGCCATACCTCTTGTCTCATGATCTGCCCTGTTTGCTCCTCGCCTTAATTAGTCATTCCTTTAACCTGCTGTTTCCCTCCCTGCCTCAATTATAATTTCTCTATTCCTCTCACCTGTTTCCTCCTTGGTTATAATCAGTTCAGCCTGAGCAGTCAGTGCCAGATCATTATTTGTTTTCTGTGAGTCTGTCTGTTCGGTTTTTTTATTTCATGGTTCATGTTTTGGATCTTGGCGGCCAGTGGAAAGAGGTTTTATGTTTTTGTCACATTAGCCTCCTGATCGTCCACTGTTATTTCCTCCCCGCATCTGTCCCTCTGGGTTTTGGCTCTCTATATGTGGGGAGGTTCAGTTTTTATCTCAGTTAGCCTGGCTCCAGGAGAGGAGAACCAGTTTAAGAGTCCTGCATCAAGTTCTGGTTCCACGTCCTGTCTCGGCTACCCTCTTCCACTGAGCCTGCTCATCTGCACCTGATCCTGTCTGCCTCCTGTACGTGACCACCTGGTCACGCTTTCCCGACCCATTCACAGACTCTGGAACCCTCCTGGGAGCCTGTGGATGCCTGGAATTCTGGATCCTGCCACCTGTTTCTGTTCCTGCCTGATCTTGGATCCTGTTCCTGTCTGTTCTGGATCCTTGACCAGGGTGCCGGCTTCCAGAATGTCCTCTGGAACTGCAGCACCCAGGGGACATTCTTGGTCTGGACTGTTGAACCAGGTAAGTGGCCAACCTGATGATAATTATCATCTGTCAGGAGCATCGTGGGTCACTTACCTGTGTTTCTCCCCTCAGAGTGTCAGAGATTAGGCGGTGCCCCGCCCCCCTCCTGCAGAGCCACAGCTCCACTTTAGTTTTGTTTTATTAATAAACTTTTTGAACTTTCCTACTGACTGTCTCTCCTTGAATACTGGGTCCATCTGTCCCGCATTTCATGACACCTCTCTAACCTGCTTCAACCATTTGACCCTCAGACTAATTGATCCATTGCAAATGCTTCTCCCAAAAACAGTCTAAAGCTAATATAATCACTTGAGTCAAGTAAGATTAAGATTACATCTGATCAGAAAATAATACCTGCATAAACTAAGGGAATAATCTGATCTTTATTTTTCTTGACACTTTTCAAAATAAATCCATCTTTCAAAGCAATTAAACATCTTAGACTGAACATATAACCTCCAATTAACATTATTTATTATTTCATCACAATTGTATTTCTAATTGGACCCACTGTTGTTTTTTTGTTGTTGCAATTTTGTCTCATTCTAATAAAAAGATCATGTGAGAAAATCTTAATGCTCAAACCGTACATAGTGGTGGAGAATCTCACAGCATTGAAATATGCTTCCAACCTTAATAGGTTGTTTAACCAGAAGTGTCAAAGTAATTTATATTTATTACTTAAGTAGAAGTATATTTCCTACTGTTTAAAAATTTTTTAGAGGTTAGAGCATCAACTTGAGCTTTTTACTCCACTAAATGTGTAAAAGTACACATTTTAATACTGCCTAAAGTATAAAAGTAAAAGTAATGCAGGAAAAAAAAGAAATTAAGGACAGATTGCCTTACACCTCATGCTGGTTTTTGCACTACCCAATTAAAGAAACATTTTCCGGATGATAACTTCCTCCTACATAATGTTCTTTGTTTTATGATCTAATGGTTACAGTGGTAACTGCATCATCTTGAAAATTATTATTATTATTATTTTTTAACAGTGTCCCATGTGGCAATAAGTGGCAACAAGAATAATTGTCTTGATGCCAAAAAGAGAGCCCAACAGATTTTACTTTCACAAGTGGGCAGTATGGCAATTGCCATACTGCTCCAATGACTTGTTTCATGCATATAAATTGCTTTATTATAATTATGCAGGGAGTTTTTACATAGTTTATATGGACACTGCAATGTAAATAGAGCAGAAAACAGAAGAAAAAGAAAAAAAAAAAAAGAGAGAAAAAGATGAAAGAAAGAGGAGATAGAAAGGAGACAATGACAAAAAAAAAAAGATTTATCAGAGTCCAACCACAAAAAAATGGTCTGGATGAAAACAAATTATTTTTGATGGTTATTTTTATTTGTTTTAAATACCAACAGGCCATAACAAAAATAAGCTTAAAATAAACTAAACTGGCAAGTCTATTTTTAATGTAAGGAGTGAAAAGTAGAGATAATTGAAAAAAAAGAAAAAGAAATAAGGAGTAAAAGAGTGAAAAAGCTGTGTAAAAAATAATTACTCCTGTAAAGTATAGATAACCAAAATTTCTACTTGAGTAAGGTACCGAAGTATTTGCACTTTGTGACTTCACACCTCTGTATTTAACAAGATGCAAACAATCAGGAGTTAGACTCAGGATCCAGCTTTATTGATTATTTCACCAGGTGGCAGCATGACACAAAACCAAAGCAGAAGAGTCTTCGAAAAACAAACATAAACATCACCTTATAATTGAACTTTAGTGATCTCACACTGGAGACATGTACCTCTGCATTTAACTCATCCCCCTTGGAGAGCCAAGTGTCTTGCTCGGGGACCCAGAGTGGAGGCTGTGGGGATCAAACCAGGTATCTTTAACCTTCTCAGAGCACAAGCGCACTGCTCTAATCACTAGGCCAACACTCCTCACTTTAATGTTAAAGCCCATGTTCTGGTTTTAACGTCACAAAATCAACTAATGTTCTAGATACTTGATCATGCATTTTAGCACACATTTAATAGAATAACAAGAATTAAGAAATGAAATAAAAGATCAGATAGAACAACACCCATATATCTATGGTTATATAGACGTAAACAGCCAGTTTATATTCAAATTAGTCAGTTAAAGAACTAGACCATAATTTCCTAAAATACAAAAAGAATCAAAAATATCAGAAAACATGAACACAGTATATTCTTACTTGGTTTAACTAATTTGATTACCAAGTCATTTGCATGTGCTGTAGCTTAATATTTTACAAATTTTATCTAATTTGTTTAAAAACTAAAAAACACAAAGAAAGCTCAAATACAGAAGGCATAACCTCTACATAAAAAAGAATGTACAAGTCGAGATTTCAGAGAAAAAAAAAAGACTTACGCATACCCTACAAGGTTTGATAAACTGAGATAAGATTTATACCTACCAACCAGGACACTTTTGCACCTTCTAACACATGATCAGATTGTAAAGTTTGAACTAAAACACTAATTATAGCATGTAAATATTGCAAAGCGAACAAACAGTCTACCTAGAGTCAAATTGTCCTCTAAAGCGTCCTCTTTATTATACCCAGATTTTATTATTTCAGATTCACTGTTTTAAACATTCATCTTTTCTCTAAATGATTATAAAATACTTGGGGATCATCATGGATCTGTTTCTCAGGATGTGCAACATTTAGACTTTATATAATCGAAGGAAGATAGAGAAAGATAAATGTTTTTTTCTTGTAGAGAATAAAAAGGATGAAAATCTCATATTTTTGTTCTACCAGTTTCTTTATTTTTTAGCTATAAAATATCCTGATCAAATCCCCTCCATCAGCAAATCTCAGACTTATTCAACTGGGCATAAGGATACATAGTCATCTTTGATTAACATGAATAGACCTGGATAAACTGGTTCATTGAATTTATGTTTAAAGGTGTGCAAGTGGACCAGATCTTTTCCACAGACAGAATAGAAGGACACAGTACCAGCAGGACAGTCCAGATACACAGCAAACCTGTTGCAACCATCTGGGGGATGAAGAGTATAAGTCATGCCAGCACTTTGCCCTGCAGAGTACATTAAACACATGCAATAAAGTGTCCAGTAGTGATTATAAACCTCAAACGAGGTTTGCTTTCCAGGCTTTCCACCAGTGCATGCAAGAACTACACCAACGTATTTCTGATTGACAATGCTCCATGTAAACTCAAAGTAATGACGGCTGGTCAGGCCTTCTCTGCACAGAACGTGAGGAATTATTTTGTCCGGAATACTCTCTGAAATCTTCGTTGCCTTCTTGTTTCCCTCTGAAAGTTGAAGAAAGTCACTGGCTGTGGTTGGGTCCAAGGTAAGATCGCAGTAATCTGATGGATTACAGAAGACAGAAGACAGTGTTACATTCATTCACTAAATGTAAAAACCCATATACTAAAATATTAATGCAATTGTTATTGTGCAAAAATGTTAATACCAAATGGTGTTCGCTTTATTATAAACAGATGCACTGCAAAAACGATCTAGAAATAAGTAAAAATTTCTTAAATTTAGTGTATTTACCCTGAATTTGAGCAGGTAAATAAGATGATCTGCCAATGGAATGAATATTTTTTCTCTTAAAATAAGATAATTAGATCAAATGCACTTAAATTTTTATTTTATTTTAAATGTAAATCGTCTTGTTCCATTTGAAAATTCAAGACAAAACTCACTTATTTGAAGAAAAAATGAAACATTTTTTGCAGTGTGTATTAGATCAGAAGAAATCTCTTTAAATAAATGTGTCCATTTTAGATATCTTAGTTTAAATTAAAACATAACATATTTCAACCAAACAAACGCCATAAAGATAATATACTTACAGTACATGAAGTCTCTTCGATCTAAGTTAGCTGTAATATCAGTAATAACAGGCTTTTTGAAGTCTTCCGTTTTCAGAAGGCCGTCCATGTATTGGTAGATGGTTGCTCCTTTGAATTTTTTATTTGGCAGAGCTGCTATAAGGAAACAAAATCTTCTGCTACTTTTCAGGTTTTTGGCAATTGAGTAGAACTCACTGGCTTTTTTCCTCATGTTGGTAACAACATCGTTAGAGAAGAACCAGTGGTCCTTGGTGGGTGCAGTCACACTTGGTGGAGGTCTTGCCTTATCTCTTCTTAAATAGTCGGTCATCTGCTCAATGAAGGGGTCGTCAGTTTCCACAGACGTGAAAACAAAGCAGAGAGAAATTTCTACACCTGCAGCAAGAACTTCTCTGTCCAAGTCAGACTCTTCTGCAACGGTCTCGATTCCCTCTATACTTTCCACACATGATCTGATAATGTTGATTTCTCTCTCAGTATTATCTAACCACTTATCTAAGTTTTGGGGACTAAAAGCAGAGTTTTCCTGGTCATCAAGGAGTTTTTGTACAGATTTTTCATCTTCTTTACCTTCACGAATCAGGAGAATCTTTTTCTGTATGGTCTTTCTCAACAGCGCTGTGTAGTCGCTACAGAGATCTTGGAAACGTTTCACCTTTTTGTGAAGCTGTGGAAAACTTTGCACTACTTTCTCATCCAGTGCTTCATTGCATCTCATTTCCATTTCTCTCATACTTTCCAGAGCATTGGTTGCTTTTCTGACCAACCCAACTGAAAAATCTCCCATCAGCTCTGATGCAGATGGTAAGACGTCCTTCAGAGGAGTCAGCCAGACTTTAACAGGAACTGATTTCTCTCCATTTTTTCCAAGGAGCTCTGGAAGTCTGGAGTATGTCTTTACTGCATCTTCAAATGTTGCAGGGTTCTTGTCAAGAATTAGGTCTCCGTAGAATTTGCAGGAGAACTTATTTGTTACATCTTTTTCTTCTTCACTGAGCTCTACTTTAACACTTGCCTCAAAACTGAAGAGTGGGATCTTGTTAATTGCAGCTTTTGCACTGGCCCCAATCTTCTGAAGACTGCTTGAATCTAACTTCTCACTATCAAACACAAAAAAAGCATTTGCTCCATAAAGGATGCCTGTTACTACATGTGTTGCACTCGGATTTGGAGTAAAACCTTTAGCTTCCAGTTGCTTGTGTTCAAGATGAGAAAGAGACAGATGTTCATATGTAGTTGTGGCTTTGTACTGAAGGGTGACTCTGCTCTGGTTCTTGAATTTTTTCTTATCATTTAGATAACTGGCAGATCCTCCAACGTCGATCAGACCACCCAGGATACTGGCTTTGAGCGACACATTAACATCCAGCAGAGAAGACTTGGATTCAAATGTGTCAGAAGCTGTTATATGATAAGAACAGCTGTTCTGAGCCTTAGTGGAAGTGTTCTTCTTGATGGTTTCGTCATTACAGAGAGTGAAACCTGTGCAGTTCATAAAAACACATCCATTAGATTAGATTTATGCATTAAAGAGTGATGACAAGAGTGAATTCTTTAAGTAAATCCAATTGAGTACAATATAGCAAAGCAAGTAGGCTATCACCCTCAGTATCAACATGAATTTTAAAATATTCTACGTTATTAAACACTACGTCGGATTAAAAAAAACATATATACTGTTAGGTTTATTCTTGTATACATCATGTGCATTGTTACTTTGTTAGCCAGATTAGAGAGAATAGAAGGCCTTCCTTCACATTGTGGATGTCACTGTGTGTAATCAGGTCATCTAATCAGGACAGCCTTCTTGTCTTTAAAGATACACAGGATATGGGCACATCTTGGAGTCGGACTGATAGAAAGAGCTCCACTGTCACGTGCAATCCTTGGGCATGGATGGCGTGTCAGTTTCTGATACGGACAGCTAAGCATCCACCTGATGCAACACATAGACTCATGAGCTATAAGAAGCTTTGGGAGATGACCTTGTTTAGGGAATATACCAATCTTACAATCGGTATTTTTGTCTATTTTGACGCCAGGATGTGATTTTGAGCCCACAGCTGTGCGCAAGCTCCAAGCATTTTCTCTGTCCTGTAACGACCTGATCTGGAATAAACTCTGTTATTTTTTACTCCTGTTTTTATAGTCCTTTTTTTCATATGGTTTTGCCCAGTTTGAGTTAAGAGTAGTAAGTAAGTTGCTCCCAGGAAAAGAACCAGTGGGGAAGTCCGGAGGCGCAACTGCTTTTTAGGGGACATATACTTCCTCATTTAACAATACATTACATTACATACAGTGACAGAGAGACATGGTGTAAAATGCATTGATGTGGATGGTTCAGAGCAGTGCAAAAATATATATATAAATACATATATATATCTCAAAATGCAGTAGAAACACCAAGTTGAGTTCTGTTTTTTAGGTTCACGATTCAGTGCAAGAATAATGTTTAAAGTGTGATGCAGTCTTGATTTGTGAACTGATTAGAGTTTTAAACAGTTCAACAGTCTGACAGCAGCTGTTACAGAACCTGCTGGACCTGCGTCGAATGCTGCAAAGCCTTTTCCCAGAGGGCAACTAGCAAAGTCGTTGAAGAAAGAGGGTTTATGTTAAACAAACCACATTAAATAGTTTTATTTTTCTGTTCAATAAGAGTATTTGTCTTGATGCGATTGTAAGGATTCTTTTGAGGTTAGTTAATCCATTTAATTTAGCATATTTTAGATGGTTCCCTTCTTTAACACACCTGATTTGGATGATTACGGTTCAGCAAATGTCTTTGGAAAGAAGCAGGCGCCAGGTTTGGAGAACACTGTTATAAATCACGATTTCCTGCTCTCCGTTTGAGTCTTGATAAACTGCAGAACTACAGAAAGCAGGCTTGTTCTCACCTGTCATCAGCTGATCTTTGCGAGCATCATACAGCATCCCCAAGGAGAACGGCCGGCCTAGGGCAGCTATCTCAATCTGATCTGAGGACATGTCTCTAATCCAAAAAGCACCTAGACATGAGGTGTTAAATACAGAAACAATGTGGAGTAAAACTATAATGGTGCTGAATAAAATTCAGTATTACAACAGAACTTTTTTGCAGCTGTTTGGAAAGAAAAAGCTTTTCCTTACCTGATAGAGATTAGTTCTTTGGTTGAGCTGCATTCACGTCTTCCAGACTTGTGAGTTCTTGACTCTGCATGTTTTTATAGTCTCACAGCCCCACCCACAAGTTCAAATATATTTATGTAAGGCATGTACAACTGCAACAAGGAACAAAGCACTGTGCAAAGGTATAGAAATGACAGCACAAGGACAGAATTGAGATAAAGAAACTCCAATGCTCTCCCATGCTGTATAAACAGTAAGTGAGTAAATATGTGTTTTTACATGCACAGTTGACAGTGGGACCCTGTCTGATTTGTAGATGTTTAATCCACAGAGGTTACAACCTTAAATCCACATTAACCTCTCTGAATTTGACCTTGATAGGCATAGGTATGCAACCTGTGGTCATGGTCCAACTTTATTTATATAGCACATTTACAACTACAACACTTCCGTCCAAAATGCTTCACAACAAACATATAAAAGAAAGGAATACAATACAAACAAGGCATAATAAACTATGGTGTCAAGAACATGGAAACAGAAAATACTTATAAGAAATCCATCCATCCATCCATCCATCCATCCATCCATCCATCCATCCATCCATCCATCCATCCATCCATCCATCCATCCATCCATCCATCCATCCATCCCATCCATCCATCCATCCATCCATCCATCCATCCATCCATCCATCTCCATCCATCCATCTTCCTCCGCTATCCAGGGTTGGGTCACCCACCAGACTTCCCTCTCCCCAGCCACATTTTCTAGCCCCCTCAGAGAGGAACCCGGAGGGCGCTCCCAGGCCAGCCGAGAAACATAAGTCCCCAGCGCGGTGTCCTGGGCCTTCCCCCTCGGCATCCTCGCTGGGACGCAGCGTTCGGAACACCTCACCAGGAGGCGCCCAGGAGGCATCCTAACTGTGATGCCCGGAAAGCCACCTCAACTGGCTCCTCGACGCGGAGGAGCAGCGTTTCTACTTCCGAAGTCCCTCCCCGGATGAACGAAGCTTTCACCCCATATCTCTAACAGGAGAGCCCCAGCCACCCTACGGAGGAAACCCATTTTTGGCCGCTTGTACCCACATCTCTTTTTGGTCATGACCCAGAGTTCATGACCATAGATGAGGGTAGTGGAACGTAGATCGACCGTAAATCGAGAGCTTCTCGCTTTTGACTCAGCTCTACTCACGACGGACCGGGTACAGCCGCCCCGCCATGGCAGGTGACGCTGGCACCAATCCACTTCTCTCCATCTCCCTCCCTTCTTCCCCTCATATAAGAAATGACAATTCAAAAACTGATTTTTGATTTTAGGGGAGGATTTAAAACAGCTACCCCACCTCTTGCCCATTGACAGCTGGAGATAGGCACCAGCACCCCTCGCAGCCCCAACAGGGATTAAGCGTGACAGAAAATTGATGGATTGATTTAAAACAGGTTAGAGTCGGGGCCAAGCAGATGCTGAGAGGCAGACGGCTTCACAACCGGGGACAGCAGCGGCAAAAGCTCTGTCTCCTCTGGTTTTAATTTGGTTTTGGGCACATCCAGGTGGAGCAGCTCAGCTGAGTGACGTGCTGTGGACGGGGCATGGACAGTCAGGAACTAGGACAGATATAAAGGTAAGCATTTAAAAACAATAAAGAGGATCTTGAAGTGGATTCTGTGGCAGATAGGGAGCGAGTGCAGACCGGCAAGCATAGGTGTAATGTGCTCCTGTCGTCTGGTACCAGTCAGGAAACAGCCGTGCTCCAAACCACACACACAACATATTCTCATTATCAGTTCAGTATGAAATCGCATCAAAAAGTTATGCACAGTATTGCTCAGACGCTTTTGACGCTTTTTCTTCGAAAAAACAGATCAGTGCGCATGCACAGCCAGACAGATCTAAAAAGCAGATCCGCTGGATCGGACGTAAAACTGGGAAAAAACAGTGCAATAATTACTTCTTGATGTCTCTAACTACGGTAGGTTGCTTGCTGTTTTGTATCTTAGGTTAGTTCAGGGTTAGGGTTAATTGTATGTTAAATTCTATGTTAGAGATATCTTGTCTCGAGGCAAGACGTAAAAAATACAATGAAATACGACGAAAAAATCGTCAAAAACGTACGAAATTACTGTGCATAACTTTTCGTACGATTTCATACGAACTGATAATGAGAATACACTGAACCACAGTATAAGGTATTTCAATGATGTAAGCGAGTGCTGATGAAGGTATGTACTGCTTTTTCCAGTTTGTTTGAGGGAATGTAAGATTTTACTTTGCTTAAAAGGTGCAACTGGAAAGACTAGTTTGAATGACTGAGCTGATTTGCTTGTTTGCTTTAAAGGAGCTTTCCACCATTGCCCTAAGATTCCTCACAAATTGACAAACATATAAGGATAGAGGACCAAGCATGGCAATATATTCAGCATTAAAATTTCCAGATAATACAACTTTGGTTTTCTTTCCATTTAGATTTAAGAAATTTCATGTTTTACAGACAATTAGAAAAGATTTGGAATGACGTTGCTTTTAATGGCAGATTGACTTAAATATCATCTGCAAAGCAATGAAAAGAAAGCTTTTGTTTTTTAAACTTAAACCAAGTGGCAATATATAGAAAGAAAAAAGGAGGGTCCAAGAATTGAGCCCTGTGGCTCAAGAGCTTCATGTTTCCTCATACAAATTGCACTGAACTGCTCACAGAAGGATAGATAAAAATAGCAGCAACCTTTTTTTAATTTATTTTTCTACATCAGGTTGAAAACTTTAAAAACATTAGAACGTCTTTTTTTTCCTATATAATTTTGAATTGCTTGCTGTCTAAAGCAGGCAGCAATTATGGACACACAAATTGAACATGATTGATATGAGGAGATAAAGAGGAAGAGTGAAGCCAAAGATGGAAAGCGGTAAAGTCGCTGATCTTGAGTTCGGCTAGGAGTGGTTCAGAGGTTCTGTGTGATTGTTGGTTTGTTTGTTTTCCGGAAGAGGACTTGGTGGAGCTTGTCATGTTAAGGGATCTGACCGACATGCAGGAAACCACTCAGAGAACCAGAGAAAAGGTTTAGCAGGTTTATTGAAAACACGATGAGTTGGATCCAGTGTTTCTCAGAACGCTGGAGGACCGGAACTGGAAGTGAGAAGGGAAGTTCAGGGTTTAGTTCAGGCTCAGTGGGAAACTTGATCGACGACTTGCAAAGACAGATTGAAACGGGATTCAAGTTTCCGGAGAAAAGGTGTCCTTCCCAGAATCCAGTCGTGTGTGGGTTATCACTGAACTTGGTTGACTCGTTGGAGGGTGGACAGGGTTTACTTGGGTTTGGTCGGTTTCTGAGGAGCGATGGAGTTGACTGCCACTTAAATTTCCAGAAGTACTTGAACGGTTCGTGTGGAGATTTATCCCCTGCTCTGTGTGAAGCTCAAACAATCGTTTCAGGGGGAGGAGGTCCAAACATCCAGTTTGCATCCCCAACTCAGTGTGAACCTCAATGATCCTTCCAGGGGGAGAAGGCCAAAACACCCAGCAGGAGGACTTCCTGCCGAGAGGCAAAGACAAAAAACAATAAGGTTAGACTCAGGAAGACAAAGACTCAGTTAGACTCTACTAAACTCAGCTTGGCTAGAGTACCCAAAACTGGCAAACACTATCACCTTGAGATAGTGGTAGTCAGCAGCTTAAGAGTCCTCAGAAAATTAGGCAACCATCAGCAGGTGTGTGGAAAGGCCAGCGAGAACCGGGCGCCACCTGGTGGTGGAGGGAGGAAACACAAACACACAACCCACACAAACTGGATTTCTAACAGTGCTGTGTTTAAGGCGGAGAGTTTTACAAGGGTCATAGAATGCAAAGCCTAGTTTTCGTTGTCATAGATGAATAACAATAGTGCAGTGGGTGAAATGGACGTACAGAGAAGTTCAAACTCCATCGACACCTCCTTTCTATGCAAATCTCACAATTCTGAACTTCCACCGTAAAACAAGCAAATTCAAACGAAGCACTGAGTTGACGTCAATTTCGGGGAAGTTGCCTTATTTGGTTCTGGCCTGTACTTTTGTCCCGCCCCGAAATTGACATACATTCACTTACAGACTTGACATGCATGGATTATTTTTCTATATCAGAAGATCCCTGCAAAGTTTGATGCTCAGCTGTTAATTTGCTCTAAGCATTTTTTGCTGCTTACTGGAACGGCATTTCGAACCGAGCCAGCCGGAGTGACCGAGTTCTCGGGTTCCAGCCCCAGAGCTGACGGCTCGGTTCGGTGCCAGGGGTGTTTCAACTACATGCAGGAATGTAGTCGACCAAAATCCAGGACAACTTTAAAATTCCCACCCGGACATTTTTTTTAGGTATGAAAAGTGATGTTTCAGTGAGTGAGTGCTTGCTGCATCTTTGTTAAGCAGCCTCGCTCGTTGTAAACCAACCAATCAGTGCACAGCTCTTCTAAATATTCATGATCATACCATAAAAGGAAGAAAACCTGTCGTTTCATTCTAGGGCTTATAACCAGGCTTGCATTAGGGCTCATAGAAAAGTAAATATGCCATTTTCAGCCCTACCAATGTTACACACCTTGTTCAAAGACATTAAGGACCAGCACCAATTACCCTATATAGTGATTCTATGACCCCTTTAAGAACATTTCAAAACTGAAAGTCTGGGGATTTTTATTATATCTTTTAATGTTTCTATTTCAGGAGACAGAAGAAAAGTCCATGTTTCCTGAAAAATGAACAGGCCTTTTCTAAATACTATGTACGAGGATTCATTTTGGCATCAGTGTTCTGTAGCAGTTTGGACTTGTTGGACTCACAAATCAGCCACTCGCATAGTTGTGTTTTAAAGTATGCGTGCGGCTAGGGAGAGGGTTACGCCATTTCCTCCTATTTTCTTGAAGAGAGAACAGTGAATACATTATGCTGTAGTGTATTTAGCAAGTTTTGACTTGTCTGCAGGTGTAGGATTGCATCTCAACTCCAGCTTCATGTTTTTTTTAAGAAAAGAGGTAACTGGTATGTGCTGGTTTCGTGTGAAAAAAACAATAAAGACAAGGCTCCTGCAGAGAGAGCCTTCTGTCTTGCTGATCTTAATGCATCTCAGCAACACAGTTTCAGGTGTGAGCTCACTCTAGGTAATGCAAAGTTAAAGTTCCAGCTCTCAGCTTTACTGGACCAAATAGTTTTTCATGGTAAACCTTGTCTTATCACTCCTTAGAATTTATCTAAGGCAGTTGGCTTTTGTTTAGCTATCAGTTTAAGCTGAAATACTTAGACTTTATTTTCATTTTGTGTACACAGACTGTATAGAAAAGGAAATTTTGTTCGGTACATCTCTAAAGACATTTTTATCTTTAAAGTGCATCAGTGATAAAATGTATGCAGCAGTGATAAAAACTAAACATTGTGATCAAATGCAAACATAAGACTTGTATATGATTGACAGTTTCCAACATTCAGCGCCTTTTTTTAAACACCATTTTATACAACATTCATCAGTCTAATTAGCCTGATCGTAGTCCCACTCAATTCTAGTCAGAATATGAGTCTGGATACTGCTCCATAGAGCTGTGATTATGGGGCGTGTTTTGAACGAACCAGGAAAAAAAAAATGCCTCTGCACTCAATTGATAGACCTACAACCATTAAGAGCAACGGAGCAAGCGATGCGTATGTTAAGCAACACATAGTTGTTGTCAACAAAATCAAAGCCGCAGCAGTTGCACGCCTAGAATAAGAAGATGAGCCTTGATCGCGCTTTCTCTGTTCCTCTTTTAAAATTAATTTGCTGTCGATATCTTCTAGAACAGACCTAATAGCGCAGAATCTACTCACCTCAACTCTCCGCGGCAGTTATTGTTGTTGTCACCCAAGCGCGCTTTGGTGACGTGGTTGATTACGCACTGTTGATCATCTGTCCATCATCGTATAAAGCCCGCCCTGACAATTTGATTGGATCGCTTCTGACAGTGGGCTTATAATACTGCCTGCTACTATGGGAGCAGAGCCAGACCGAACTTCCCGACCTCAAACCTTGTGGGCGGACTAAGTTCGAATGGCACCTAGGCTGTCAGTCTAATGGCAGTGGTAAAGAAGCTGGTTGGAAATCTGCTGGATCTGCATTGAATCTCTAAAGTCTCAACCAAGAGGGCGGGTAGGGGAGAACAGTCCATGATCATGGATAATGTTACAGGCTCGGGTAACGCAGTGCTGGAAATGAAATGTCTCTTTATGGAGGGAAGAGGAGCCCCAATGATGCTCTATGCAGTTCTCACCACTCTCCTCCTCTTCTTCTTCCAGTCTGAGGCGCTGCAGCCTCCACACCATACAGTGAGACAGCTGGTCAGAACGCTCTCTATGATGCTTCTGTAGAAGGTCTTGTGAATTGGTGGGGGGGCAGGTGGGCTTTCCTCATTCTTCTCAGGAAGTACAAGCACTTCTGTACCCTTTTGACCAATGAGGTGGTGTTTACAGCCCAGGTGAGTTTGTCTGTGATGTGCACCCCCAGGAATTTGGTGCTGTTGACCTCCCTACAGCTGAGCTGTGGTGAGTAGTGGCGTGTGGTTAAGCCGGTTCTTCCTGAAGTCGAAGATGATCTCCTTCATCTTCTCCACATTCAGGATCAGGTTGTTGTCTCTGCACCAGTCCACCAGCTGCTCCACCTCCTCTCTGTAGTCCAGGTCGTTGTTGTCTCTGAAGAGGCGCACCACTGTGGTGTCGTCTGCGACTTCACAGTGTAATTGGTGGTGAACCTGGGGACGCAATTGTGTGTCATCAGGGTGAACAGCAGGGGGCTCAGGACGCAGCCCTGAGGGGAGCCTGTGCTCAGGGTGAGATGACATCCGAGGAATTCTGTCCGACTCGAACTGATGGAGGTCTGTTTGTGAGGAAGTCTAGCAGCCAATTGCAGATTGGTGCTTAGAATCCCAGGGGTGTTTATATACCTTTGTAATACCACCATAATGCCTTCTTACACAACATCTTGGACATGCTGAATTTTCTTCCCATATGTTTACCATCATAGCTTGCATTCTTTATGAGGCAGGGGGATAAAAAAAAGCCTTTACAGATGCGTTATAGATGCAGATGTGCAAACTGCTGATGAGTTTATTTACAAACTGACTAAAAAGCTTGCTGGAGCAATTTCAACTACACACACACATGCAATTAGATCAAGCAACTGGCCGTCTAAGATTGATTGTTGACTAGTAGATTTGTAAGTGGGTAGAAATAAGATTGCTGCACTCAGCTGTTTTATGCTTAGGTTGTTCATTACCATGAATTGCTCCAACAGATTTTTTTTGGAGCAATTGCGATATGTAAATTACATTTTTAGTGCCGGGAGGAGCAGGTACATTGGGAAAGCAAATGAGTTTGGGACCAGGTGGCTGAGGTCCATTGAAGACATGGATTGTAGATTCTAGTCAAGCTCCTCAAAAAACCCTTGATTCCCAAGTTCCTGTAAGAATTTCTAATCAAATGGTTGTGAGTACATGTGTGGCCATGTACTTGATGCATTGTTGGGAACATTTTCTCACATATGCTACCTTCTGAGGACCAAAGCCTGGGCCCCATGAGGGGAAATTCTGTTTTTAGGGCTGTTTTTCTTTTATTTATTAACTTTCTGAGGACCGACAGCCCTTATATGGACCAAACACTAATGTGACTGATCCCCATTTTTATCCTTAGTCAGTTTAGAGGTATGGTTTAAAAATAAGTTAAGGTTAGGGTTAGGTATTTACTGATAATGATAAGGGTAAGGGCAAATATTAGGATTAGCCATAAATGCAGTTAAAATGAATGTAAGTCCATGTAAAGTATTACTATGGATAGATATATAAACTTGAGTGTGTGCGTTCATGCATGTGCATTCCCTCAGATTTCCTCATGTAGTATTTCACCAGCAAACACACAGTTTGATGACTTTTACAGAGAAATTGAGTCTATTGTTTACTGAATTGTATGAATTTTGATTTTCGTTCTGTATCAGTTTGTCAGACTGAGTGGCTCCTACAGGCCTCCAGCACTGCTTATATAAAGAACAATGAACACATTCTGCTTTCAGGTATTTTACAGGAGTTTCTTGTACGTGCAAATTCCAGTCACCAAGCCTAGTTTCTTCTAACTGACAAAATCAGTTTTTTTACCCCTAGAAAAAAAGCTTCTTGTTGCAGATCTGCACCACATGTTCACCATGGAGTTGTTTCAATAAAGTGAATCAAATTATTTCTTTCAGTTTCACATTAACATTAGATTATCAATTAGATCATAAATGTGCAAGTACTGTAAAATTAAGCCACACTGATGCAAACTTTTGCTTACTGCAAGGCTTGAATACTAAGAAGTGGGCTGTCAAAGAAGTACGATTGAGAAACACCAGCCCCACCATGAGATTGACAAAGCAATGATCATATAAATGACTTTGGTTTCTCAAAGGAAGACAAGAATAACATTCCAAGGCAACCTGACCCTTTGTGGAAAAAAAGAAAATTCTCCTTAACCATTCACCTGGAGTCATTTACTATAAATAATCTGCTGACAGTATTCATAAAAAATGTTCTAGGATATCTTTTTTTGCTTCGCTCACTAGAAGTCAGATCATCACCACCATATGGATGAAGCCATTTTTTTGATGATTTCATCCACAATCAGTTATCATTGATGATACAGGAGCCAGAAACCAAGCTGCACTGTGGAAACCCAGCTTAACTTTGTCTCCTAAATCCAAATGTCAAGTGCTTAATTTGGTTTTATACAAGCTTTTAGAAAATTTAGGTAAAATTAACCCTCTAGCAGCCCCAAGTACCTGCTGGTAATAGAAAAGAGTTTTCTAGTTGTGTGCCAGTTGTAAATATCTACTGATGCAGTAAGTTAAAATTAAATCCCTCCTTTTCATGCAAAACCTTAAGTTTGAAGGTTTCTAAGGGCAGGCACAGATATTTCCTCCAAATCCATTCTAGATAAAGCGGACATTAACTCACAAAAGCTCTATAATGTAGCCAACACTAAGCTTTCATTATACTAAATTGAAAACTAAAGGGGGGCAAAGACTTCAACCCACCTCTGTAACTACACTTACACTTGTGTTTATGAAGAAAAGTACTGATATAACGGGATATTCACCTCTTCTTCCTGCAGTGAAGGGTGGAAATCAAGATGACAGCAATATGATGTGATATCAATCTCAGTATCATATGAGAGGGTCATGGTTTTGGTTTTGTTTAAGTTTTCATGAAATGTTTCATTTACATATTTTTTGGTTTAATTTGAGTTCTACGTATTTCTTTCCGATCAGTTCATTACCCTAGTCTTTGTTCTGTTTGACAAAACTCATCTCTGCCTCATGCTGTCTCTAAGACCAAATGAATTTTGTTCCCATAAGAATAATGGCAGATTTAATAATCACAATTCTAGGGCTTTGTCAGACTGTCAGAGTGGCTCAGTGAACTTCTACAGACCTTCAGTACTGCTTATATAAAGAACAATGAACACATTCTGCTGCCAGGTACTTCGGAGGAGTTTTAACTTGTCTGTGAAGATTCCTTTCACCACGTGGAAGCTTGTTCTCAGAGCAGCTGCTTCATGCTACATACACAATAATGTAGACAAACTGTTCAAATATTTTTGGCTCAGGAGTTTAAATATAAGGGTGAAACCTGTTCATCACACTCAGTCCTTCTTACATGACAAGTTTCGCATGATTTTGAAAGAATCTATCACCTTGTTTTCCTTTTTCCTTTAAGCTAATAATCTAGTGTCTTCAGCTTCTGATAACACAAATACCAAGATATAATTTTCCCTCCTGCATGTGTGAAAATACATTGTGAATTAGATTATAAATGTGATGCAAACGTTTGCTTACCACAAGGCCTGGGTACCAATAAGTTGTCAGTCAGAAAAAACAAAAAACAAACAAAAAAAAACAAGACAGACTGAGTAAGGATGAATGGGCAAAGATCTTGATTGACATTTATTTCTCAATGGCATTAAGCATTAACCTGGCGATGACTCTTGTCTTTCTATTTTTTAGCATAAAAGGAGCATTTAGTTCAAACATTGAATAGACAACTCCAAAAATATTTATTTGGTTATTATTAACACTATGGTGTGGTGGTGGAAGTAGAACCCAAATGCAACAACTGTAATTTGTAAATTCCATGATCAAGAAAACAAGAATACAGGAAGCAGGGAGCCATAGCTAGTAAGTCAACAAAAACAAGCAGGAGTCAAAACACAGAGGGCAAAAATTAACATACACACAAGGAACAGGATGGGAGCTTAAAGCTATGGCTGGTAATAATGGAGATCTCGCAAGATTAGAAAGTGGCATTCCCCCTACATCTCCTTTCAACGCTATGAACCTCCCCTTCAAACTGGGCAGATGTTGGAATTCAACCCTCTGGCGTTTCTAAATGAAATTTACCAGAGGGGTCAGGGTGGGGCTAATGATTTTTAATGGGTTAAAATACAAAAAGAATAACACACACACACATACAGAAAAAAAAAATCAAATTTTTTTGTTTATAAAATGAGCCATAGACCAGTAATTTCTGTCATTTAAAAAAAATTGCTCAAGGAAAAGGATATTAAGTTTTTTTAGGGGACAGATTAGTTACAGCCGTGTGTGGATGTGACAGACTGTGAAATGGTGCGTAGTAGCACCTGGGCCCTTCAGTGTTGACTGATCGGCTTGGTCATGTGGAAGAGTCCCATCTGGCCAGCCACGCTGCGGTGTGTGTGTGTGTGTGTGTGTGTGTGTGTGTGTGTGTGTGTGTGTGTGTGTGTTCCTTTCCCCTATTGCCCTCGCTGTCTCCTCTCACACTCCGTTCTCGTCAGCTCGTTAGGCCTCCCTTTGTCTCTCTCTCAGCTATTTATGCTCTCCTCTGCTCTCACTCTTTTGTTGGTTCCTCTGTTGTTACTGGTCCTGTCATGCTGACGTAGTCCTACCAATTCTAGTCAGAATATGAGTTCGATAATTGACCATAGAGCTGTGACAGTGGGCGGTTTCACCTTGGAACGGTAGAAAAATGTGCCTCTTGCACTAGGGTGGCCATTTCTAGCACCAAAAGGAGGACATTGTGCATATCAATAAATTACTAGGTGTACATAAGAATCGGGTGTAAAAGTTACATTTATAGCACAATTCTTAGTCCTTTAAAGAGGATGCTTGTGTAGCTGAATAGAACAAAAATATTAAAGCAATGTAAAAAGAATTGGTTCCCAGCATTTGATTTATCTATCACCTTGTAGTGTTTAAAAAGTGACCATTTTTAACACGATTAATTTGCTGCTGAAATTGATCATAAAGCAGTTGTTTGGAAAGAGGCTCAGAGCGAGAGCTAGAGAGGAGTGGGAGGGCGCGATACAAAGCTACTGCAAAAGTGGCTGGAAAAGGGAATTCATGACATGCCTGCAGCCTGTATGAGTAAAATGAAGTGTTTCACCATGTTCTCTATCTATCCATATCTATATCTATATATATATCTATATATATATATATATATATATATATAAACTTGAGTCATGGAACTGTGCTTACAGCTCCTTATTTCATGTAAACTAATAACTTGTGTACATGATACTTGTTGATGGCATTAAAATTATTTCTAATAGCATTAAAAGAGCATTAAATTCCTGGAGCTCCTCATTCCTGTATAAAAACCTGTGAACGCTTAATTTAATCTGACATATTAAAAAAATCCCCATCAAAAATCCACAGCAGATGTTCAGTTTCTGCCCAAATATTTTTCTTTCTGTTGTGGATTTTTGTAAATAGGGATAACTAGGATCATACATAGTTTGTATGAACTCTGTTTATTCTCTGCTTCCAAACTCATCATCTCTTCATCCATTCCTGCATTAAGAATTTTCTTTTAAAGTTGTGAGATTCACTCTAGGAATCTCACAGCTTCTTCTAATCTGTTGAAAGGCTCTTCCAATAGTCTGCATCCAATTGGCCCAATTATTTGCTCTTAGTTTTTAATGTATATGCTCTAATTTCCTAGTTACCAATCTGTTTTACTACTATAATGAGTGGTGACAGAGCGAGATTAGCTACTCTACATTCTTTTTCTGTTTGTGAGATGCGTGCAATAGCGGGTCTTGTGGGCCGGCCGGACGGAGGGAGCAAAAATAGCTCAGCCTCTCCATTATTTTGGCCGGTGAAGGGCCGATGAGAGCGTGCGGTAGGCATTGGCAGCCGGAGGAAGTGGAACAGCTCATTGTGGTTACATGACGAACCCAGAATTACTCACGTGCGTGTAGCGGTGAGGCGCTGGCGGGAGTATGTGGAATTTGGGGGTAAGGGGAGGGACAAAATACCGTCCGGCTGGGTGCAAGGACGCCCGGACATGTAGTCAGTGAAAATCAGGAAGGTCCCAGCCCCGACCCCAGCCCACCAGCCCTAGTAAGTGCACTCCTACCACCACCAATGAGCAGCGGTGCCTGGCGTGGTAGCGGCGCGCCAGTTGTTGTCCAGCAAAATCAAAGCATGCAGTTGCAGCGCCTAGAATAGAGATGAGCTTTGATTCGCGTTTCTCCTGATTTCCTCTTTTAAAGAGTAATTTGCTGTATGGAGTATCTTCTAGAACAGACCTAGCAGAATCTACACACCTGAACTCTCCAGTGGCCATTGTTGTTGTCACCCAAAGCGCACTTTGGTCACATGGTTGATTACACGTTACTGTTGATCATCTGTGTCCATCATGGTATAAAGCCGCCCACAACTTAATTTGATTGGATCCCTCACCAGAGGGTGGGCGTCATCCCTTCAGCGCTACTATGGAGCAGAGTGTTGACCGAACTTCCGACCTCAAACCTTGTGGGGCGGGACTGAAGTTCGAATGGCATGAGCTAGGTCCCTGTCATCGCTGCAATGCGTCTTCCCTCGACTCTCCCAGGCTCCTTCTCACGTGTTCTCCCTTGATGTCTCCATGGTTCTGGTCTGTTACATTTTTAGTTGGATTTTTGGACTGCCTTTGTTAACCATTTTCATTACAAAACTACAAAGAGTATTCACCTCAGCCCCTCTCTGTGTGTCTCTGGTTTGGGTCCTCAAAACCTCCAACCAAAACGTGACCAGCCTCTTCATAAAAGGAGGGCCCACTTTACTTGACAAATGTACAATCTGTGGTGAAATACATGGCGTTTTTTCCGCGATGCAGCTTACCCCTATTCTGCGCCGGCTCCTGTGTAGGTGTGACAAAACTACCCTACACAAGGAGTAGAAAACACAGCATTTCACACCTTTTTCAAACCCTCCTTATAATTTATTTTTATTTATTTTTACCTTTATTTTACCAGGAAGTCCCTTGAGATAAAATCGCTTTTTCGAGGGAGACCTGGCCAAGAGGCAGCAGTACAGTAAGACATATAAAAACACAGGACAACATAATAAAATCGATCATAAACTAGACTCTAGAATAACAGTTACAATTCTCTGTGCAGGCAGTTTTCAATAGTGATTTAAAATGCGGTAGCGGAATAAGAGTCCGTAATTGCAGATGCTTTTCTACAATCTGTTGATAGTGCTAGTGTTTAAGAGCTAAATCACAGGATCTATAAATGTTACCATTTGCAAAAACTCGCCAGTAGGAGCTGTTTCTCGCTTGCCATGTTTTTCCACGTATATCTGTCTGCATAGTTGCAAATTTTCCTACGTGCGTGATGCAGAAATTGTGTCCTCTCTGACGCCGTGTGGAAGTCAAAAATGACTTCATTTGGCCATGCAAACATGTTAAAAATAAACCAAGCATAAGAAACCAATTTAGTATTACAATGCATGTTCTAAAAATATGTGTTCCATATGTATTCAGAAGGTGACTTATTGTCATATCTTTAATTTTCACCTTGTTCTTCAAAACAATTAGCCGAAGTGAATTTTATGATTTGCTTTGTGTATCATTTCGTCAGACATATCTTATTATTTGTGTCTCCTCTGGTGTTCTGTGACATGGACTCTTCGGGAGAGCGGTGGACAGTGAGAATCTAAATTCATCATCCTGACCTCTTTAGACTGATCTTGTTGAATACTACCTGCTGCTCCATCTGATGACATGTACAGAAAAAACATTTACAAGATGTTAAGTCGTGGCGATGTGTTACTAATGCGTGGGTACGACAGATAAATGCTGGCCACAAGTTGGAAAGTGAGCAAACGTATTAGTTTTAGGTTTAAAACTTATACTAGTTATAAAACTACTCATTTACGGCGGGGTAGCATACATTCAAGAAACATGGAGAACAGGCTTGATTTAATTTTATTTCAAGCTAAGAATGAACTAGTATGACATCCTATAATCTCTTGCAATTAAGCATTGAGTGGTCATACGTTAGATACGTAAAGATTATGCGGTCATATTATTGACTTCATCCAGAAGGAGCACGACGGACCCAGAAGACTGCATGGCTATGGGTGGATTCACAAAAAAACTCAGATAAATTTATAGTGTTTGTATAAATGAGCTAAATCATAAATACCACCCATTTGGCCGTGCAGACCTCGCAGACGTGTCAAACATAAACCGAGCATATTTAGTATTACACTGCAAAAACTGATCTAGAAAAATAAATTTCTTAAAATCTGTGTATTTGCCCTTAATTAGAGCAGGTAAATAAGATGATCTGCGAAAAGGAGGGAGGATTTTGGCTCTTAAAACAGGATACTATGGACTTGAGATTCCACTTTGAAATTGTCTTTCCGACCTGCTTAAATCCAGGTGATTTAATTTTTTTTCAAAAGAAAAACTGACTTACATTTAAATATTTGTGGTTTCAATACAAGGGCCATAACAGGGGCATAACCAGTCTCACAGAGGCACTGGCCCCTGTTGGCCCCTGCCTAAACCCACCCATGCTTCAACCCAACTACCTTATGTCTCTTTCACCTGTATATAAACTAGATTATTTCTATGCTATTTCAAGGTAGCATGCTAATTTTAGCAATACTAACCATACAAGTTTTAGATTGTACATGTGACATAATTCATTGTAGATGAAGAAGTATTTGCTTTGGGATGGAAACCTTGTATGTCTAAAAACCATTCCTTTATTGTACATTGTGTTAGCTTGTCTATCTGCTATATTAACCAATATGACGTGCTGAACCAGATCCGCTATTTTCACAGCTTTTCTGAGACAATTTTTATAAAGTAGAGTATTAATTTAGGGTGACCAAACGTCCGGTATTTCCCGGACATAACCGTATCCTGTCACGCGTCCCGTCCCGAAAGCGAGCCCCGTCCTTTTTAGAAATTACCTAATGTACATTGGACCATTAAATTTACAGGCTAGGGCAGGTGCACTGCGCTGGGTGTGACGTAATCCCTGAGCAGCGTCAGTGCAGGGCAGCCCTGTTCTTAATCAGAATATAGATCGAAGCGTGGCTGTCAGTGCGCCAACAACATGCAAAAGCGCAAATGTATGTTTACCGACGATTTACAAAAAGAGTTTCCCGCTTTCAGACCGGGTCGAGACACATTGGGAGGCTTTTTTAGCACTGGTGTGCAAAGTGCAGGCACATATGTCTCAGTGTCCAATGGAGGTGCAAGGAATCTGAAAAGCCTGGACACCGAAAGTAAAGATAGTCTATTGATATGTTTGTTAGTTTTTGGTACATTTTGAGTTATTTTTGCTACACAAGAGGTATTTTTTGTTAATTAACTCATTTGTTAATTTATTTTTCCAATAGCCTACAAATCAGACATTATGTCGTTCGTTGCTGAGGCTGAGTATCATCTGTTATGTGGGAGTTGAGAGTTATTGTTAACTTTTATTGTTAAGTTAAGTTTGTTTCATTGTGCTATTCATTCATTATAGGAATTGTTAAGCATTTTTAATAAATACATTTTGAATGAAATTATCATTTGTTATTGGAGTTATTGCTGTTGACTTTTACTGAAAAGCATTTTTTTCATAAATCAACTGTAAATATCATGTTATGGTAGGATTACAACCCCCCCACCCCTGCTCCAAGGTGTCTTGGTTTTCCCAAATGAAAATAAAATACAATAATAATGAATTTTATTTATAATGCACTTTACATTTGACTTCAAATCTCAAAAGTGCTACATAAAAAGAGAAAAGTAAAACAAGTTTAAAAAGACCATAACATTAAAAAAAGAGAGTAAAAAGACAGTCATTAAAATCAATACATTAAAAAAGGCATACGTAGCCTATTAAAAAAAATCTAAAATCAACAATTGTAGGAATTTCTAAAAAGAAAATATGATCACCCTAATTAATTCATATTAAAAATCTCAGCTCTCAGTCTGGTAAAGAATCCAGTTGTTATTCCAAATTGTAAAAGTTAACTTTGTCAGGGTTCCAGTGTGTGTGTGTGTGTTTGAGTGCGAGTGATGCATCTTCTACTGAGAGGATCTTGGTGGAGTACCTGGGCTGCCTACACAGGTGGAGCTTGTCAGCTTCATCAGAGTGGTGGGATTAAAAGTGCAGCAGAGCCTTCAGTCAGCGCTGGATGATTAGTACATTTTTACCGCATAGTCTTTCTGGCCATCTCTTGTTTAAACCTTTTTAGTAGTTTTATTATCTCCAGTGAACTTGCCTGAAGCTGCTCAATCCCTGTCCTTGTTGTCAACCCTCCAATCCAAAAATACTTTTTGATGTAGGTTACTAAATGCTACCTTTTTTTTGTCTGTAAAAGATATTTGTGTATTGTTAGGACTTTATTCTTGTAATGTTACGACTCTTTTCTCCAAATAAAATAAAGAAAAATCTCTAGCCTGGCCCTGAAACTCATGTCGTAAATTTTCCATTGCAGGCATCAACAAAATAAAACAGACATTCTCTGTCGGCTGTATAGTCAGAGAGGTCTGATTTTCATGAATCAATGTCCCACATATAAAATTAGATTTTTGCAAAGTAAAATAAGATACAAATAAGGTAAATAAATAAATCATTGGCCATGGCATGTGGTTATCATATAAAACTATTTACAAGGATGATCCAGATTATTTGTAGGACAACATAACTGGTCTTTCTTCGGACCAAGACTGTATTAACCAGATAGACCTGCTGTTAGTCAATGCCTACCATAAGTTAACTTAAGTTAGATATGGATGTAAGAAATAATATGGAAACAATTTAAATATGAATCCTTCAATGATTATATTTATTTATGTTTTAGTTAAAACAGCTAAATGGAACATAGATGGGGAATTGGTTAATATGCTATCTGGTAAAATATGGTATATGGCAAAGGTAGAACTTTTTGGCCTAAACTCAACTCGTCGTGTAAGGAGAGCAATGCTCACAGAGAAGAACCCAATGAACAGCATCCCTACCGTCAAGCATGGTGGTGGCAACAGGCATGCTTTGAGGGTGCTTTTCAACCAAGGTGACTTGACAACTCTTTCGTATTCAGGGGAAATATAACACGGGGCCATCTATTACGTGAAATTCTGGACCAACATCTCCTTCTCTCAGTGAGAAAGCTGACCCTATAGCACACCGCCAAAGCAACAAAAGAGTGGCTGAAGAAGAAACATGTCAAGGTTCAGGACTGGCCTAGCCAGTCTCCAGACCTGAATCCAAATGAAAATGTTTGGAGGGAGCTTCCAATTCGAGTTGCCATGTTTTAACCTCGAAACAATGTTTACATTTGGATCACTGTCTGCACTTTGGAGTGGGCCAAAATCCCTGCCGAAATGTGCACAAACCTTGTCACCAGCTATAAAAACCGTTTGAAATCTGTGCTGGCCATTGATGGCTGTACTACAAAATATTAACATGCTAAAATGACCAGGGAGTCAAATACTTGTTTTTCCTCATTAGATGGTTATCAGTCTTTATAAATTCATATGATATAATTTTCTGGAATTTTCTTTGGGATTCTGTATCTCACTCTTAGAATGTACATATGATTAAAATTATAGATCGTTGCATTTTTTGTAAGTGAGTGAACCTGCAAAATCAGCAAGGGGTCAAATACTTATTTCCCACACTGTAGGCTGTCACAATCAGACGCCAGTAGTTTATTGGTATGAAGAAAAGTGGCAGATTATTTCTCATTTCTTCAGGAAGCATGTTATGGGTAATCTAATGTATCAAATAAGTTTTACTGTCAGAAACACCAGAACACAAAAATAGATTCACAGATTACGCTGACAAATGAAATAGTGACATCTCATGGAGGGATGGAGTGATTGCAGCGTTTTAAACCTGCTGGAGAAATTTAATACATCATTGAGTTCCTCACGATTTCAGTGCCTGAGTGGGAAGATGATTCTGGGTTGATGAGGACAATCATTGCCTTTGACCATTAATCCAGTATTTTTTGGTTTGTTTTTGGGAGTATTTTAAAGCTATGGGATGTGGTCACACATGTCTAGCAGCTCCTTGCTCCAATGACCAGAGTCACCTTCATCCTTTCCTGCTTTAACCACACAGCCATGAGCCACACTGAACTGGATTTAACACAGAGTCTGGAAAAACAAGAAAACGTTTTGGAAGAAGAGACTCTGTGACTGAAACAATGAGAACGGAGGCTGATTCTGGCTCCATCCAAACCAGGAACAGGAACAGTAGTCTGAGTCTGAGCACCTCCTCTTCATCATCACTCTGATTACTCTCAGTCCTTCTGTGAGTTTCATCTGGGCTTTAATTGACTGTTGGACACACTGTGGACAGATGCAAGCTGCAGGATGGTTCTGTGGGTCATCAAGCAGGTTTCCATGAAGTCCAATCAGAACCTGAGCTCATGCAGTGGAGAAATAGCATGGAGAGCAGCCTGTGTTTATTATGCTGGATTAAGTTTTAGTCACAGAACATCTAAGAGAGAGCAGGAGCTTCTGAGCTCAGATTTGTTTTCCTTTGGAAAAGACCCAGTCTGGGAGATCCATCTATTTAATCTCTGCTTTAACAAACACCAATTAGGCCGACTAATGAGACCTGGGTTAAGTTTATTTAGACCCTCGTTTATCCTGCTTTTTCCTCCACATTTTCACCCAGTCTTTAATCCATCTTCTCTCTTTATTTTTCCTGCAGAAAGCCAGTCAGATGCACAGACTTTAAATCATACCTTAAGTTAACTCTCTGCTGTGTCTGAGCTCTGTTTCCTCCAGCTCTCCACATTAACTCCAGCAGCCCATTGCATGTTTTCAGGACTTCCTCCAAGGAAAATATCTGTAGAAGGAGGAAATCTCATAAATTCACATTTCTAACAACAACAGCATCAAGAACAGTTTGTCTTCTTACTGTAGTAGAGCTCAGAGATTGATTCACATTCTGACCTGATCCGACTGATACCTTAAAACTGTGGAGACAAAGAGGTTCCACCTGCTTTGACTTTGTCAACAAACAACCTAAAGTCAGAGTTCACCATGTGATTGGTTTCTGCTGGCAGACAGAGAGCCAAATGGATCAGAACCAGAGGAAAACTCTTAATTTACTGATCATTAGAATGATGTTCTCTGGGCGGGACCAATATCATGAATGGAGAGGAGGGTTAGAAGCAGAAAGGTTGACTGGAGACTGAAGATGCCTCCTTCTTTCTGCTGCATATTAGTGAGGCTGGTTTCAGTGTGTAAAATAAAGAGAGTTCAGATGATGATTTCCTGGTTCACTGCAGCAGATAAGAAACCAGATGAAAGTCTTTGGCATTCAAACACAGAACACCTCAGCTTTGGTTCTCATCCTCCTCAAACTGGAGAAAGTGTTAGAAAATCTGCTTCCTGGATAGAGGACACTGAGATGGAAGATCTGCTGAAGAATTTCTCAGAGTTTTCACTTTGGAGTAAAACCTTCCAGCCTGAATAATTGTGACCTGAGTGAACCTGCGTGTCTAAACAGAGAGCGTGAACACAGACAGAATATGTTCAGTCTTCAGTGTTTGTCTGCAGGACAGAGCCAAACCAGGAGTCAGAAATATGAGCTCAGCTTAGAGATTTTAGGACAATATTTATTGACTTTATTTTCAGGTTTAATGCCACAGCATTTCAGGCAGAGATATATGAAGAAGCTGGTTTCCTACATGTTCCAGGGCAGTTTTACTGCACATAAAGGCAGGGGTGGGTAGAGTACCCAAAAAGTTTACTCAAGTAAGAGTAGGATTACTTTAACATTTCTATACTCAAGTAAAAATAGAAAGTAATCACCCAAGAAGTTAAAGTAAAAAGTTCTTGGTCAAATATCAGTGTACCACTCAGTACTTATGTACTGAGGTCCTTGTCTCCAACGCTCTGGTCTGACCCTGCTGCGTGAGACTCATATTTTTGAACAGAGTTAGGTTTGAGGAATCAGTCTCTGTGCTTTTCCACACCAGTGAGCTGCTGTCTGGTCGTCACTGTGTTGAAACCTTTCTGGTTCTGCCTCCTCCCAGTTAAACCATGATAACATTAAAGCTCCATGCAGGACATCACCAACATCATCAACATGCCTGTTTTATCCACTAGTTGCTTTTTCCTAATTTGACAACAGCAAATCGCCTCAATAATGGACTCTGCACTGCAAAAAATAGAAATCTCAATAAGTTATTTTTTCATAAAATAAGTGCGTTTTTCCTTGATTTGAGGAGGTAAGTAAGACACTTTGCCAATGGAACAAGACAATTTCCTTTTAAAATAAGAAAAAACTATTTTATCGTCTTATTTCAAGTAAATATTATCTAACTATCTTATTTTAAGAGTGAAAATATTCATTCCATTGGCAGATCATCTTATTTACCTTCTCAAATTAAGGCTAAATATACTTAATTTAAGCCAATTTTTCCTTATTTCTGGATTGTTTTTGCAGTGTGTGAGTTTAAAAGATGACAACAAAGTCTGCACTGGAAAACATCTAAATCTAAATAAGTCATTTTTTCTTAAAATAAGTGCACTTGTTCTTGAATTGAGAAGGTAAAAGGGAGGTTTTGCAAATGGAACAAGACAATTTACATTTAAAATAAGAAAATGCATTCACATTGTCTTGTTTTAAGTGTATTTTATCTAAATATCTTATTTTAAGAGTACAAATACTAATTCCATTGGCAAATCATCTCATTTACCTACTCAAAATAAGGGTAAATACACTTAATTTAAGAAATTTCTACTTATTTCTGGATCGTTTTTCCAGTGTGTCTGAATAGAAAGAACTGAGGTGTTCCTCCAGGCTGATACTGAGTGCTGAACATGTGTCCTATATTTAGCTGTTGCTGCTCAGTCCAGCTCCTTCCAGCTGCTGACAGATGTGAAGGTGCTGTCATAAGTAGCTCTGAGTTTAGTAAAGACTTCAATACACCAATGATAAGCACCAGACTGAACCAGGACCAAAAACCCATTCAGCCTTTAATGTTTAATGAGTGCTGTGTGAAGAGTGATGCATAAAGTCTGAAGCAGGTCAAAATGATGGACAGCTGCAGTAAAACTGGCTGTGAAGGAGTATGTGGGCCACAAATCATCGTCTGGATCTTTTCCCCTCAGATTCCTTCACTGCTTTGATATGTGCAGCTCACACCGTCCTGTTAGTTTAGTCTGATTCTCTGCAGAACATTGGAACGCTTTAGTTTGCTGATGGTTCCGGTAAAATGTTGCAGCAGGAATCATCTGAGGGAGATATTTAGGAACAACAGAGGTTCTTCTGGACCGGCTCTGCTCAGGTTCTGGTTTCAGAACTCAACAACATGCTGCATCATTGCAGCTCGCTGCCCTGATGGTAAAGCAGGAAGCTGAGAGGCAGAAAGCAGCAGCCAGAGACACCAACAGCTGATCTCCAAACATGTCTGCTTGTTGTTAAAGTTGAACCAGTGGAGCTGGAGCAGATGATCCCAGACAGGAAGTTAGGACACCTACTGATGAAATAGCTTGCAGTGATCAGAGCTCTAACATCACTCTCACCTCCAATGTTTTAAAAGCATCTATAACATCCTAGGGAGTGTTCCCTTCAGCAAACACTTGGACCTTCTCCATTTCACATAGAGGAGAATCCCAGAAACTTGGTCAGCCTCATAAAATCTGCCTGTTAGTCTGTGGTCGGCTGAACTGACTGGTATGTTTCCAGTAGCGGGTCACTTTGTGTTGAAGGAAAAACTCGTCTTTGGAACAACGATGGACCATGCTTAGCTCCAGCTGATGGTGAACACAACCTGTAGACAAACACCTTCATTCTTTTCCTGCCTTAATGACGTGGAGCCCTAACAGCCAATCAGAGGCTGAGCTGCTGCTGCAGAAGCAGCTGCCTGGGATTAAACTGGGTCCTGCCCTTCATTCATACTGGTTTTCTTCTATAGAATGTAAAGTTTGATATCAGCAGGATCAGATTGTCCAGAACCAGAATCCTTCCTGAGGAACATCAACACAAAGCTGTTCCTCAGTCTGAGCCCAGCTGGGAGGTTTTAGCTGAACTCTGAGGATCATGAAATGTTTGGATGTGGTTCAGCCCATGAAGGAAGAGGATCTCTGCTGTGGAAAGCTTTGGGAACATGTTCTTTTCTTCCAGTTCCTCAGTAAAGACCTGGTTCTGATGCAGCCCTGCAGATTGTTCTGAAGGGATTTTATGGGAGTTTAGCGGTTTTCATTTGCCTCTAAAACTGCTCTGTTGTTTTCATTTGCCTCTTCTTGGACTGACATGACAACACTTTGTTAGACATTAATATCCTCTGGGTCCAACAATGAAAGCAGACACATCTCTGATGCTGCTGGGAGAATATTCGGAACACATCTCCACTAGAAGCAGAAACCAAAGCCATCATTTGGGTTTAATAAGCGGGATTTGGAGAGTTTTACTGACAGATTTATGTCTTCAAGATTGATTGTTTTTGGGGAAAGACAATCTTTTTCCTCACCCTTCAGCCTCTGTCTCTCTGCTCACCATCAGGTTCTTGTAGAACCAGAACCTCCGTCAGCACAGAGGGTCCATGGTGCGGATCTGGTTGGTGGAGAGAAGCAAGGCCGACCACTGAAGTCTGTTTTCCAGCTGTTCCTCAATGTGCATGAGTGGAAGAGAGTACAGCGAGCTCTGTAGGGCTAGAAGAAATATGAGACATGTCAGAGATGGAGGAACCTTGGTGTGCTGACTATAGTATGTGGGTAAGTGATCATTGGTCTGAAGAAGTGGCCTTTAAATATGGTCCCACTAGTATGAAAAGAGCCAGGCATGATCCCTCTGTTACTGCAGACGAGCTTTGGAGCAGAGGGATGCCAAGCGCTCAGCACATCTGCTCAGCTACCTGCCAGCATTCACTTGTTCTGAAGAGATGATTGGATGTTTTCTGAACATCAGAGCAGATATTTCTGAGACATCTGGTCTCTGGATGAAATAGATCTAGAAGGAGCTGAGCTGCTGCAGCTGGTGCTTTTGATAAGTGGACACATTGGAAAAGAAACTGGCTCCAGTTCAAAGGATCTTAGTAGCTAAAAAATACCCACTGAACCCTTGTCTTGATTGTTAGACAATTATATTGATAAAATAGAACCATTTTGAAGCTTCAAGCAGGCAGAATCATTTGAAATAATTTTAGAGCAGCACAGGAAGAGAAAGCCAGAAAGAGAAGGTTGGGACCCAGAGCTAGGAGCAAGAGGAGAGCTGAAATCTCTGCACCTTCTCCACCTGGACACATGTCCTCCCAGAGAAAGAAAGTGTTCAGGATGATCAACCCTTTGTCTGGATCTACCAGGAAAAGGTTTTCACTGGTGGATAAACTCCCAGTTTACAGCAGATCAGAGAAAAGAAAGAGAGATTTGGTCAATAAAAGCAGTGAATTACAAATGAAATTACAGCAGAAGAAATGAATCTTTAACTCTGACAACTATAGCAGAGGCATTGGGGATAGAATTTTAAAATAAAAGCTTCACTTTGGTCCCGTTCAGTCTAAAGAAATTCAACCAGGCCCTAAAAAAGCAACCTAGTTGTGGTTCCAACAACGTGTTGTTATCATAGTTTCAGAAGAGGAGCCTTGTTACCAATAAGGAGTTTGCTGGAAACCAGCTGAACAAGGTATTAGCAGAATAAAACCCTCATCAACGAGTAGGATCCAGAATTGGTCCCACTGCAGCTTTTATTTTGGACCTGCTTCTATAAAACTCCTGAAAATCAATCAGATTTGATGGTTCATTTTTCTGCCACATGCAGAAGAAGAAGAGGAAGGAAGGCACAGCAGCTCCTAAATGGTATCTTTGTCTCTACTTTTTAACTCTAGAAGTGAAATATTTCCCAGTTTAGCTCGAAAATAATGAAGAGTATGTAAAACGAGCCTTAAATCGTTGAATATTTTTCTAATGATAAACTTTCTGCTATTTTGTGGTTCAGGTTTGGATCCTGACGGAATTAAATGACTGTGTGTTCAGTAAAGTCTTTCGACCTGCCCATGGAAACCAACTGCTGGAGGAATCAAAAAATTTGATCCAAAATCGGCTTCTTTGACTGCGTTTTTTTGTTGCTCATGCTTCTCGGTTGGTACAGTGAAGACTCCATGGTGGGCCCACTCAATCCCACTCATCAGCTTACAACACATCTGGACATAAGAGTCCTAGTGGCTCTGGAAAACTGGGATTCAGTGTTTATCTGCTGCATCCGGAAAACCACTCAGATGAGCTTCCTCTCTCTGATAATGGGATCCCTGGAAATGCTATCTGAATGTTTATGGGAGCCGTCTCTCAGTGGAACTGGGACCAGATTTCATTGGTCAACAGGGCCCAGTTCTCCTGATCCAAGCAGCTCTGCAGCTTTGATGAAACATCTGCAGCTCTGGCTGCATAAACGCCCGCAACAAGAGTCTTTCCTCTCTGTGTGATGATGGGAGCAGTCCTCTGCTGACGTTATTCTGATCTGGTTTCATACAGCTTAGAGCTTGTGGAAGTTCTAACCTGAAACTTCAACAAGAAGGTGGTTGATGGGTGTTCTTGTGTGGGATGATGAGGCTGTTTATCCATTTAAACTCCCTGGTTATTCCAGCCCATCCCTCTGTCTGCAGAACAGCATCAGATAAAGACTCAACAGGGAATCACTGGCAGCTCTGCTGACTTCATTCCTTCTCCACTTACTTAGTGCTGTGTTTTATTGGGCTAGATTCAACAGATAAGAAGACCTCCATTCAGCCATGTGGAGATTTCTGCTGTTAGCAGCTCAGGCAGAGAAACCTGCAGGAAGAGACGAAGTAACATGTGAAAAGTATCCTTATGTGGCTCACATCCAGTTCATGGTCCTGCTTTGATCCTTTAGAAGGGTTCATCCTGTTTTACGTACCTACAGAGTAGTACAAGAAGATCAAGCTTTTCTATAAGCTATGTCATAACGGCTAGGAGAGGTTGCAGTGAATCTCTCATTAATCCAGCTGATTTTCCTGAGCGAAAATGTTTTGTAATTTTGTTTTGTTGTTTGTTTTGATTTATGGTAGCTATGTATGTACGGACCATCAGCTCCACATTTGACTAGTTCTTAACCCACCTGGACTCATAGAGCCATATGGTCCAAAACCACATGGTGGACAGACGGAACACATGTTCTCTGCTTGTTCTTGTTGTGTTTCTGTGATAACAGATCAGAAGTACTTGAACAAATCTCTACCTGCTCACTGGAGCAGCAATCTCCCAAAGCTCTGAGTCAAATAGCTTTAATAGGAATTAGATATTTCCCCCCACATGTGCCAAAAACCGTTGGAGCCTGTGTTACTGAGCTGATGCGGGTAACAGCTGTCAGTCAGTGTGTGAAAAATAACAGAGGATCCAGAACAGGAGGGTTCAGCTCACCTCTGCAGCTCTGTAGATGTGGAGCCATCAGTACATCTGCTAGTTTTCTCTGCAGCCATCACTCAGTCAGGACTCATTGTGTCGTTGTTTCCACTCTTCTCTGCTGTCAGATCTTCCTTTCTTTCCCTTTTTGTCTTCTTAAAATGATTATTGGAATAAAAGGTCAAGTTTCTGTTCAGATTCTCTCAGCTCTGATCTTTAATGTCAGAGTTTGCTTTTGATTTCAGACTTTTCCTCCATTAATAGAGGATCAGGCAGATATTCAGACTTTATAGGCCTCTGTGACGTCATTGAAGGCCATTAGAACTGGACCAGTCGGGATCACGGTGGTACCAGCCTTTAATGTCAGAGAGCTGACAGGAGCTTTAATCATCAGTCATGTAAGGCAGGGATTTTTTGAGGCGGTGTTTATCCTGGGTGGAACGTTTTCTGACTTGTTCTTTAGTGTCAGATTAGTTTTAAGGCAGTAATGTTCCCTCTAAAATAAATGATGCCCTCAGACTGAGTCCTGGCAGCCCAATACATTCCCACTAGGGAGCCCCTGAAACACTGATTTATCTTCAGGGTGAGTCTGGGAGTGTAATGTGTAACCCACATGCAGTGATTTAATACCTCAGAAACATTCATCAATCTGAAACTTCTTCTGTTGATTGGAGCCAAGCTGCTCATGAGACGACGTCCTGAAAACATTAAATTACAAACATGAAGCTTAAGGCTTCAGCTGAGGTAAAACGGTTTGAAAAACTTTTCTTCTTTAAATGATGTTTGTTTCAAACTGCTGAGGAGCTTTAGAAAGAAGAAGAAAAGTGCTCCAAGCTCTCAGAAGGATCTACCCTGACTTCCTGGATCAGAACTGATATGATGATGATGATGATGTACTAATCTTGTGGGTTAGAGGATCAGCTCCTCTATGATGGGCAGAAATTCACAAATCCAAAAGTTATTATTTATTTACAAAAAGGAAAACTAGGTAGTGAAGCTTAGATTTTTTCTGTCACTTGTTGTTTTTTGGATTGTTTTCTCTCATGGATGACTGTCTGAGAAGAAACCAGCATGATGCTCTGCAGATGTTTGAATGCCCACTGCAACATGTCAGTGGATTTGTTTTTATTCTCTTTATTATGTCTGGATCAGGAAAAGCTCAGAGTGAAGCGATTAAAGCCTCACTGTCAGAAAAATAGAGGCTGCTAATTTAACAATGATTGAAGACTTTCTTCACAAATGTTTCAGAGTGCTGTAATAACTAGAGGCAGGGTTGGATCTTGTCTTTGAGTTAAATCTTATTTCATTGACTGATGATCTACAAGATCTGGAGAGAATGGAGGATTTGTGGATTTGAGACAAGTAGCAGCAGATGTGAACACTTTCCCTGATTAATGATGCATCTAAATGAGAAATGATTGATGCCCTGAAATATAAAACAATCTTAACATGAATGTGTAGAAATAATATAGTCACAGTCTTGAGCTTTTTAAAGGACTCCCACTGAACCAAGGACAAAGTTCTGAATAAAATCTGCGGACTGAGAAACAGTGAAACATTATTTAGTGCAGATTTATAGTTGTATCCAGATGTGGCCTCTTGTGTCTGTGGACAGAGGTGTTATAGACACACAGAAATGCTGGAAAATGCCTTAACAAAAGGCTGAGGCAATAACTCTGCAATGGAAAGTGGAGGCTGCCAAGCCCAGCAGTGGGTTTGCCAGAACAGTAACGTTTGGGTCCAGATTGTGAGGTTTGCTCCAAATCCTGGCTTCCTTCCATCTTACGCTAAAATTGTTCTGCTCAAGGTGGCTGCATAAGAATAGCTCAGTTAGTTTAATTCTGATATATTCTTTGTAAAAGAACCATAGCTCCTTATTTTGTGATTAAAAGTTCAGTTCATAGGTGTTTTTCTTCCTCTGCTGTTAAAGGCTGTGCAGCTAAAGTAGAAGTATATTAGATTATGTCTCTTTATAGTGGGACATTATTTACTCTTTTTTTTCCCCAACTGCCAGCAGTTGATTAACGTCTGAAATGCTGATATGTTACACCAACTATATTCCTAAATGGCACATATGTTGAAAAGTACATGCAGCAGATTCAGAACAGGATCAAAGAGAAGAGAGAGAAGGAGGAAATTCAAGCCAATTCTTCTATCAATCATTCAGTTACATTATGAAGGTCTGATAAAGATTCCTGCTGTCCGCCCTTAAAAAACAAGCAACCATCAGGACCCTCTACAGCATGTTTATCCCTGTGGAGTGGAGTTGAAGATTTCATCATCATGTACCTGCTTTAATGCACCCATTGTTACAGTATACAGATAAGGCAGCGAGGATCATGAATATCACATTGCTCAGTGTGCTGTTGTTCAAGCTTCAATTTCTACAGACTGACCAGAACCAAATGACCTTAGCTTTCTAGAATAGCAAACAGACCATGATGCCAGCAACTATAACTGGGAGTAAAAACACACAGGGAACTGAGCTGAACATCAAATGGTTGCTGAGGTTTTACCCACAGTATCACCCTTCTGAATGTTTACTATAGTTCCCTGCTCTATAGCAATGTCAAACACGACCAAAACACATTTATATTCCGTTTGTGTTTCATGGGTTGTGTACTAATGAACTATTATGATGTATAATGTGTGATTAATCGCTTATTAACTCCTGCTAAAGATCGTTCCAGATAAAGGTCATACAACGGACGGGTTGTGAAAGAGGCCTGCACATCCTCTATTACATATATGTTTTAACATATGTGCTGAGGTTTAAAGTAAGATAATTTTGTTTCCCTTTCCCTTAGTTAAACCTCAGCTTGTGTAATTAGGGACATCCCCTGACTTCAATAAATAGTTTGGAGAAAGCTGAAGACCGCATAGTGGGTTGGAGATTTGTAAACTCCGCAGTCTCTTCCTACTCTCCTCGCGAGTAAACTAAATTAATTGTCTCTGTGCCGTATGTATGTATATGATGTTTTAGGTGCTTAGACCTGACAGCTGGATTATAGCTGGATGCTGATGTTGCTAGGGGCAACCTAATCTTTACTTTTGACCCAGACACCTAATGATAAATTGGCTATAGACAGATCCTGGTTCAGAAGATACTCTGTTGGTCTGGCAGTAAAGTCACTAATATTTTGTGTGATTTTATTCACGATAACATGGAACATGAGAATTTATTCTTAAAGTCACAATAAATATTCATAATTTCCACATTAATTAGAAAGTGTTGCCCCGTCATAATTACTGATTTTAGACATTGATATTGTTTCCCTTCATTATATGATGTTTGTTTATGTAAAAATAAAAACATACTATTGTTAGGATGCTAAGATTTTGTGAGCTGCTAGATTCACTGGGACTCACTGACCTGAGGTCAGCCCACTTTGGCTCTTCTGTTGAAGCAGAATAAATCCTGATGTTTTCAGACATGCTTGGTCTTTCTGTCCTGCAGACGTCTCTGAACTTTAGCCTTACTCTGACATGGCTTTGGACACATTCTAGAGACAAATGAGTCAGATATACTGAACCTGATCATTAAGGTTCTGAGTACTAACTTTGTTAGTTTTGTTTTATGGGTTTTCCTTACCTCTATAAAGCAAAAGAATCTGTTGAACTGATACTTGGTCTGTTATTTGACCAGTTTCTGAAATGAATGAATCAAACCAGGGTAATTATATTAGAATGAAAGCATCTCTTCTTGTTGTTCCTCAAAGCTTTCAGGGGAACAATGTTCTGCAGATCCTGATTGGTCTGCTGACCCATCAGCCTGAAGAGGTTCTGGTCAATGTAGTGGGAGCTCTGGGACAGTTTGCTCAGATACCAGCTAACAAGACCACCATCTGCAGGGGTGGGAGCATCAAGATCCTCATTAATCTGCTCAAAGGAACAAACCAGGTATGCTATGTTGCTTCTTACTGTAGTTCTTGGTCAAAGTCCCTCCATTGATCCATGCATGTGTTCTCTGTCATTTAACCAGGCTCTGCTTGTAAATGTAGCCAAGGCTGTGGGAGCTTGTGCCACAGTTAAGGACAACGTGGAGTAAGTTTGCCTCTTCCTGTTCAATGTTACCTGCTCTGTCTCCATTCCCAGTAGGTTCATATGAGCTGCCTGGTAAAATGTGATCAGTGGCTTATTTACCATCATCATGGAATCAGCTCAAACTCATTCTGGGCCCTTTGTTGATGTCATGTGTTTCTAGAAGGAAATGAGACCAATTGTAGGATCTAAACAGGGTCTCATTAACCTGTCATGGGCTGGTGCCCAGAAACATTCCTGTTGTTTTCATTTGGAGCTGTGCAGGTAGGCGTCTCTTTCATCCTAAACCTAATGACAGATTTTAAAAGCTGTGTTTATTGTAGCTGCTGTGTTAAATATGGCTGTGGTTTAATTCTCCGTGTTTTACTGTAGCCATGCGGTCACTGAGCCGCTCAGACTAATGGGCCTAAAGCCCTGCCCCGTTCAACACTCTATGGTGGGAAAACCCAGAGAACCAGAGTCCAGAGCGGTGGCTTTTCTCTCTTCATTTAACCTCAGCCTGTTTGGCTGCACAGTATTGTGGAGTTTCCATCTGAGCCTCATTACTTTTACAAACCTGTTACAGACTAGAAGAGCTTCTTAAAACACTCTGGGCAAAACTCCAACTAAAACTGTGAGTTTCTAGTCTTAGTTTGCTGCTTCTGGTATGGTAGGACTCTGATGATTAGTATGGGAAGGAACAAACCCTGGGGCTGGTTAACAATAATGCCTGTTTCCATCAAGCGGCTGACTGTGGTAAACTTCGCCCAACCCGAGACGTCTGTTCCATCAGTTCCCCATGTTCTCCATGTTCTCTCCCAGTCTACAAGTTGACAACAGACCTTCCAGTTTGTCTGAACATCTGTCTATAAATTCGTGTATGATTCAGATGGGTGTGAGTTGACTTCCGACCCAAGTTTTGCTGAGATTTCTATGGAGAATGATCCATGATGAGTGGGTAGAGAGTGGGGGGGCTCCAGAGCCTGGGGAGGACCTGAGTGGGTCTGGAGACCAGTTGGACTAAAAAGGGCTGAAATTAGCTGCTGTTTATTTCTCATTTAGTGGAAGCTGGTGTTCAATCTGCTGCTGACCGCCTGATTAAGTCCCTGCACTTAGAATGCAAAGGTATACTAAAGTCCAGTTTTTCAGTCCCTTGAGACATAAAGGACATTATTCTTCCTCACCGGGTCCGACAGATTCCACTTCTCCATCCAGACTTTCTAAAAGTTTCACTTAAGCTGCTGTGTTCAGCGGTCGCTGCCTTAGTCTCTTGTTCTTCATCAATGTCTCTCCTAAAGTAGATTGCCTACTTTAGGACTGGTTACCTGCGTCCTCATTCAGTCCTTTCCGTTGCTCCTTTCCATAGTTTTTTTAGTCTGTTTCACTCTTTTGAGGCTAATTGAACAATAGATGCATTGAGGAAAACGTGCTTTGGTCTACAGCCAGCCTTGTTTTAGTGATGAGAAAAACACACATAGCAACAAAAAAACAGTTTTTTTTTTTTATTGGCTGCTGGAAACATGGCTCCACTTTTATCCGTCCTGGGGATTGAGAAAAGCAAACAGCTCAGTGTGAGCAAAGCACCAATCCTCCTGGACCCTAGATGCCACTGCAGCTCGGGTCAAAGTGCTGTAGCTGGGGGAACCGTTGCTAAGGGATCTTCCCAGACCTTAGGACAGAATGTAGCAGCAATACACTTCAGACCAAGAACTGATGGGGAAACTGCCCAGAGCTGGAACCCAACTGTGGTTGTTTCTGGCTCTATTTTTCTGTCTTCTCATTTGGTACCATCTGGTTACTCTGCTCTGTTCATCCTGTTGTTCCTCTTCTTTTTCTCTGCTGGAAATATAGACTAATGCAGACATCCTGCCACCTAGCTTTACTTCCACTTTCTGTAACGCCCAATGCTGACGATGAAGGACTTGGTTCTACAACTGGTGAAACAGGCGTCGGCTTGTAATCGACCACCCAAGTTCTGCAGCTCTGAACTGGTTCAAGAGCGGCGGTTCTGCTGGTAGAAAAGAGGGAACATTGAAACAGATCCAACATTCTGACCATGGTCTCCGATACGAGGCTGTCAGATAAACCAACCTTCTCAGGCTTCCTGTTTCCACTATAGAGGCTTGTTCAGAGAGCTGCATGCTTTCTGGGCTGGATGGAAGTTTGAAATGATTTTCATCTTCAGTTTATTGAGAGGAGCTGGGAAACCTTTAAAATTGGTTTGAAATGCCAAACCTCCTCAGGCTTTCTGCTGCAACACTCCATTTAACAGCCCTGATTTATAAAGGGAAGTTGTTTGGTTTTGTTTGTGAACACAGTTAAATAAATGTGAGGTATTATTAAACTCTAAGACGCCATTTTCAGATGTTTGTTGTATGAACACTTTTAGTTTGGATCATCCACAGTGTCCTCTAAATCAGGCATCCCCAGGGTCCTTGAGGCCCGCTGTCCTGCAGGTTTTAGAGGTTTTCTCTGCTCCAGCACAGCTGATTTTAATTGAAAGCTGATTAACAGGCTTTTGGTCTACTGCAATCATTATAATCAGCTGTGCTGAAGCAGGGAAACTTCTAAAACCTGCAGGACAGCAGGCCTCAAGGACCGAGGTTGGGGATGCCTGCTCTAAAAAGGACCCCAGGACTGTCCCCTCCCTGCTGCTGTTTCTCAGTGCTGCCCCCTCTGGTTGGTGGCAGCGTGGAGAAAATTACTATTTTCTATTTTTTGTTGTTGCTTTTAAAACAATGTTGTTGATTGTGTTAATCCTGCTGCTAACTTCTGTCCTTTCCACTCCCACAGCAACTGCTCCGCCTCATAGGCTCTGATGACCACAAGCTCCAGGAGTTTGCTGCTGGGTGTTTGCGGAACATCCGTCTCCTGGCCCAAGCCAATAAGAGGACTGCTTGTTGACACGAGAAACCCTGGAGATCCAGCAGAGTCTGAAGGAAAGGGATGAGGATGGTGAGCAGAACCTGTTGGGCCCAGATGTTCCAAACACCAGGAAACAGAGATTTAAGGAGAGGATGGGGAAAAAAATCAATAAATGACTTTCTGAAATAATAAATCTGGAATCTATTCAGCAAACAGATAAAAATAAAACCAACATTATTGATCTTGTCTTGTTTCTTGTAGAAAACCAACTAAAATCAGTTTGAAATGTTTCTTTGATGGAAGAGAAAAATGATCCAATAAGCTCCACAAGTTTTCAGATCTGCTCCAGCAGAGCGTCCGAGAAGAGATTCAGATGAAAAGTCTGATCTGGGTTGATGAGTGTTTTTATTTGTCCTCCTGCTTCTGTTTAGCAGCAAACTTTCATCCTGAGCTCATTGTTTCTATCTGTGACATCATCACAAGTTCATCCAAACACTTGGGAAGCCCTCCTCTCCCTCTGCCACAGTCTGCACCTGGAAACTATGATCGTCTAAATAAAAGATGATTCTTGACCTTGTTTCCTGAGCCAAATGTGTTTTAAAGTGAAACACTTTGGAGCCTCTGTCTCTGCGTTTGTTCAGTGATCCAAAGGAGACCACAACATCTAAACAACAGCCACATCTGCTTCTGGGAGCTCAGTCTGCTCTCAGAGTTTCTATGCATCTGGACTTAGATGAACAGATGCAGCGTTTAGATAAACACTGGTAGACACTGTGGTCCTGTTGAACCAACACTCTTTAGAAACAGCATTTAGTAACAATAAGCCAAAACATCCTAAAATATTCAGCTGGGAACAAAGTGACTCCTGCATGAAGCTGAAATCTGGAGCTTACCTGGAAACAAACTACAGCCTGAATATCAGTGTTCGTCTGCTGCTATCAAGAGGATGAATGATGAAAGAATCATCAGCCAATCACAGGAAATACAGTAGAAAGAGAGAAGATGGAGTCGCTCAGTAATGAAGTACTTATAGCAGACATGGGCAATGTGGAGTCAACAAGTCATCTCCATGTCATGTATTTAATCTACCCAGTTCGAATTAAACAGGTGAGTCCAATCTGCACAGGTTAATTCACGGTGAAGATTGGACTCACCTGCTTCAGTGGCTGGGTAGAACAAATACATGACATGGAGATGACTTTTTGACTCTACATTGCCCATGTCTGACTTATAGTCCACTTAATAAGAAAGATCCATCCTCCGAAAGGAAAGAATTAAAATTAGGACTTCGAGAAGGATTTGTATCAAAAACATGTTGGTTGTTTCCTGACAGCCGAGTCTACAGTTTGGAGGAAGTAGCATCAGAACTTGTTGATTGGACTGGAAACACACATGGTGACTAAAGAATATGTCAGAAGATCAGGAAATAAAACTTTGAGCAAAGGTTTTGGAAGATGGATATGTGAAACAAAGAAGAAGAAAAAAAAACAAATGGATGAAACAAGAATTAGCAGTTTGAGCTCTGATCAAACATTTACTGTTTACTGAGTGAGAAAAAAACTGCTGATTTAAACTATTAATGATATGACGATGGAGGGATGGATGGATGGATGGATGGATGGATGGATGGATGGATGGATGGATGGATGGATGGATGGATGGATGGATGGATGGATGGATGGATGGATGGATGGATGGATGGTGGATAGAAGTCAGAGTTTGATCCTTTATCTCTGACTAAAACAATAAAACACATTCATCTTCAATCAGTTAGACAATTATTAAAAGTTAATTAATTTCATAACTTAATTCTCCAAATGAAACACATGAAATAGATTAATTAGACACAGACTAATGTTTGCAGCCTTTATTTCAGCCAGTTGTCTTATGCTTACACCCGATAAAGGCAAAGTTTAAGATCAGACTATACATCAATTGATGCAGTGAAGTGTGGCTTTCATGAAAAGCAGCTTTAATTCCTGCTTAAAGGTTTTTATTTTCAGAAGCTCCTTTTAATCTAACAAACGAGCCTCATTGAACCAAACCTTCTAACTTCTTGAATATGACTGTATATAAACAGAGAGGGAGGGACTTATCAACACCACATGGTCTATTTGATGAATAGATGAACAGAATAATTCTCCTTAAAAACTTGTTAGCAATAATAACTCAGCTGATAGCTGCCAGAGTCATATTTAGGAGTCTTATGTGTGTCCTGTTGTGTCCCTGAAACTGAAGCGTGTGCAGCTCTGATGTCAGTCTGGGAGGAAGCAGCAGAATGATTGCAGGAGCTCAGCCTCAGCCTAGTTTGTCATCAAGCCACAGGTCAGAGTATTAGGCCCCTTTCACACCTAAGTCAAAACGAACACACTAAACGCTAATATTTTCCTCCAGAACGCTTGTCGTAAAGACGGAGACGTAAAATAAATGTGATTGTCCACACGAATGCATGAAAACGCTGCAAAATGTATGCCAGGCCTGTAAGTGGCGCTGTGGTGCCAAAGCAAAAATAGGCTTAAAACAGGCAACTAAAATGTTGGGCATGCGCGCAGTAATATTTATAAATGGTTGCCCTGCGGGTCCATTTTCGCGGTTCAGTCAAATTCAGGTGCTGAACTATGTGGTCGATATTGCTCTGTTCTTCCTGGAGATATTCCAGAAGAAGAAGATTCTGTTGTAAGCCCGACAGCAGGGTGAGTAGCATGAGCAGCAAACCATTCAACACAGTACAGCCCATTGTTGTTGTGATACTGTGTCGCATGCGTTGTTTAGAGGCGACGCTATGACGCATGCGTAAGAAGAAAAATGCGGTTAGAGCTTAAAGATGGAAACGCGAAAACGGCGCTTCAAAATCTTCCCACTCTGAAGGCTTAATAAAAAAAAAGATCGCTTTACAGACCCCTCAAACGCCGCTTCATGATGGATGAGAGGCTGGTTTGGTGAAAAAATGTGTGCGCGCTAGGCCAGGGTTTGACTTTGTGTGGACGGGCCTTAGCTGGGCTACAGGCGCTCTGGAGAAAACGAAGCTTCCATGTCCTCTGGCTCCTCGTCCCTCACTGGGACTCAGTGAAAGTAAAGCTTCTGTCTCCATTCCTTGGCAGGAGCATTCTGTCCATCTCTGACCTTCCTCGTCACCATCCAGGATTCAACACTTTCTAACCATCACAGAGTGGCAAGAAAAAGCTGAGGGACATCCCTGATGTCAGAGTCTCTGTTTGGAGGGACCCTGGAATGTGTCCAAACCCTCATACCGCGTCTCCACTACTGTGTCTCACCCCTGGCCTAACCTCCACCCCCTCCTAGACTCCAGTCCATGTTGGACACCGCTGAGGGTGATGGATGCAACCACACAGAGCCTCAGAGAGGAAAGTCTCCATCCAGACCTTCTTTTTACTGCCACCAATTTGTTCTTTTGCTGAGATTAGTTGAGTTGTTTTAAAGTAGAACTGCTCCTTTAAAGTTTTTTTGAAATCCCACATCTCTACAGGCCTTCTGCTGCAACATTTCACTAAACAAACTCATCAACAGGAAAAGGTCTGTCTAAATATTAGAAGTGGCTTTTCCATCCTCTCCAATGAACATTTTATTATTAAATAAATAAAGTGTTGCACGGCAGCAGCAGCATGGTTATCTTGTTATGCTGCCATCATAAACATGCGTGTCCACAACGGTCTCTCAGAGCTCCTCCAAACACAGGACCGCATTCTCTGCTAGCTGAGGACTGACGCCTGAACACGGCTTCTGTTCTCCATCAGAAAAGAGCTTTTCCATCATCACAGCAGGGTTACACCATCAGGCCCGCTGAGGCCTGGTTCCTCTGCTTAGATCATCCCTCATCAGAACTCCTGTCATCTCAGACGCTGCTTTTCTCTCTGTGTTATTCTCTAAATGCTTTATTTTCCACGCAACTCTAAGGAATTGTGATGTTTCCCTCCTTAAAGTGGGAATAACAAGCTGGAACGATGAGAGATAAAGAGAAATGAGCAGATGAACACCATAGCGTCTGGGTCCTGTTTCCAGCCTGTTGGTCTCCATGAAGCTCTCAGAAATAATAATGATGTCTTCATGGGTCATGACAGCAGTGGGTCACTCTGACTTTAATTTAGACAGAAGGCTAAAAATCTTGGCTTCAGTTAACAAGATGTAATCCCTGAAATAATCAAACAGTTTCTGTCATAAAACAGAAGCAACACCTAGAAAAACTAATTTGATGTGAGAAAGCAGATATAGACAAAGAGAAAACTGTTCACAGTTTGACCTGAAAGAGACTCAGTCCCACATGCAGTGAAACCAAACAGAGAGAAACGGATGAAAAGTTTGACGGATTTTATTGAAGATGTTAAGCTCGGTGCAGAGTTTCCCTGAACTCTGCTCAGCCGGAACTGGAAGATGAGTGGAAGACAGACTATTAGTTCAGGCTCAGTGGGAAATTTGATTCATTGATCTTGAAGGAGAGGATCTGGTTGTAGACTCATGTTTCCAGAAAAAGTGAAGGATCCTTGACTCCAATCTGTGTGTGGGTTTTCCAGTGTATGTCTGATTCGGCGGAGGGCGAAACAGGGTTTACCCAGAACTCGGACGGTGAAGGTGAACGGAGACGCTGATTGCCACCAGATTTCCTGCTGTACTTGAACGGGTCGTGGTGAAGATGATTCCCTTGCTCAGAGTAATTTCAACGTCCTCAAAGGAGACTGGATCCAAACCTCCTGTTTGAATTCCTGGCTCAGTTTAAGACTCAGTTGATCCCTCCTGGGAGAGGAGGTCCGAAAAGGTCCAGTTTGCAGGATGACTTCCTGCCGAGAGGAAAAGGACAAAAATAAAGTTAAAACTCAGGGAGACAAGAACTCAGTCTTACTCAGAGAAAACTCAGCTTGGCTAGAGTACCAAAAACTGGCAAACACTCTGGCGTCGAGGTAGTGGCAATCGGCAGCTTAAGAGCACTGTTAATGAGGTAACCGCTAGCAGCAGGTGTGTGAGGAGGCGGACCGAACCAGGCGCCTCCTGTTGGTGGAAGGGAAACAAACACAAAAACAAACAGACAGGAGTCCTGACAGAAATAAGGCTTCAAGGGGCAGAGCTCCAGGAGATGACAGCTGATAAAGTCTCAGTCACTGTGGAGTTCTTCTTTTTAGTCAGAAGCTCTTAAAGCTGGGAGACTTCTGTAAGAGTGTTTCGGAAAGTTTGTGGGATTGTTGATGGTTGCAGATATAGGAGAGCAGTCCTCAGCAGAGCCGAACTGCATACAGTACTTCTACGGCAATGATTATGTTAAATATAAGCATGGACTAAGGTCCTCAATTTCCAAAATTAATATAAGCGTTTATGGTAAAACAGTCCTCCGTTTAGATCAGGAAGTAGAGATGTAGTTCTCGGTTTTCCGATCTCTTCCAATAAGTGCACAAGACACGAGAAACTCTGGATCCAAAATTAATATCATGGTTTATGCCGCAACATCAACGTACTTTACAGTTGTCTATCAGCCGCAGGTTCTGTTTGACGTTTAAAAAAATCTGGACCTGTAGTTTTACTGAGCTGAAATGACAAAATAATGAAGCCAATGGGTGCTTCTGGTCACCTTTATTCAGGTATAAAGCCTGGTAAAGATGCTCACAGATGTTCCACACTCAGAACACATTTGAATCAGAACCATTTGTGAACCAGAAGCTCGGCCCGGTTTCCCCTCGCTGTACCGAGTCAGATTAACTTAACTACGATTCATAAGGAGCTGATCTTAGAGTTTTAGTTTTTTTTCCCCCTGTGATTAAAACCAAGTTGAACACAATGTTTCCTGAACATACCAACAGCAGCAGAGAGAGAGCTAATCCAGCTCTGGTAACCTAAATCTAACTGCCAAAGAACAACGTTAAAGGAATAGTAGTACACCCAAAACATGATTAGCCTTCATTTTCTACTCACCCCCATGCTGAACAACACTCTGAGTACTTTTTTGATATCTCAAATGCATCTGGAGATCTGGGAGGCTTCTTGCTGTCTGCTGACATTCAAATAATGGAGGTCTATGGTGCCTGAGGCAGAAAGGTCCATAAAAGGTCCACAAAAAACGTGTCAATATTCCTCCATACTGCTCTCGCCCAATGTATTCCAAGTGTCCTGAGTGGGTAGCGCCCATAATTTACTCGAAACGAAGTCATTTAGAATGTTTTTAGAGCATAAACAGTAGTGTATAGGATTTGCTGAAAGTGAGCGCCTGCGAGTTTACTGACGCTACGGAAACCGTGGCAGACCAAACCAGATGAAAGTCGCATTCAGCTCGGCAAAGAACTCATGCTCTTCCTCAACACTGAAGTCCTCAGACATTTTTCTTTTCGTTGTCTCTTTCTTTGCACAGGTAAACAGCACATTTCTTCTTCTACGCTTGCATTATCGGCAGAGCAGACGCTGAATGCGCACTTTCATCTGGTTTGGTCTGCCGGCATGTGCGCGCTTTCAGGAAATCCTATACACTACTGTTTATGCTCTAAAAACATTCTCAATGACTTCGTTTCGAGTAAATTCTGGATGCTACCCACTCAGGACACTTGGAATACATTGGACGAAAGCAGTATGGAGGAATATTGACACGTTTTTGTGGACTTTATGGACCTTTCTGCCTCGGGCACCATAGACCTCCATTATTTGAATGTCAGCAGACAGCAAGAAGCCTCCCAGATCTCCAGATGCATTTGAGATATCAAAAAGTACTCCAGAGTGTTGTTCAGCATGGGGTGAGTAGAAAAATGAAGGCTAATCATGTTTTGGGTGTACTATTCCCTTTAAGGGGCTCCATTTCTGTTGCTGAAAGAGCCGTTAGAAGCTGCTAGAAGCCGCTACACCCGTGACTGGTCCTGAGACTCTGAGTAAGTTTCCTTTAAGTCAGAACAAGCTTAGAGCTAAATCAACTATTTTGGATAGAATACTGTTAAATTACTTCAGTTTAGCTCCTTAATTTCTTTCCTAAGTTTCATGTGAAGGAGTCAAACAGTGTTTAATAATCAAGAACTGCAAACTGGGCGGGGGACAGATGGGACAGTCTAGAAGTAACTGTGCTCTGCCTGCAGCTTATGAAGCTTTGCAGAAAAGTTTTCTTTCCTCTTCAAATTAGAGATCAAACTGTTCAACTCCTATTTAGTTTCATATATATATTGAAGTGTTTCTCTTTAACGAGAGTGTCACATAGAAGTTTGTTATCTATTAGAAGAGGATTTGGAAAGCAGATCATGTTGGAACGTAGGAAGTTACAGCAGATTAGATATCTGCAAAGCTTCTCAGCAGATATCTAATGGTTCTGACAGAATAACTGTGGTGCCAGGCTTCTTAACTCAATACATATCCAACCTGAGCAGCAGCTGATAGATACCAAAGAAAGCAGATGCCAGAGTGGTTCCTGAATCCAGTCTGAGAACAAGCAGAGCTGTGGGGGATCGGCTGCAGTCTCTGTCACTGCTCCCTTTGGAGTTGGGACATCATGATTCATGCTGGTCTCCTACTTACTGAATAGTTTTCTTCCCCAACAGAGGGCAGCAGTCAGAGGTGTAGGGAGGAGTGACTGAGGCCTTAGAGAGACTGGAATAAGATGAAAGAGCCGCTGTAGCAGGTCGTTGCTGTGCCACAGGTTTGAATAACAGTGATAAGTCAGAGGGGCTACCAGAAGGTCACCTCAGGCCAGAAGTCCAACCTTCAATAAAGTGAAAAACCTGAACAAATCAACCCTCCTTGACCTTAATGAACCTGATTACATGACTGGACCCTTCATAGCATGTTTGCACAAACTCTTAGGAAAAGTCAACTCTCCATTTAAAAGAAAATAAGCCCAAAGAAAGAATAATTGCACAGAAACTGAACCTTTCAGATGTCTCCTGCTGCTGAGTCATATCATTAGAATGACAAGCCTGGATAATCCCCAAAGGAACCATAGCTGGGAAGCTCAGAACCTCTGCATCCTGGACCCATAATGGGACATCTTTCTGATGGAACTTAATGAGAACCTCCATCAGGAGTGATCAGATGGGGCATGACTATTTATAGTCCAACTAGTTCTTGTATTTGTCTATATTTATCTGCAGCAGCTGAGGGGAGACTTGTTAACTTCAGCCTCAGGCAGCTGGAGATGCTCCAAAGGAAGATGGACAAACTAAACTCCACCAGTAGCAGCCCAGCAGCTTCTAAAAGGTCATTATTTGTCCTTTGGATCATTAAGATCTGAGCTCAGTGGCTCAGACAGACAGCCTGCTTCTTTCAGACTCATGCCTTCCTCCCTCTCCTTCCCTCTGGTGGAAAGATATTGAGAGTCCCGGGCCGAAACCTAAGAAATCCAGAGGAGGAGACAGCGGTCCGTCTGGTTTGAGCTCAGAAACTCAGGCGGGGAACCTGTGAGCGGGGCATGGGAGGCTGGGAGCAGGATTATTGTTCAGCACAGCTGAGACACGCAGGATTGCCACAATCCACTGATAGGAGAGGAAGAAGAGAAACAGCATTTAAGATGCTTCATCTCTGCTTCTACTGGTACATACAGGTAATGAATAACAGCATATCTTTATACATGGAATGACATGACTAAACTAAGCTGAATTAAAATATATTGTAACAGGTGAGTGGGTCGCTATGGCAGTAACCAGTACAAAAAATGGGTTATTGCAGCCCGCTTGACATAAGGCATGTGGCAAGGTCAGAGCCTGATAGGTTGTGTCTCACCTTTGTCCTGCTGTATCCAGCTGGTGTGGGTGCAATCCTCATCTCTGCCTGTGAAGATGTTAAAAAACAGTCAAAAAGTTCATGCAGCTGGGAGCGTTGCTCGTCTTTCAACCCCTCACAGCTCTTTTGATACAAGTCATCAACAGCATCTCTAGTTTTGATGGAGGATGGTCTATGCGGCTGCAATGGTGTGGTGCCTCCTTCAGTTGACGGCAGTTTGCAGGATCCCTCGCCTGGCGGTAGCGATAGTGAAGCTTTGATTGGTGATGATAATGTTGACTGATTACAGGCAGGAGATGAGAACCAAGCAGATGAAGGTAGGCAGGCTAATCCAGAGAACAAAAACCAAAGCCAATGTCGGTGGCATGCTCGGTTTTCAGAGCACAGAGTGGGGTAACAGTTCCAGAATTGGTACACAGACGGGCAGAGATCCGGCAGGAGTCAGAAGACAGGTCAGGCAAACAGATCAGAAAGGGATGCGCAGGCTCAGAGGTCCAGAGGGAGAACAGGTCAGGATCAATTAATCAGAAAACAGGAACACCAGAATACTTCTCACCAGTGGCTCGAACTCAATCTAGCTATGATGACTGGTCTGAAGGCTGACTAAATAGAGACTAGTATTCTATTTTATGAACCTCTGTAGTCCAGGGAACACTTATTCTGTATTTTTAAATCAGTTTTGAGGAGTTATAGCTGTTTTTATTTCTTTTTATATTTTTTTTATTTCATTGTAGAATGCTTACTGTTGTGTTTTTTTTTTAGGTAGACAATTTTAAGATCTGTTCAGGGAGAACAGATGAAAAATAGCCTTTTGGCTAATTCTGGTGCATTTGCAGAAAATGCTTTTTGATGTAAACTGCCCCTGGAAAATAAATGAAATTAGATTAGTACAGGTGGATCAGATAAGCAGGTAATAAAAACCGGGCAAAGCTAAGGAGGTATGTGAAATGAGTAATCAGAACAGACATGCTGAGATCAGGACACTTTAAAAATAAAAAAAAAATCATTTTGCATAAATGAATATATTTATTTAAAGAATATATTTCCAGTTTATTGTAGAATTTAGTGAAATACATTTTATTTTCCTGCAGGGATCAAATCAACTCTTTATCTAAGCTTTCGTTCCATCATCCGATAAAGTTTGTGTTGCTGAGGTTATAACTCAGCTGTCCAATCTGTGCTGCTCTGAAAAATATACAGTTTCCTTCAACCAGAAACATCTTCATGAGTTTTTTTCTCCTTGTTGGAAGAACCTGTTTCTCCTCTCAGCTTGTGAAGTAAAAAACCTAAGTTTACATTTTTATTAATTTCAGTTGTTTTGGAAAAAAGAAAACAGCTAATTAGAAATAAATCTCGAGTTAATAAATAAAGCTTTGTCCCAAAATTTGAACATAAACTCAGAGGTGATCATGATGACTGACTGGAGACACTGATGTCTTTGTCTTTCCACTGATTGCTGCTGAGAACAGCCCAGTTCTTCCACTGTTTAGTCCAGACAGGCCGCCGTTAAGGCCGCCCGTGGCATCCTACGCATCACTTCCTGTGTGTTTTTCCCTGGAAAGGCCGACCTGGCAGCAGGTGATAAACAGCAGCTAAATCTGTCATGTTTTAGCAGCACGGTCAGCTTTTCTCCATGTAAATGTTAGGAGATGGAGCTGATAATCCAGGCTGTTTCTGCATAGTTCCTGAAATCTGTCTCCCTGCCTGCATGCTGTCTCCTCTGTGCTATAGACAGGCCACGGCTGGAGGAGCTGCATTAGTTCTCTGTTCAGGCTCTCTATGGTGTCTTCTCAACTGGCGGGCCGTCCTCTCTCTTGTTTCCTCCTCCCTCTGACAGCTGTCTGACCTCCACCTGAAACTCCGGGGCCTTATCGTTTCTGCCCCCTGAACAGAACCAAGCATCTGTGTGTTGCTTTCTGCCTCAACTTTATCATCGTTGAGCACTTTTAAAATTGAAGTCCAGCTCTGTCCCGTACATCACCACCAAACTGTAGAACTCTGGATATTATCTGCTGAGCTCAGAAACAGGCTCACACACTGTATGTTGTCATTCGATCATCCACTGAAGCTCATCAACCTTTAGGAGCTTTAGAGCAGGTTTCCCAGTTGAGAGAATGTTCTGGAGCTCTCATCGCTCCCTCCCTCAGATTAGCATCAAGCTAACAGCTTCTCAGAGCAGGAAGATGTTTCCACTACTTTCTAGTTAGCAAAGCAACAAGTGTTGGATGGAGATGTGGAACAGCTCCTGGAAGACTGAGTCGCTCAGAAGGAGCAGCCATGTTTTATTCTCTTAGCCTAGCAACCCTAATGTTGTTCAGATAAGAAAAAAATGAAAGCATAATCAGGGTCTGAGGCTAAAGTGATGAGATTTATCAGGACTTCATAGAACAATTAGAAGAAAATAGTTGAAAAGTTTAAAATGTTTTAGATGCAAAGTTCTTCCTTTAAGGGGTTGCCCTCTGAGGAGCTGTTAGCTGGACTCCTTCATCAGAAATTCTCCCTGAGTCTCCAAACTGAGGTGGTTCTGACCCCGTTTGGGGTCCCAATGATGCCTTTGATAGAGACACATTAATGTTGAGCTGCAAACTGACACTGATTTCCTGAAATGAAGCCATATCTTCAAGCCAATCAGAGCTGACTCAGAGTAAAAAGCATAATTTATTGTTACAGAAGAGAAGTGTGTTAAAATCTCAGAGTCAAACATTCAGTATTTGAGTCCCTGTATCATCACATGGAGGCTCTTCTTGCCTGGATGTGATTTCTTATCCATATTTCTATCAGTGAACTCTCAGTTACTATAAATGTTGGCAGATTTAGAACCAATTTGGAGCTTTGGGGTCAAAAGGCTCCAGATCCTTGTTTGAACCTAATGCTGGTGGACAGGGGAACATTTTTAGCTCATATTGACATTTGAAAAGCTCCAACTGTCTTGCTGTATTGTCCCAAGGTGGGTTGATCGAGTGTAGAGATGGTGAGGCAGCAGAGGGACACATGCCGGCTGGCAGACTGAGTCAGGCGGCCATTAAGACGCCAAGACCTCTGCTTCACAGCCTAGAGCTGGAAATGAGGAGCTCTGTGTCATAGGTGGTTTTACTGCTAACACATGCACACATGCTGACCCTCCGTCCCTTTTCTTTGCTCACTGACTGCCCAGAAAACAATGCAGGGAAGCATCAGTAGGTTCAGTGGTCCTGCAGTGGATGAACGAGAGGGAGAGGGCTGTGGTGTCAGTAATCTCTAACTCAGTGTCTGAGGAGGAGAAGCTGAGCGTGTGGCTCACAGAGGAATGTGTGCATGGTGTTTGTATTGTGTCTGCCGCAGGCCGCTGTACCACCAGAGGCTCTCTATTTCTCCCTAACTCCTCTCCCTGTCATATTTTGGTTCTGAAGTGTCCCACAGCCGGCTCTTACTACTGAGCCATGTTCTGAAAGGCCTCCATTATGTTGTTAAGCATATGATTTTGTTCCAGAGACTATTTCTGGGAGCAGATCTGACCCCGCTGACTGTGTGTACAATCCTGTTACTGTAATGTTGAGTTTGCAATGGAGCTGCAGCAGAACCAGATCCAGGGTCGGATAAAAAGCCTGTGTTCTGCTTGGAATCTAGAGCGGACCTGATGTCCTGATGAGGAGAAAAGTTGGATGTTTTTATCAGATTCAATCAAAAGGTCTGATTTTTTGGTGACAGAAGAGAAGCTGGATTCTACCTCAGCACAGAGAAAGGAGAACAAAGTTGTTCTGGGTCATAGAAACTCTCATGTTAAATTGGACCAGGCTGAATAAAACCTCCAATGTGACGACAAAACCACTGTCCTGGCAGGGACAGTATCTGCTGTGAAACCTCCCAGTTCTGGTGTTGGAATAAAAGATTAGCTCCAAATAAACTCTCTCTTCAGTCCGACTGGATGAACAGAGCCCAGAACAGAACCTGCAATCCAAAAATAAATTTAGGAAAGGACACTCATTACATGTGGCTTTATAGCCGTAAAGATCCTGATGGAACCTAAATGCAGCGACCCAGAACCAGATGAAAAGCAACAGACTGGAATCAGACAGTGTCACTGGTTTAAAGCACTTCTATATCATAATGTCTAAATCTGTTCTGGTTCTGCATAAATGTTCTTTAACCATCAGGAGTTCTACAAGAAGATGGGTCTGACCCAACAAAACCTTAGAGATTTTATTCTAAGACCAGTGAGGTTCCTGTAAGGTGTCCCTAGAAGTAGAAAGAAAAACAGCAGAGAGACCAAATCCGAAAGATCCATTCAGTAACATAGGTTGTGTCTGAACGTCCTCTATAACCCCTAAATCCCTCAATCACTGTATAATTCAAGGCTCAGAACAGAGGACCCAGAATTCAAAGCTAAAAGACAGGCGTACTTCTAAAAAGCGTTTATTCAGACGTCAGATCTGCAATTCAGCAGCTAGGGCATCTAATGCCGAAATCTCTGTAGAGGGAAAACTCAGTTTAGTGACTTCATAAATCTGAAGGACAACTACAAACGTGTGAGTCACTAACCTTGCAGTTTAGTCCCTGCCCAGAGGGAGGAGTGGAAACCAGCCGAATGGCTGCTAACAGCACGATGGGTGGTGGACACCGAACAGAGTGTTCCAGCAGCTAAGGACTTGAAGACTGCAAAACTGGATGATGAGCAGATCCAAGCAGATGAAGGAAGGCAGGACTTTCCGGAAGACAAAGCCAAAGCTGATGTCGAAGAGGTTCACAGGAGTCCAGGCCAGATGATCAATGATCTGAAGACGTACCCAAGGGAAATCTAGGTCGAAGGCAGGAGGCAGATCCAGGTTTAGTCCACAGGCAGAGTCCAGCAGGAGTCAGAAGACAGATCAGGCCAACAGTTCCGAACAGGAACAGGCAGGATCACAGGTCTACAAACAAAACAGGTCAGGATCAGGGAAACACAACACAAACAGGTATGGTAGGAGAACACTCACTGAAGGCTTGAATAATCTGGCACTCATGACTGGGAGCAAGCAGTTTAAACAGATACTAGAGCAGGTGACAAAGATGAATGGTGATGAGAAAATGGGCAGAGGTAGACAGGTGAATGGAATGAACCATTAAGTCAGTCATCAGTGCAAGGATCATGATCATGTAAAGCTGGAACTATGTAGTGGACTTTATAGTGAATTCAGTTAACTGACCGTTCGGACAGCTGATCACTTTTTCGCTCCCTATTGGTCAGATAACTCTGCCTCCCTGCACGGTGCCTGCACCATCTTTGCTATTTGTCGCCACCACAACAAATCCCATGAAGCTTTGCCAGGAGAGCTCTCTTCTCAAAGCATCATGGGATATATCTGCTCGCCTGGTGACCATGGATAATGACCACTTTTCAAGGTGCATTGGGCGAAATTTTCAGTCTACAAACGGACAAACGGATGAAGGACAAAGTTACACTATTTCACTTGTTTGACGATACAGGTACAATGATCTTTCCATATTGTTTCATGGCCAGTAATCAGAATCCTGTTTGGGTTGATAGTAAATGAGTCAGGAAGGAGTTGAAGTGAGGCTAAGTAAACTTCTTTTTTGGAGTCAAAGGTTCTGTATCGATTAACTGAGTTATGGTCTATGATCCAGACCAGAACCGATTCTTTAACAGTGAGAACCTTGTTCCCTACCAACAAAAGGGTCATTATGGGCATTGTAGTATCATCCACATGTAGTCATGATACATATACAATTATGGTTTTGCTATAACTTCTATTTATGTCAAAGCAATGAACGTTGTAACCATCAGTTTTTATTGTTTACTAAAATATTTGTTTATTCAGATGGAGACTGGATGTTCAGTCCAACGACCAAATAAATATCTCCTTGTTTTGTCCTAATTGTTCTTATGTAAAATGGATTTTATAAAACTGTGACAATAAACCTTTGAATGCAACAAACTGTCAGTTTTTATACACTGAGGTCCTGATCTGCTAAAGGTTTACATGTAAAAAAAAGGACAGATTTAATATACTTACTTGAAGAACCAAGGACTCATTCAGAGGTCAGGGGCCGTGCGGAGGATTGGTCTCTTTGCACTGGTCTGTTTGGACTTTGAATCACAATCAAATCCATCAAGTGGAAAAGTAGCAGCAACAAGTCTGTCTGTTGAAAAATTAAATAATGAATGTAAAAAACTTCAGCTCTGATGAGTATGAAGCTGTTTTTATTCCAAAGGTAAGTAAAATAATATGTGTTAATCAGAGAGAAAATGTGTTGTTCTGTCAAATAGTGACAGAACTACACAATATGTTGGTATTTAAAGGGTGCTGTCCATTCATCTGTGGTGCTGAAATCACACAAACTGCAGATGCTCTTCTAATCTAACCTCGCTGTTGAGGTCCTAATGGTGGTTTTGGCATTTTGCATAGGACACTTGTTATTCCTCTGACTATCCATGGTCAGGATGAGAGAAACAGGAAAAGGCTGAATGATACACTTGATGTTCAATGATGGATCAGAACTTTGAACTGATTGGCTCTTTCAGGTAGGTCTTGGAGGTAATTTAACTTTCAGTCCTTCACCTCCTGACTCTGTTATTCTTAGAGTAACTTTAACATCATCCAGCTGAGAGATGATCACCTCCACCCATGCTGCTCCTCAACTGGAAGGACAGGCTTGTTTTGGAAAAGTAAAGAAGAAAAACAGCCTCCTCCACCTCTGTTCCCCACATTACATCTATCCATCGACCACCTGGAGCTATTTTCTCTTCAAATACTGATCAGATTTTGTGTTTCACACATTGAACAAGGTTAAGCAGGAACAGATGAGATCTGCTGATTTCTGTCAGGTAGAAGCTATGTCCCGATGAAGAGCTGGAAGCTCTCCCTGCAGTAAGGAAACTTCCCACTGGAAGGCGACAGAGCAACCTGGAGTCAGGCTCTACATGAGCAGAAGGAGAAATATCCCAGTTTATCCAGAGAAACATATTTCATCTTTCTACCACATGGCAGAGTTGAACTTTCCTTCCCTGGTGACCATCTGAGATCTGAACAGACACCATTGGAGCGTGATGAGAGTGGAGAAGGTTTCTTTTAGCCTGTCTTTCAGTAGCCTTTTGGGTCTAGTTAAAAAGTTCCAGGTGTTCCTGAACCTGCAGAAAGCTCCACCAGAACAGACAGATCCTTCCTTAGATTGAAGATGATGTGGTCAAACCAAAGGTGTCCCACTGACATTAGAGGGCTGTTAAACTGCTGGACTCTTCATGTCCTCTGTCCTTTGTCTTTCTCAAAGTCTGTCCTTCCAATCACCTAGTTTATGACCGATCCGTCTCTCTGAAACACTGAACTGATTTAACATGGGTCAGAACTCCTGGCAGGAGCTCAGCGGCTGTCAGCTTTGGTCCCTGTTCTGATTGCTCTGCTGCAGAGATCTTGTAGTCGTGGCTTGAGACAACGCTCTCCTTCTCTCCTCTAAACCTGTTTTATTGATGCGTACAAAAAGTCGATCAGTCGGGTTTAATCAGGTTTTCCATTTTCACTTCAGGCTCGTGCAAAGCTGCTGAAAGTGACAGAACTCTGGCCCCCAAACCAGTTCTGGCATGAAGTAGGAGCTGGATTTGGACTCTGATCTCCTCATGTTGGAAAATCAATTGTCACCTCAGTTTGATGATCCCACCATACTTTGCACATCTCCGTCCAACGCAGAAAATTTCTTTACTTATGTTTTTGAATTGCTGTCCTGCTAAATTTGAAATCTTTTGACTTTTTCCACAGTTCTTCCCCTGGTTCTACTGGGTTCTGGGTGGTTTCTCAGTAGGTTAGATACAATCACCGTTTTTAAATGAGGGTGGCCATCTTGGCTGGCATTAAGTCTATGCATATATTGATGTGCTTAAAGGATCCAAACTATAATGGATCATTAAGCTGCAGGAAGCAGAGAGTCTGGTAGTTTTCTATTCCTCCTTTGTCATGTCTTTATTCTCCTGCAAAAAAATTATCAGGATAAAAATAAACAACACAGTCATGGGTGAAACTCTCAAAAAATATCAATCATCACCCAAAAGATGTTAATTGATGATGAAAGGATGCTGACTTTAGCTGACCACCATTTATTCTCAGCTTTTTATTGAGGCCACAGATGAATGAGCCATAAAATTTCATAGGCTGTCTCTGTCCTTCTCTTCCTTCCTTCCTTCCTTCCTTCCTTCCTTCCCTTCCTTCCTTCCTTCCTTCCTTCCTTCCCTTCCTTCCTTCCTTCCTTCCTTCCTTCCTTCCTTCCTTCAGTGGATAAGGTTCGCCTTGGCTCGCTGAATGTCTTGTTGGGTTCAGGCGATGTGTGGTTGGCTCATGTTCACAGCTGCTTTGAGAAAAAGTTGCTGGTCTGTAAATGGCCAGAGTGTGAAGGTGCTCTACACACACCCAGTCAATGGTTGGCTCAACCATAAACACGTCCATGTATATGTTAGGTATGGTAGATATTTGTTTCCGTGGTTACAGGCTGCTGTAACACAGTTTTGTGGATGATGTGCTGTTTGACAAGCAGGCTCTAAAACCTTGTTTCCTTGCAGGGCTCCATAACAAAAAGTCCGTCTTCTGATCCAGCGGCTCTCTGGGTTTTCTGTGGAGCAGCTCTTTACTCTGACACACTGCTGCCATTTTCCGCAGCCTGAGGGGAACCAGGAATCTGTCCACAAGAGAAAGTCCGGTCCAGGTCACTGGATTGGACCACAGGCCGGGTACGGACCTTTCATCAGAGAGCTCATATATTCAGAATCACTTAAAACTTTGCTGTTCTAGTTTTACTGATATTGATTTATAGTCTTTTTTATCAGTGTCATGGTTGGTTTTCCTTTATTCCATATAAATTCACAAAACCATCTATTAAGTTACTTCAGGACTTTGTTTTTAAATAACAGGGGATCGTCTGCAGGAGGTTTAATGTCCTAGGAAGCACATTCATCTCACTTCAACTACTTTTTTATTAAAAACAACAACAAGGATTCTTTTGTGGGATTCTATCAGTGTCCCAAACCTTGACTTGGTTATATTTGTCAGCTCTACTTGTTTCCAAGTTTTTGCGGTCTGTTTTTGTGTTTCCTTTCCTCCTCCACCAGGTGGTGCCCACGCCCTCATTGGGTCTCTCCTGCACACCTGCAGCTCATTGCCTCATTACCTGTGGAGTGTTCTTAAGCTGCTGACTGCCACTACCTGCGATGCCAGAGTTGTTAGCCAATACAGGGTGCTCTAGCCAGGCTTAGTCTAGCAGAGTCTAAACTGAGTCTTTGTTTGCCAGTTTTGCTGGAGTCAAACTGAGTTTTTGTCAACCTGAGTCTTAACTTTGTTTTGTCTTTTGCCTCTCGGCAGAAAGTCATCCTGCAAACTGGATTTGTTTGGTCCTTCTCTCTCTGGAAGGTTCAACTGAGCTTCTAACTGAGCTGGGGTTCCAAACAGGAAGTTTGGACCCACTTTTCCCAAGAGGTTGTTTGAGCTTCACACCAAGCAAAGTTTCTTCAGCACGACAGCCGTTCAAGTACTTTCAGGAATCTGGTGGCAGTTGAGCTTCTCCATTCACCGAGAACAGGTTTCAGTCTGCAGTACACCCAGTCCACCCATCACCAAGCAGGACACTCTCTGGTACAATCCTCTCAGTCTGGATTCCATAAAGGACACCTTTCCCTGGAGAAGTGAGTCTGCAACCTTTTCCTCCAATTCTAAACCTACGCTTCAAATTTCCCACTGACCCTGAACTAACCGCAGTGTCTTCACCCTAACCTTCCAGTTCCGGTTGAGCAGTGTTCAGAGCAACGCTGGACTCATTTCATTCTACTCTGAGCAGGACTGCCTTCATCACCATTCTCAAATAAACCTGTTTAAACTCTTCCCTGGTCTCTCTGTTTGGTCTTCTGCATCTTGGGGTCAGATTTTAATAAAATCATGACAGTTGTAGCTCTATAAATCAGTCTAACTAAGGGAAATGTCTACTCCACAGCCCCCTTCAGGTTTAAGAGGACTCTGGACCTCAATCGGGTCACATTTCCTTTGCCGTTTTCTTCTGCTGATGAACGGTGTTGATATGAATGCATGTTTGGATTAAGAATGGACTGTTTAGTTTAAACAAAACAAACATTTTGCAGGTGCTGTTTATGTTAAAATGTTTTATTCCCATTAGGTTTGTTCTTTTTTGTTTTTTCTTTGGTAATCAGGTTTTGAGTTCTTTATGGTTCTGTATGTTTCTACCACATTTTCTTATCGTTCTAATTAGATTATTATTATTTAGTTTTTTCCGAGTTAATTCTCTTTTTGCATTATGTTTTCAGTTCTTAGGTATTTGCTTCACTTCTCTTGGGGTTTTGGATAATTTTATGTTCATTATGTTTCACATTCTTAGGTCATCCTCTTCTGATTAGATCCTGCATTATTTTGTTCAGCTCCTTCAGTTCAATTGGATCAAAAATTGCGTTCATTAAACAGGTACTTGAGAAAGATGCACAACAATAACGCACGCTTAAGTTCAGGATGATGGGGGGCAGTGAGTAGCACCCAATTTATACTGGTGGACAAAATGATGGAGCAGCTGTTGGATGTAATAACCCAACAGAGCAATTTCCTAACAGAATAAACATGAAGATAGTGACCAAATGTGAGCAAGTTTGGTGGACATCAACTAAAAAGAAGTGTTTTTCTCTTTTAATGGACAGTTTGTCATGTATACATGAACAATGAAAGAGCTTGGATGAGATTAAACACTGAACTTATATGTAAAGTTGTGCTGACTTCAATCAACCTTGGAGGTTATAGCTGAGGCCAGAAGCATTGAGACAAAATAAATTCATTTAAATATGCAGAATCATATTAATTAGGTGCTAAAATGTGATAGCAAGAACCCTGCCATCATAATCCAGAGGGTTAAACCAAGGAAGCGGGATGATTTAAGATGCTGCAGAAGACTTGCATCAGAAATATCCTGTAGAGATAGAAGCTGGTTTTTGCTCTCATATCATTACTCTTCTAGAGACCCTGATGGCCCTTTATTCCCCTTATTAAAGTTACCGTAACAGTGTTGGTCCAAGCTAGACCTGCAGGTTCTATCAACGTTTACGGTCCCAACACAGCAATGAAATGGGGGGACGGTTCAGCCGTGCACAGCTGCAGAAGAGGAGGTTGAAAGAAGACACATGGAAATGATTGAACGGGACAAAACGTTTAGCAGACATTCTAATAACCCTCTGGCTGCATGTGAGGATGTTTGGAAGAATAAATGAACAATTCAGCCTCTTTGTTCTAAGCTTTACTTTTCCGAGATGGGTAAAGGTGATGGCTGTATAATGACTTTGAGGGATTAGATGCAGCTAATCTTCCAGCAAACCACTCTGCCTAGATCCTGTGGTACAGAACAAAGGTGTTTGAGGAAGCTGGATAAAAATTGTGTTTTAAAAAGAAAATGGCCAAATATTTTCCTCTGCTCTGTCTGGGATGACAGAGTTTCCATCCTGGTGGAAAGAATCCTAAGCATCTGTTCTCCAGTCGGTCTTGGCTTGATGGAGATCAGGGAGGTTTGGGGGCTGAGGGGGTCGGTGGATCCTGGGAGCTTCAGACATTGGTCCTGGTCAGTAGCCAGTAGGCGGTTTGCTGCCACACCGACACTTTAGCAAAACACAAGGACTGGTTGGAAGAGTTCCTGTTTCCAGTTATTTCATCATAAGAGAAGTTTCCACATCATCTAAGCTACAAACACTGTCAGAGGAAGCAGATGTTTATAGAGAAATAAGAACTGAGGAGAGCAGACAGAGAGGAGGGATTACTTTTATTAGTTTGATTTGCACAACTCTTCTCTCTGATGAGTTCTGATGACTTCCTGCCTCCATCACGCTCTTCCAAACCCTGCTGGCTACTAAATCAGTCACTGCTGGGCTGGACATGCTCACTTACATCACAAAGACCCTGAAAAAGCTTAAAAGCTGCAGAGACAGAGGAAGTTTAAAGAACATGTGGTCGACATGTTCTGCCTATCATTTCTATCAGATATCAAGGCGTCCTTAAAGGGTTGGGTGTTATTGCTGGAAGTTCTGGCTGAATATTGGACCCTAAAAATAGCATGCATGTGAGAGATAAACTAGCAGCAGTGAAGCAGTGGATATAATCGTGGTGATGGTTGATCGCTCCTGAACGACTCATGATCCTCTCTGAGGTCATCTCTCCATGCTGAAAGGAAGCTTAACTCACATGTAGAAGTTGATTTCTTTTTTCCCAAGGATGGAGTTCTACAGAGAGCAGGACAATCAAATGTCTGAGTATCAGTGAACACATCAGAGAACTGATTCACTGACCTTCTTAGATGTGAAGAAGTGGTTCAGTTCTTTGGACCTACGATGAGGATTATGGGCCTGAAAGGAGCAGAAATCTCTACTGAACGACCTCTAATGTTCCTCCTACTGATGTTCTTCCATGATCTACCACTGTTGTTTCCCAAGGAGATCATTACCAGACTCTGTGGATGCTGTGATTAAAGATGAGTGTCTGATGATCTGATCCAGCTTCTGTTACCTGATAGCTGAATGTGTGACTGAGAGCAGAGCTGCTGCTGTTGGAAGCTTGTTCTGCTGAGGACCGATGGACTGATGACACATTCTGTCCTGTCTTGTGTTGGCTGTGAATTAGAAGCTGAAACACTTGGATCCTCCTCTGGGATAGACCTCCTCCCTCCCACTGTCTGCCTGAGGTTTTCCTTTCAGATTAAAGCTTGTTTGTGTTTGTTCAGAGCTCATCATTGCTTTGATTCTTTTTTCCTGTTCATCTCTTTTCCATCTTTTTGTCTCCAAACATCCATTAATGAGGTGTTATTGATGATGATGAACAGTTTAGAGATTGCGTTTCACGGCCATTAACTCCTTCTGATGTCAGATTATCTTCCCCGCTTCCTTCCCTTTGTTTTATTCAGCCTTTTCTTTTCTATCAGCCTCTGAGTAAGATGCAAATGAAGTTGTGAGTGGATCAGTCTGCAGCCTGCTTCTCCTGCT
>JAGKQL010000010.1:1032082-1047748 GCA_018398635.1 Cyprinodon brontotheroides | reverse complement strand
GCCCGACAGCTCACTCCTGCTGGCTGGAAGCCTCCGCACGTTAGTGGCCCCGGATCTTTCTCAGCCTGGCCAATGCATCAAATGTTGTGGCTTTCAATGGTAGAAGTCAAAAATCAGGACACCTTCAGTCGATCATCTGATTGCCCCAGGACGGGAGAAGAAGCATTTATTTCAAAGATTAAATTGACAGGCTGTCCACTTATCGAGCGCTGAACATTTCAACAGAACACATCTGGCTTTTCTCAACTCTCATTCAAATCTGGGCGTTTATATAGTTTCAACATTGCACGGTGTGGATGCACGCGCACGACTGGACGCTCTGTAGAACCTTCTGGGAGTTCTTGTCCTGTGACCCGATTGCATGCGCGTGGGCCTGAAAGACCCTGCTTTGTCAAGACTTGTGACTTCTAGTTTGTAAACATCCTGTTATTGGCGCATGACTTCCAGCTCGCAAACAACTTGTTATTGCAAAGATTGGCGCATGACCTCCAGCTCGTAAACATGTTGTTATTGCCAAGATTGGTGCATGACTTCCAATCCTGCTTGCTCTGTGTTATCAAGTGAGCTTAAGGTCACAATAACATAAGGCAACACAATTCGCTTCTATACCTTCTCGTGACAAGACGTGGAAGGGTGTACCACAATCTAGGGTTAAGAACTCTTCAATTTCCAAATCTGAGAGACAGTGTTTTTATTGTCATAAAATGGGGCATATTGTTTCTGATTGTTTGGCCCTGAAACGTAAGCAGGCACCCCAACCAGCTAAAGGGGTTAGCCTGGTTAAGACTCTGAGGACCACTCCACAACTGTCAAACATGAGTGAACCTGATGATTGTTCTAAACCCTTCAGGACGTTCTGAGGATGAGAAACCGGTGAGGATACTGAGGGACACTGGTGGTTCCCAGTCATTTATCCTGTCCAGCTTTCTGCCATCCAATGCTGATACCTCCTGTAATGCAAGTACAATAGTACAAGGAATTGGAATGGCCTACGTGCCGGCACCTTTGCATCATGGCATCTGGATTTTTCAAGGTTGCGGTGAGAGACTCATTTCCTGTTTGGGGGGTTGAATTTATAATGGGGAATGATCTTGCTGGAGAACAGGTACTACCTATCCCTGAGGTGGTGGATACTCCCAGTTGCATAATGGGTGAAGATGACATGTTGGAATCCCTTCCTGATGTGTTTGCTGTCAGTGCTCTTACCAGGTCCCAAGCTCGTAAGCTGGAGGAAGTGAACTTGGATGACTCTGTTCTGGGCTCGGCCTTGATGGAGGATAAGCTGCCAGCAGATGACCATTCAAACTCAGTGCTCCGAGAGGACTTCACTCCAAACTCTGAGGTTTTTCTCCCACTATCAATGTCACGTGAGGTTTTGAGCCAAACTCAGAAGAGTGATAAAACACTCACTAAGTGCTTTGAGAATGTGACTGATTCAATAAAGGACAAGACCCATATGTTTTTTGTTGAAGATGGATTACTTATGAGAAAATGGATCTCTAGGACTGCCTTGCAACAGAAGGGTATTGAGGAGGATTGGGGAGTAGTTTATCAAATTGTCCTTCCTCAAGGTGATCGTGAACAAATACTGCAGTTGGCACATGACCACTCATGGTCAGGTCATTTGGGAATCACTAAGACCCACGACCGTATTCTACAGCATTTCTTTTGGCCAGGTCTGAAAAAGGATGTTGCCAGGTTCTGTAGAACATGTAGAGTTTGCCAAATAGTGGGTAAACCTAATCAGAGGGTACCACCCGTCCCTCTTAAGCCAATTCCTGCAGTTGGTGAGCCTTTTGAGCGTGTCCTGGTGGACTGTGTGGGTCCTCTGCCCAAAACTAAAACTGGTAATCAGTTTCTCTTGACTATCATGTGTGTTGCCACTCGCTTCCCTGAAGCCATTCCACTAAGAAAAATTACAGCGCCCACTATAACTAAAGCTCTTCTGAAGTTTTTTGCAACTTTTGGTCTGCCTAGAGTTATACAAACGGATCAAGGCAGCAATTTTCAGTCCAAACTCTTCAAGCAGACACTACAGTCTTTTGGCATTAAACACATTCCCTCCAGTCCTTACCATCCCCAGTCACAAGGCGCTCTAGAAAGATGGCATCAGACTATAAAGGCCATGATGCGCAAATATTGTCATGAGACAGACAAAAACTGGGATGAAGGACTCCCTTTTCTGTTGTTTGCAGCCCGAGAAGCTAAACAGGAGTCTCTTGGTTTTAGCCCTGCTGAACTGGTTTTTGGGCATGGTGTAAGGGGACCACTGAAGGTTCTGAAGAAGCAACTCCTGTCAGACGACACTCAGAAACAATCCAATGTCCTTGAGTTTGTCACACAATGTCGGGAACGTCTACACCATGCTTGCTCAATAGCAAGAAAATCTTTGTCAGCTGCTCAAGGGAAAATGAAACAACTGTATGACAAAAAGAGTGTGAAGCGTTCATTTGAAACAGGTGATAAAGTGCTCATGCTGGTGCCTACGCCTGGGCCATCCCTCTCAGCCCAATTTGCAGGTCCATATGTGGTAAAACGGCGAGTCAATGACACAGACTACATTGTTCATACTCCTGACAGGAGGCGCCAAACACGTCTGTGCCATATAAACATGTTGAAGCTGTTTCATTCCAGAGAAAATGACCACAGGGACACGTGTTGTGAGGACTCTCCAAAACCTGTGATCTCTCTTGTGTCTGGAGATAACCCCCATGATGGTTTGAGAAAGTGTGATGAAGGCCACTCTGGTAGGCTCTCAAACTCTGTAATACTTAATTCCTTGGATGAGTGTCTGTCCTATCTTCCCAGGGGTGAGAAAGAGGATGTAAAAGGACTAATCCAGCTACACCCTGCACTTTTTGGAGATGTGCCCTCTAGGACCTTGGTACTGGAGCATGACATTGACGTGGGTGGATCCCCCGCTATTAAACAGCATCCGTACCCTTGTCCTCCAGTTAAGAGGGAAATGATGAAGAAAGAGGTTCAATATTTGCTGGAAAATGGCATGGCTATACAAAGTCATAGCTCCTGGAGCTCTCCATGTCTACTAATACCAAAGTCTGATGGTTCTCAACGTTTTTGTACAGACTATCGAAGAGTAAATGCAGTAAATGCAGTCCCTGATTCGCACCCATTACCTTGCATGGAAGACTGCATAGATAGCATTGGTCCTGCCACCTATATCACCAAGTTAGATCTGCTAAAGGGGTACTGGCAAGTTCCCCTAACTGCCAGGGCTTCTGATATTTCAGCATTTGTCACACCAGACCACTTCCTACAATACACAGTGATGGCATTTGGAATGCGAAATGCACCAGCTACCTTTCATCAGTGACTGATGAACACTATATTAGGAGACATTAAGAACTGTAATGTCTATTTGGATGACATTGTAATTTATTCATCATCCTGGAAAGATCACATTAACACTATGAAGACTGTGTTTGCCCGTCTAGCTCAAGCCTCCCTCACCTTGAATCTGGCAAAATGTGAGTTTGCCAAAGCGGTGGTGACCTACCTGGGAAAGGAAGTAGGCCATGGTCAAGTTCGTCCAGTGAATGCAAAGGTGGATGCTATCCTACGCTACCCTGTGCCCACCACACGACGTGAGCTTCGGCAGTTCTTGGGTTTGGTTGGTTATTATAGATGTTTCTGCAGGAACTTCTCAATGGTGGTGGCTCCTCTGACAAAGTTGTGTAGTCCGAAGCAACCATTCACGTGGACTGTTGAGTGTCAACATGCATTTGTCAAGGTCCTTTCTATGCAGTGCTCCTGTATTGGCAGCTCCGGATTTTAGCAAGACCTTCAAGCTGGAAGTGGATGCCAGTGCCACTGGGGCTGGAGCAGTGTTACTCCAAGATGGAACTGATGACATCAGTCACCCAGTTTCCTACTACTCAGCTAAGTTCAAGCCTCATCAATTGAACTACTCCACAATTGAGAAGGAAACATTGGCAATGCTGCTAGCTTTGCAGCATTTTGAAGTTTATGTGGGTTCAACAAGTCCCGTTATAGTCTATACAGACCATAACCCATTAGTCTTCCTGAACCGTATGTATAACCACAACCAGCGGTTAATGCGGTGGGCCTTACTGGCCCAAGAGTATAGTCTGGACATCAGGCATCAGAGAGGGGCTGAAAACGTAATAGCTGATGTACTGTCCAGGATATAATGCTGCTCACCTCCCTAGAGTACGTATGATGCTGAAAGATTATTTAATGAAGGATTTTATGGGGGAGGGTGTTACGGTCACTGACCTCTAGGGGCTCTCTTCATGAGAGAGCTCTCTGTTTGTGTTTCAGGTCTCCCTGGCTGTTACAGGTGCAATGTGTTGAAGCTCGTCAGCCACCTCATAAAGAGCTTAAATCCTGAGATGTCAGGCCCCTTCTCTTATTCACTGGGCCTTGATCTGAAGTGATCTTGTTCATGAGCTGAATGTCTCTGTGTGTGTTCATGTTGAACAATTGATTGACTAAAGTTTTGTTTTTCTGTTCACAGTGGAAGCTGGTAGGGGTTCTCTGCCATTTTTGTTGAACTGTTTTCTCCTTGTTTTGTGGTTAGCCAGGGAGTCCAGGTATTGTATGTCCTTTATATTTTCTATGTTAGAAAGTGTTTTGTTTTATAAGTAAGGGGGGGGTTGTTTGTTGTTTTGGCCTTGGAGACCCTGAGGCTTTAAGCTTCCCTGTTTTGCTGTTTGTTTTTTTGTGACCCCTGCAAATTGTAAATAAATCATATTTTCCTGCTGACATCATCTTTTAGTTTACTGACTTTTGTGTTACACCCAGTGCCAAAATTTAGCCTTTAGTGTTCTTAAGGGTGGGGGTTGTAACAGATGGTCGTACAGGGGTGAATTTCGGATATGATGTTTGAGGCCTCACTCTGGGTGGAGCCTGTGAGTTTGATGTCCCAGGTCCTCATGGTACAGTCGCAGCAGCGTCTGAGATTGTCAAAATCTGCATTTTTGATGGCTAATATCTCGTAGATGCTTTGTCCAATCTGTACCAAACTTGATTTCTGACTCCCTCCTCTGAGCTTTCCACCTGCTGTTTTTCCTTCAAAAGAATCCTAGCTGACTGAGACTGATGGCTTTTTCCTCAGTGACAGGGAGCTGCGCACTGTGTAGTTGACCTTAGACTTTTAGAAAGTGACAGCCAAAAAGGCTGGGAAATTTCATTCCCATTCAAGGTAATTGGAGGCATTCCCCTTTTAGTCTTATCTGATTACCTTGTAGATTTTATGCCTGTATTTTACAAGGCATATAGGAATCATGAATGGACTCTTTGCCACGGATCCCGTCAGCTCTGTGTCAATTGGAAGAATAAGCATCTCCAACAAACTAGGGTGGCTCACTCATATCAAAATAGGTGCCTTTGATCTGAAATGATGATGCTTTTGGGCTCCTTCTCCTATTATAAAGGACACAATAGCTCATGCCTGATCTTAACAAGTGCTGGAGGTTGGGGGTTTCATTGGCCACCGCTTACCAGCATTCAGCTGCCATGAATGGGATGCTTGACTTAGACCGCTCCACATCATACTTACCTGGCAGGGGGGATACCTTGATCATGAAGGAGGTTCACCCAGAGTGAGGCTTGGCCATTGCACCCCGGCTGTGCTGACCTTTGCGAATTCCCCAAATGTGGGAATCTCGACTGCATAATTTGTGGTAGTGGGGGACTGCGTACGCGCTCTCCCCTGGTTTATGTCCAAAGAAGTACAGACTATTGGAGGTGATTGAATTTCCTGTCAGACCGTCATAGCACTTGAGTGAACAATATAAAATATATGCTATCCCTAATACAAAATTGTCGAAAATGAAATATTTGCCATATCGGAAGTGTGAATAATGGTTATGGCTCTTCTTCAACATCTGCCGGGTGATGGTGCTAGCCACTGAGTTTAAGTCAATCAATTCTGTCACTGATTATTCTCAATTCATTAACTGAGACCGGGGTTTGGGTTAATGAACTGAGACCAGTCAGTGGCAGAGAAATAACATTTCAGTGCCTGACATCTACCTAAGAGCAGAGGTGCTGGGGAAATTGTTCTCTGTCCCCCCCACCAGCAAAGACTTATTTTAGTGTGGGCAACAATTAATTTTACCTGTCAGAAGCAGTGGCTGTTCAGGCAGCACCGTTTTGCAGTGTTCTCAAAGCCAAGAGGGGTCCAAAAATCAGGCCCTGTTCTTCTCAGCTTGTCGTTAGTTAGCTAGCGACATATGCAAAATTGGATACGATACAGAGAAGATTAGCATGGCCCCTGCGCAAGGATGACACGCGTGATCGTGAAGCGTTTCCATATTTTCTTAACTCATGACCAGGGGAATTTTGAGTCTCTAATAGGGTATCCTGCCGTGACAAACTTCACATGCAAATGACTGCAAAGGACCCACTCACACACTGGAAATTTTTAGAGTGTATAACTCAAGAACCGTGTGGGCTTTGGACCCGAAAAGGCCAACACACGCTCATATGACAGTCTGGAACAAGTGGGTAAAATTTGCTAACTCTACCTATAGTAGAAAATAGAACTTTATTGATCGCACAATGGATAAATTACCTCTCTGCATTTAACCCATCCCCTTGGGGAGCAGTTGGCTGCCAGTGTTCGGCGCCTGGTGAGAAAGGTGGGGTTAATGGTCTTGCTCAGAGAGCCACCTGTGGGTATCTCAGATAGCACATCTAAACACTAGGCCAATATTCTCCCATATGCAACAGTTTGGATAGCCCAACGAGGTGCAACACTGGAGTCCTTGTATTTTCCATGAGGCAACCTCTAAATATGCTGCTTTAACAGTAGACTCTCTTATTTTTGCCAGCAGGGTATCTTCGTACGGTCATAGGACCCTACCACCAATTTTAGGCCAAAACGATCAAGATTGTCGTACAGGGGTAAATTTCGGATATGATGTTTGAGGCCTCACTCTGGGTGGAGCCTGTGAGTTTGATGTCCCAGGTCCTCATGGTACAGTCGCAGCAGCATCTGAGATTGTCAAAATCTGCATTTTTGATGGCTAATATCTCGTAGATGCTTTGTCCAATCTGTACCAAACTTGATTTCTGACTCCCTCCTCTGAGACTCTGCAAAGTAGAAAAAGCCCAGCTTTCTAGAGCTTTCCACCTGCTGTTTTTCCTTCAAAAGAATCCTAGCTGACTGAGACTGATGGCTTTTTCCTCAGTGACAGGGAGCTGCGCACTGTGTAGTTGACCTTAGACTTTTAGAAAGTGACAGCCGAAAAGGCTGGGAAATTTCATTCCCATTCAAGGTAATTGCACTGTAAACCCGGATAAGTAGAATGTACTTAAAAAAATCAAGGTAACTCGTTGCCTTAAAAAAATTAAGTAATGTGGTATTAGTTGTATGAGTGAAGTAAACTATGTTTAATGTACTTGAGCCCCTAATGGATTGGAATAGAATATTCAAGTTGTATTTACTGGTAATCAAGTTGTAGTAACTGACGATATGTAGTTTGAGCAACAGCTTAACACCTGTCAATTAAACTTAGCTTGTTAAGTAGGCATTACTGCATTTTAGTTCAATTAAATTGTGTATTCAAATTGACCAAACTTATGTTTTTTAGTTCACAAAACTCAAAACGTGTTAAATTAATAGAGCTGTACAAAATACATTCCACTTCAACGTTTTATTGTTTTCATTGAACATTTTATTTGAATCAAAAAAAGAAAATTCAAAGCCCAAAATATTTTAAATGAGCATATTCCACAGTGATTACAAAGCACAAAGCTCACTCATCTTCAATCATTATAAAATTGTGCTGTGGCTCTATAAATGTGACTGAGATACAGGCAAGATAAACTGAGGCCCTGCTAAACTCTGGCATCTTAAAAATTAGAAATAAATTTGTCTAAGTAGAAACCAAAAAGGGGTTGAGACTGAAAAAATAAAGAACAGGAGGGTGAAGGACAACAAAGAGCAGGTACCAGCCATACTCTTCCTTTCAACCTCTACACCTTCTCAAACCCCACTTTCCATTTTGGCATTTGTGAACTTAACCAAAATATTTTTCAAGATAGCACAAATGATACAGAGAAAGGATGACAAATAAAACTAGCAGTAGATGCTTATCTAGAACCCACACTCTCCTCTCACCTTCTCTGTCCCTTCTCATGACCCCTTTGCTTTCTCTATCCCCATATCTTTTTTGTCTTTCACTTTATCCCCCCCCCACCTCTCCTCATTTCTATACATTCTCTATTTTAAAACTTGAAATTAACCAGTGACCACATTTGTAATTTATGTTTTCTTCTTCTAAGGAAAATTTAACGTAAATTATTTAACTGCAAATTAATGAAAACATAAAACGACATTTGACAAGTTGGGGAGAGGAGATCTTGGATCTTACATGGCAAGCTGATTTTTAAGTGTTTGAAGTTTAGGCTTCAGATCCGTCTTACCCAAGTTAAGAAGTACCTGCTGAAAAAAATCAAAGGTGTTCTTCATGTACTTTGGGTAGCTGAGATGGAGTGCATAGGTAAGTCCAAAGACCGTGTACATGGCCTGCGGAAGGCTCTCAACTTCCATCACTACATTTCCCTCCAGGATGATTCCCACTGAGGATACATTATGGTGAATGGACTGCTTTTGTGGAGTTATATTTTCTTGTTCATTGCAGAGGACCCCCACAGGAATATTGTTGTGCAAACTTTCTTCATCATTGTCCTGAAAGAAATAACAGTACATGACTTTGTTAACATCTTGCATTCAACAGCCTTTACAGTTATGCAGCCCACATGTCTGACCTGTCAAGTGTTCACCCCCTGCCTAGTTCAGAAATTAGTGCAAAAGTAGTTAAAAAATTATAAGAGGCACTTGATACAGTTTTGGATGGTGCCTTTTTATGTATGCATACAAATCACATCAACAAAAATTAAAAAGAACGAGTTAAACAATCATTTCCTTTTGTGGAGTGAGGAAAATTACAGTTAATAGTGTAAAGCTTCTTAAAGTAGCTGAAAAATAGCTTTTCTAACCAAGCAAGATAGCTAACAAGCTAACATTAGCTAAGTAGCCTTTTCTAAGTAGCAAAACAAGAGATTAAACTTACCGTTTTGTGGCTGAACTCACTTCATTCACCGAGTGCTTTAAATCTCTGTGGAATGACTTCCTTGTTATAAGTTGTTGAAGATCTCAATAACGTTGTCGTCTGTTTCGTCTTAAATGCTTCAGAGTTCCTCAGTGCCAGCTTTTCTATTTCACTCGCTCAAAACTGGTCTAAACTGGATTTTTCGCGGGCAGGTGGATGACGTGAGAGGCAAACTAATGATATTGAGTTGTCTGAGCTCAAATACATAATTACAATAAGCTAGATCATTGGAAAGTGGCGTTTACTCAGAAAAAATAGTTAATATAAAGAATTTAGTGATACTAACTTAGTTTGTTTAAGTCCAAACCATTGATTGTACTTAAAAATATAATTACACTGAAAAAGGACATAAAAAAGTTCAGCTTAATTTAAATAAACAAGTAATGTCAGTAAATTAGACCTCTCTAAGTACTATTAACTCAGTCTCTTTGAGTACAAACAAAATCTGGATTTACAGTGTGGAGGCATTCCCCTTTTAGTGTTATCTGAGTACCTTGTAGATTTTATGCCTGTATTTTACAAGGTATATAGGAATCATGAATGGACTCTTTGCCACGGATCCCGTCAGCTCTGTGTCAATTGGAAGAATAAGCATCTCCAACAAACTAGGGTGGCTCACTCATATCAAAATAGGTGCCTTTGATCTGAACAGATGATGCTTTTGGGCTCCGCCTCCTCTTATAAAGGACACAATAGCTCATGCCTGATCTTAACAAGTGCTGGAGGTTGGGGGGTTTCATTGGCCACCGCTTACCAGCATTCAGCTGCCATGAATGGGATGCTTGACTTAGACCGTTCCACATCATACTTACCTGGCAGGGGGGGATACCTTGATCATGAAGGGGGTTTACCCAGAGTGAGGCTTGGCCTCTGCACCCCGGCTGTGCTGACCTTTGTGAATTCCCCAAAAGTGGGAATCTTGACTGTATAATTTGTGATAGTGGGGGACTGTGTACGTGCTCTTTCCTGGTTTATTTCGAAAGAAGTACAGACTATTGGAGCAGATTGAATTTCCTGTCAGACTGTCATAGCACTTGAGTGAACAATATAAAATATGTGCTATCCCTAATACAAAATTGTCCAAAATGAAATATTTGCTGTATCGGAAGTGTGAATAATGGTTATGGCTCTTCTTCAACATCTGCCGGGTGATGGTGCTAGCCACTGAGTTTAAAGGAGAAGTTCGGTTTTTTACACTTTAAGCCCATTTTCTGTAGTGTCCAGGATGAAATCGAATGATCGACACCAAAAAGTTTGACAATTGCTCCTGTCTCTGCTTTTGGCTCATTTAGAATCACCCTGGCTGCTTTAGAATGGCTAGCATAGAGCATATCCGATAATGTCCTTAAAACAACCTTAAGCGTTCTTTTTTAAAACATGCTACTCACCGTGTACGTCAGCGCTGTTCAATGATCGTTCCAAAAAAAGTTTCGTAAAGAAAAAGGTTCCTGTAGTGTTTTATTTAGCATTTTGTAAATCCCATTGAGTTCTGTAGGAATAGTCAATATTCGCTGCCACCGGAACCGGAAATGGGGCCTGTTTACACAGTTGTAGTCTTTTTCAATTTCACTCTGTGTACTCCGGCGTCGAGGTGCTAACGTCTCTGTTAAACACTTTAAAAAACTCTGAAAATGTAATACGAAAGGTGGATTCTTGATTCTCGACGTCAGAGTACACAGAGTGAAGCGAAAAGACTACAACTGTGTAAACAGGCCCCATTTCGGTTTCCGGTGGCAGCGGAATATTGACTATTCCTACAGAACTCAATGGGATTTACAAAATGCTAAATAAAACACTACAGGAACGTTTTTTTTCTTCACGAAACTTTTTTTGGAGCACGTCATTGAACAGCGCTGACGACCCGGTGAGTAGCATATTTTTAAAAAAAGAATGTTTAAGGTTGTTTTAAGGACATTATCGGACATGCTCTATGCTTTAGCCATTCCTAAAGCAGCCAGGGGTTGATTCTAAATGAGCCAAAAAGCAGAGACAGGAGCAATTGTCAAACTTTTGGTGTCGATCATTCGATTTCATCCTGTGACACTACAGAAAATGAGCTTAAAGTGTAAAACCGAACTTCTCCTTTAAGTCAATCAATTCTGTCACTGATTATTCTCAATTCATTAACTGAGACCGGGGTTTGGGTTAATGAACTGAGACCAGTCAGTGGCAGAGAAATAACATTTCAGTGGCATCCATCTCTATTTAATGAAATCATAGTGGATTTATCATTGTTGAAGAAGAGGGGAAAAGGAAATTTTTTAGAATCTTGCTCAGTCCAATCATATATAGAAAATAAATATTTTGGTTTTGTTCAAGTGTATACAGATGCATCTAAAAGCCTAAGTAACAACAATGGGGTGTCATTTATCGTCCCAGAATTTAATATTAAAAAATGTAAGAGGATTTCTGATGACGTATCAGTGTTTACAGGGGAAATGATGGGAATTATTTTGGCTTTGAGTTGGATTGAAGATGTTCGTCCTTTAAGAAGTTTAATTTGCTCTGATTTAAGCTCATCATTATATTTAATTAAAAATAATCATTCCAATAGTAGACCAGACCTTCTATTGGAGATTCAGTTAATACTTTATAGAATTCAGACCATGGGATTAATTGTCATTTTTACATGGGTTCCATCTCATATAGGAGTAATAGGTAATGAATTGGCAGACAGATATGCAAAACAAGCTTCAAAAAACAGTTGCATTGAGATACTGATTCCATTTAGTAAAGAGGAGATAAAATCTATTATAAAACAAAAGGTTAAGGAAAGATGGCAGAAGCAGTGGGAGGAGGAAAGGACTGGTAGATGGCTTTATAGCATTCAAAGGAAAGTTGGGGTAATGAGGGGAACAGGAAGAAGTAGAAAAGAAGATGATATCATATCCAGGTTACATTTTGGTCATACAGGCTTAAACAGTACATTATTTATAATGGGAAGACATCCATCAGGAAATTGTGAATTTTGTTTTCAAGAAGAGACAGTAGAACATGTTTTGTTGTTTTGTCCAAAGTACTCTGAGGAGATAAGGAAATTAGAATATCGACTTCTAAAGAATAAGCTACAATTAAAAATATCAGATATGTTGGGATATTGCTCCTCTTCTGAATATTTACGTCATTTATTAAGATTTCTTAAGAAAACTAAACTGATAGAAAGGATTTAGTTTTTTTTTTTTTTAAGTTGCGTCCTGATCCACACTCCTTACCAGTAGGTGGCGGTAATGCACACCAATAAGTTGCTTGTCAACCGCCATTAAACAAGAAGAAAGAAAGAAAAGAGAAGAAAAGGCTACAGGTCGTTCTTCTCTGTGCAGAGGGGAGGGGGAGAGGGACGTTCGCATCCCGTTCTTCCCCTTACCCGCCACCAGGGGGCGGCAAAGGAGCCAAAAGTGATGCACAAACGCTCCTCTGTCCATCTGACAAAGGCAAACCATCACTTTCGAGTCTTTTGCTGATTAAAAATATATTTTAAAATAAAGCATAGATGTGGTGAAATACATAGAAAGAAGACGTTTATTAAACAAACTGGCAGCAGTAATTCACAACAGCACTTAGCATCCAAAAGACAGCCATGAAATGAAACAGAACAAAGTGCAGGAGTATTCATAACACATGCATTACACAAAGCTGCAGCAGTGCTTTCAAGTTATTTACAACACCACTGATTTTGCATCCCAAAGATAGCCATTAAATAAACAAGCAGCCATGAAATGAAACAGAATAAAGTGCAGGAGTATTCATAACACATGCATTACACAAAGCTGCAGCAGTGCTTTCAAGTTATTTACAAAACCACTGATTTTGCATCCCAAAGATAGCCATTAAATAAACAAGCAGCCATGAAATGAAATAGAATAAAGTGCAGGAGTGTTCATAACACATGCATGCTTGCTTTCACCTGCTCTGTTTTGCAGCAGGCCTGATGAGTCCTGAAGTTAGATGCCCACAGCCACTTGTCGCTGCAGTAACCAAGCATTACCAAAATAGGCTGATGGAAGAACCTCTGGTTTGATGGTGACTGAGTGGTGATGAGTATCACCTGCCTGTAATCGGACTGAATTGAGTTTCCTCCATGAAACAAGTTGTTTTGAACTGGAGCTATAGATAAACAATGGATATGAACAATTTAAGAATAAAACCTGCAAAGGAACACAATAACAAGAAACACTATAAAATGAACTACAAACTATTTGCGTGTGATATTAAATGTCTTTTTTTTTGGGGGGGGGTCCTTTTGAAAAAATTATTTTTTGAACTCTTTTTTCCACTCCTCCACGCTCTTACCCCCAATTGTGGCGCAGTAAGAAACACCACCCACCCTGGTGTGTCCGGTGTCCAGTCTTTTTGGCTGCCCGCACTTGCTGCAGAGGTACACCTTGTTTTGACTCGGTGGCCCCTCCCCAGCCTCCGCCAATTTCCTCCTCCTGTAAAGTGTTGTGCACAGGTTGAGTTCTGTGGTGAGGCGAGGCCTCCCCATGTGGTCCCTGACAAACAGCGTCCGGCTTATCCACTCCTGCTGCTCTGCTGTAAGCGCTGCCCTCCAGGACTGAGGCAGCGTCTGCAGAAAGAAGAAAGCAATTTAACTTGCAAACCAGGCTTCTACTGGTGCCAGAATGCTTGAAGTATAAAGTCTCGGTCAGCAAACCTCAGCAGCAGGGGGTACAGGGTCTCGTCTGGACGGGGTCTCCTGCGTGGAGGGTGGCTCTGGAGGATCCTGCGGCTGCAGAGGTTGTCCCTGCTCCTGCGTGGCCTCCAGCAGCTCCTCGTCAGTGGGTTCCCCCTGTCCAGCAGGGGACACCCTCTGAGGTAGAGAGGCGGTGGAAGGACCCGCCTGTTCATCCGATGTTGAACAAAACACACGTCTTAGTAAAACACAAGTTCCATCTGCAGCTCCCACAGTAAGCACAAAAAGAAGCTGCAGAAGCAGCAGCAGGATGCTAGTAATGATTAATGGCTACAAAGGATAAAGATAGGGAAGGAGTGTGATTGGGTGAAAACAAGAAGAAGAAGAAGAAACGGGTGCCATGATGAGGAATCTACGGGTGAAAAGCAGCAGTTAGTGATGAGTGAGCTACAGCTAACAGCCAAAAGCAAATTATTTATTGACTCCAACTTACTGTTTCACTTCAGGTTCATCTGGTTTATTTTATCATTTGTGAAATAAAATGGGAGAAAACTATCAGCATCAGTCATAACTTTTTTGTAAACAAAAGTCTGATAAATTAGATGCTCGTTACTTACATTCCTCCATGTCGCCAGCAGCCTGGACCAGCTCCTCATCGGTAGGCTCCACAGATGTCTGTGTGGAAGGAGCTGGTCTAGAGGCTCTGCTGCGGGCTGGAGATGAAATCGTAAACATTAAACCAAAGAAGAGAGTCACGCTGCATCTCTTTGGAATTTCATCCCACCTGGAAATACAGGCTTAGGTGAGTAGGCGACCCTCTTCAGTGCAGCCTGCATCTCCAACCCAGACAGAGGCCTGCGTGACGACACGAAGGCAGCGAACCTGAAATCACAAAGACACCTTAGAAGCAGCACTGATGAACTTTAACAATCTCTGAATTTTTAATCATATATTATTAAATATTAATAATAGTAATAAAATATAACTAATAAAAATAAAAAAAAACACAGACTGTGCGGCAGTCTTGGCTGACCGCTTCCCTGCCAACGCTAGTCCCTTGGTGGAGAAGACAGACACTGCTGTGGTGGTGGAGGCTGCCGCGGTGGTGGAGGAGACCCTCTCCTTGTCTCTGCGCCGGACGTACTCCATGGCCTTTTCCTTTTGGGAACCAGGAACGGCTGACGTCCGGCGCAGATAGTTGACAAACCTGAGCGGGTGAGACAAAGAGTCAACAGATTCTGACATCCCAGCAGAGGCAAAGCACACACAGTTTCTATCGTTCTCTCATACCGGATCTTCTGAGGATCCTTAGAGCTGTAGATGCTCTCCAGGGTCTCATATTTAAAGTCCCCAAAGCCAACAAGGGCCTGGCCCTCCTGGCCAGGTTGGCGGGACTTTTCCTTCGCCTCCTCAAACGCCCGGTTGAATTTTACCGCATCGGCAAACTCGGGGTATGAGGAGGCGTAGCGCAGGAGGCCGTCCTACAAGTACGAAGGATAGGTTTAGAACTGAGGAGAACCAGAATGCCCTGAAGGACATTAAATGCTACCTTGTTGGCCATAAGGGGGGGACTGAGACCCTGTCCTCTCACGCTCCTTCTTGTAGGAGTCCACCACGAGGACGGCGTAGCCCACGTCGTTCTCCAGCAGCCAGTGGAACGTTTGTCCGGCGTACCTCCATTCAAATCATAACTACTTTAATCATCCCAAAGGGAAAACAGATAAATTAAAAAGTGAATTAAATACATACTTGCCGAACTGCAGTGTCCACCAGCTGAGGACGAGGGTGGCGTTGAGGACGTCCCCACCCTCTTGGACGACACGGGCCCGTGCCTCCACCTCCACCTCCTCGGCGGGTTTTTTTCCCTCAGGGCCCCCCTCTGGGCTGCGTTCTGGGACCCCAGAGCCAGGGCAGCAGTGGTGGCCTTCAGGA
>JAGKQL010000010.1:1003762-1031977 GCA_018398635.1 Cyprinodon brontotheroides | reverse complement strand
TCTGCTTTCTTCTCTGTTGTTAGGTCTGGTGTCTTGCTTCTTCCTCTTTTCAACACCGTATAGATCCTTTATATATTTTCTATGGGGTTTAGTTTCCGTGAGCTTGCTGACCAATCAATCTTAGGGATACCACAGTCCTTAAACCAGAAATTGCTACTTTTAAGTCCTAATTTCTGGTTTAAGCTACAGACTAATTGTCTCTATGCAACTCCCTCGTTTCTCTTTTTTAAAAAAGTATAGATTTTTTTGATTGGTATTATAATATTACGTTGTTCTGGGATTTTGGGTTTTTATTAGCTGTAAGTTCAAATCATCACAATGAAATAAAACACTAGATATATATTTCTGTGTAATGAGTGTATTTTCTCTTTTTCAACTAAATTACTTCAATAAATGTAACTTTTGATATTTCATATTCTTAGAACACCACTGCCAATAATCAGAAATCTAATTTAATTGCCCTTTACCCATCTATTGATCAAGAAGTAGCGAATAGACACATGATTTTAGAAGCAGCCAAGATGTGTTTTAAGATATGCTTTTTTTAAATGACGTTTTTCAGATAATGTACCGTCGGGCTGCCAATAACAACCAGTCATCCACAAACCCGGCGTTTTTCCAAGAGTTTGTCGAAAAATATGGCTTCCCAATGAGGTACAATGGATCTGTCAATGTAGCCAGCTAGTTAACAGGTGACAGGTTTGTGTGAGACTGTCAATATTTGATTTATTACTGAAGGACAAGGTTTAACCAAGGTCAATCAAATGCTAACATGTGCTTTAGCTTTAGTTCATATAATCATGTCAACATGTGTATCAAACTGACTACAGACCAGTTAAGTCACTATATACAGGAAGTTTACCTTTACAAAGTTTATTAAGAGCTAAGCCTTGAACTCTCAATGACCTGAAATAGCATTTGTTTCTCAAAAGTTCATAAAATTAGCTTGTATCCATTGTTTATATTTTCAGAGTGAGAGCTGATCACTGAGTGGAGAATGTTGGAATCCTTTTCTTATATTGTTTTTCAGCTCTTAAGCGCTGTTTAAATTTTGTACACAAATTGTGCATAAAGGACGTCCACTTACATACAATTTATTATTCTGGTAGAAAACAAAAGCCAATTATCTGGCACACTAGTAACAGTGCCACCAAAATACAAGCACTCAATGTTTGTGGGCAGACTCTCCTTTTTTTTATCACACTGCTATTATGATACCTAATTATGTAGTCTTTAATGTTGGGGTTTTATTGGAAGAAAAATATTTGGGTTTTTTTTCCACCGTTTTAACAAATGTTCTTATATTTTACGCCTATTTATAATATAATTGTGTTATTTGTTTGATGCCAATACAGGCATATTACATATAGGTTTATGATAGGAAAATAATGGTTAAAAAGTGTGAAATCTGACTCTTAGTAATATATTGAGTATCGCTGCATTTCTCAACCAAATTCCATGCCTTTGCATCAGCATACAGCTTCATGGTGCTTAGCACCGTTAACCCACAGTAAAAAGGATTCAATTCCCACCTGGTCCATCATCTTTCTGTGTGGAGTTTGTGTGGATTTCCTTGGGGTACTTAAGTTACCCCCACCATCCTACAATGCATGCTAGGAAATGGGTGGGCCTTGAAAAGGAGACTGTTCAATGGAAGGAACCAGTCCAAACAAACGATAAGTTAAAAAGGAAGAAGTAACATGTTTGTGTTATTGTAGGATTACAATGGGAAGTGGACCAAAATGTTTATAACAGTGCCTACTAACTCTCCACCAGAAATTATATCCAAGCACTTACAAGGAACAAGGAAGCAATAAAAATTGTACATTTTTCTTATAGTGCTCCTTTGATTTGAAGCATATTTGCTGTAGCAAAAGTGTTACATGATTAAAAGGGAAAATGCAGATGTTAGCCAAGCTTCTTGAAAGCTCAAGTCAAACAGGGTTAAGCCAGGTACACTAAAGGGTTCATAGAATCTTCACAGATTGAGAGACCATATGCTTGGTCATAACAAAAGACAAATTACACAAGATCTGTCTTCTGATCAGATGGTGTGGGGTGAGCACTAAGGGCAACGCCCCACACTGATTGTTCTGTAGAGAATCGGGTTATTCACTGTTGTTGCCGAAGTCAAACGAGACTTGAGTGACGAGAATATGTACAAACATGGCAGACTTTTTGGCTTCTTACTTTCTGGATAATGACATATAAAGAAAGAGATTGTATAGAAAGTCATGGATACAGCGGGGATGTGGGGTGATGGCGCCAGTTGGAGGTGGATAAAAATGACCACAAGCATTAGAAAGGTTGGAGAGCAGGGCTGTAATATAAGGCTGTGTTCTCCTGTGTTTGTTTCCTTTTCCATCGCTCAACTGAATGTTTCAAATGTTACATTGAAATGTGTTGCATTGTTCATTAAAACTATATATTAAAACTACTTGTGCAAAAAAAACCTTTTTAAAAAGTCTGCCTTTTTCTCAGGATCGAAAGACTTTGGAGAGACGTCTACATGGCAGTGACTCATGTCTTCTACACTGTTCTCCACACTTTGGAAGATGAAGGACATCTGGATCTGTCAAATGAATGTTAATTTGTTCTGCTGCCATTATGTCTTCATCCCAAGACTGCGGTTGTCCCTTGATGTGTTCAGTGATGGATGGGACAACCATCCACTAAAATCAGAACAGAACTTGTCACCTAACCAACTGTGGGAAATGGGACAAATGCAGTGTCCTGTTCCAGACCCTGATGTCCCTAGCGTACGTAAGATGCCTAACTTGTTTGTGACACTGTTCTGTGTTGGTACTCAGTCTAAATTTTATTTTGTGTTGTTAATTTAAATGAACACATTCTGTTTTCTTTACTTCAATATTAAAAAATAGTAGACTGTCAGATAAATGGTCATCAGAGTAGGACTCAAGAGGATTAAGCAGCCCAATGTTTTCCTAACGGTATTTCATTTTTGCTGTAGGAGTTGCACTTGCCAGACATTGAGTGGGAGTCCAGTGGAATCGATGCTGACCAGATTCCAGGCGTTATTGTTCCAGTTCCCCAGACACCCCTGAGTGAAGTGGAGATGGGGAACCTCAAAAGAGCAATAGATCCCACTGCTCCCTCTGCTTGTTATGGAATGGACATTTACATGGCCACAGTTGAAAGTGTCCAAAGAATCATTCTGAACAGATGAAGTTGCTTGATTTGTGCGTTAATAGTTAGCACTTAAGAGCTTAGCTTTGGCTACTACATCTTTTAAAGCACAGGGAAGCTTTGCATTTGCATCAAATCAAATGTTAGACCGTCCTTCTGGTCACATTGAAGTTTGTGTGTACAGTTTACAAAAGGCAAGAACAATTTACATCTGATTAATTGTAAGAGAAATTAACAGAAAAAAAAATCCCAACTGTAATTTTAGATAAATGTATTAATCCACCTACTGATTTTAAGAGAAAGTGACAAAACTTTATGAAAAAATGCTTTTTATTGAAATGTATACAAAACAAATCAGAGTAACCATTTGCAGACCACATATTTATAGAGGAACATGGAAAATGGTATTGAACATTTACAGCATCAGAGTGGTCAGGGCAGAAAAACATAGCAAATGCAAAACAAAGATTTTAAGTAAATTTAACAAAGCAAAAGAAGAGCATAGACCTGAGTAGTAGCATAAATAAAGATTTCAATTTTGATAGTACACACCTAAAAAGTTAAGCTGTTTGAAACATTTTAAGCACTGGCCATACATAAGTTGGAACTAACAGAGTTAGATTTAGAGTTTTAATAAACAGAGAAGCTAACAGAAAGAAGAAAGGGGAATAGCTTTGTGTAAGTGCCTTGAAAGAATGCAAAGTTTCCTTTATAGCGCTTTTGTTGAAACACAATTTTTTTACTTTAACACGGTAACACAAAGTCCAAAATATAATTTGCCTTTACACAAGACCAAACCCTGTTTCTCTGGTAGCAATAGCACACAACAAGTTGGACTCAAAATCTTTGTAGTGTGTGTGAGATGGTCCGGCAACTTGATGGTCTGGAAGCAAGTCAAGGCCCTGGGGAGTCGGCCACTTGCCACCTTCACGATCAGCTCCTCTGGAGGGACCTCCCAACCAACCCAGAACCATAGCAGGTTTTTCAATTGCTCTGAAGATGCTGAAGTGAAAACAGTACAGAGCTGTCAGAAATGTGTCCTATAATTGAATAAGTTAAATGACTTGCTTCATAGTAAATCAAAATAGCAATAAGTAGGCTGTTGCAGTAGTCAGAAAGGTTGGAGTTAGTGTTTTTGCATTTGTTAAAAAGCATTGATTAACACTGAAGCTATTACTCAAAATCATATGGTTTGCTTTAACCATCCACCTAAACTGCAACAATTTTTACAGAAAAAGTTAAGCACCAAAACAGTCAGCACGATTGGAACTACTGCACACAGCGACAGAGACACCAGAGTAGAAGATCAGATGGTGTGGCTTAATACCAGACGCTGATTTCCAATTTTGCTACCTTGCTGGGATAGTGTTCAGTCATCATTTAAAATGTGCAGCAATGCAAGAGGTGTTGCCTTAGCAACACTGATTAAAACACGTCATTCAATACTTTCGTATTGAATCACATGACAAATTTATTAAAAAAATATTTCTAACTTAATTTTGCTATTAAAGTAGTAATAATACTTTGTGAAATTTGGAAAGTGTAATCAAATGATTTAACCACAAAAAATTTTGCCCGATACAGACGTCTCCTTCACCAACTATGTAAAAAGTTTTGACAATGTGACTTTAGTTTGGACCAACATGTTAGTAATCTGTAACAAACAAACAGTTAAAGGATAAAGGTTTGTAGGCATCGGTAATAATCCAAAGTTCAGAAAACATACCATGTTCTACAACCATCCTGAAGAAAGCAGTGACTGGAGTGACAGCCTCAGCAGAGACGCCATCGTCATCAGAATCTGGATTTGTTTTGGGCCATTTTATCTGCAAAGACAGAAACTAGTCTGAAGTCTTTGAATTCATACTTGGGAATTAAAGTTCAGGCGAAGTGTTCAGAAACGGCATGACTTAAGAACATCTTAAAGGTTTTTAGCAGAATAAATCTCACATACCTGGGGTGTGATCTCAGCTTCTCTCTCACAAGGCAAAAGCAACTTCACCACATCCGGCCTATTTGAGAGAAGCGGCCAAATGCCACTTTCCTTCAGTCCCTTTCTCAACTGCTTCACTTGTTTGCTGATCGTCCCACAATCTGTTAAAAACTGTTTTGCATGAAGAAATAAACTAAAACATTTGACATAGCAATTGAAATTGTCCACTTAGTTTGAACATTGATGAGCAGGAGCTCATCCCCTTGTCTACACAGACCACCAGTAGTACTAGCATGTACTAATATACAACACGGTCTCATTTATTTGCTCTCTGTGAGACCAGTGCCAGCAGATGTCTTGGTCTTAATTATAAACAGATGATATAAAATAGTTTTGCTGACATGATGCCTGATGTGTGTCTACCAAGTGGATCCAGGAATTTGCTGCTTGGCAGTTTTGTTGAGGTTCTCTGCGATCCAGTAAAGGTTGAGCAGAATAACTGACATCAAATACCATTTATAGACTGAAAATTGATGCACAAAACTTGACAATTGGTCATGAATATTCCACTAAGTGTACTTTTACTCTGCATGTGTGGTAATATATTATAAAGTTTATACCAATATCCTAATAAAGGTACAATATATTTAACTTTGTCTTGGAAATAGCAATATATATATTTGAAATATGTATATAACATGGAATTATAGACATTATTCTGTGCAATTATGCATATATTAGTACAAAGCTCACTGTTATTCCTTAGATTTTTCTCTTTTATTTTGAAAACTGCGATTAAAGCTCTTCACTGATATATGTGCTCTCTTGTGGCCTGACAGAGTAGTACATTGTGACAATGCAACCACCAGGTGGAAGTTTAAAGTGTCCAGTTTTAAAGACAAGTGTAATTTATGTTGAATGAAGCAGGTGGTGGAGGAAAGTAAAAAATGTAGTCTCCTCATACATGCCAAGTTTTAGGAGGTTAAAATTAAGAATACAATTTTAAATCACTCATAATACAAATATTTTTCTTACCGCATGCCGGAGCAGCTTGTCATGAAGCCACTTCATGTTGCTTGAAGTTGGGAAAGGATGGTCCCACGCCGTGCAAAGGCTGACTACTTGGCCCCGTTCCTCATCTGTCAGTTCACAATTTTCTGCCAACTTCACACAGAACAAAGGACATATGTGGAGAAAAAAAAACAAGGTTCTGACACTCCCCAGCTAAAAAAAAAGAACTGGAATTGAACTAGACACAAGACTCTTGGATAATAACTTCTCAGCAATGTGTACTTAGAATGAAAGTTTCCAAACCTACCAATGTAATTGTTTCCCGAATATCCAAATCAGGACAGTCTTCAATCATGACTGTGGCAGTGTCTAGGGAACCTCCAAGCAGAACATGTGTGATGGATGGGCTGAGACCGGGGAAACCAGGACCGCCATACAAAAAGCAATGCCCTATCATTCAACCTGCCATCAAAAATAGCTCGCTCTCCACCATCACAGCAGAGTTGGCAGGTACCAAATGGTCTGGTTGGCCCTCAAACACTTTGGTGATTGCGCCATTTCCTAGTTTAAAAACAGTTTTCAATGCAGCTTAAATTAAGGACACAACATTGCTGTTTTTGTTGAAGTAGTACAAAAATTCTAATGACAAAATTAAGGTGAAGATCCACCGACCAAGCTTCAGCATCAGTGTTGACATCACATGTCGGTTAACGCCTAGTCCTACAGCAGCATCACCTATGGAAAAGATTGAGACTGCATGCTAAAGTATTAAATGACAATAACATCATTTAAACAAGATAAAAAACACACACCTTCAAGTCTGCATGTCAGTGGTGACCCCCACTCCACATTGTTGCGCTTGTAGAAGCGGACATAGGACATGTCCTGTTCTTCCTGATCTTTCCTCAAGTCCACTGTAAAACGATTTTCTTTCAAAACCTTGCTTATTGTTCAGCAGCTGTTGGGTAAAGAGCTGCACAGCTCTTTTGGGATCTGCAACAGTCATCCATTCTGATGGCAAAACATGTATGTAGTATATAAATTAGCATTATAACAAATTCAAAATAGAGAGCACAAATGCAAATGTTGGTAACTGATGAATCAACAAACGAAGTGGAACACAGTATACAAAATGGGACATTGTAGGAGGGAAAAGGGAAACAAAGGAAGATGCACCCTACCTTCACCAGATGTACTTGCTGATGTACTAGCTGCTGTATTTGGATGAAGTGGTGTTACATCATTATCTTGGTCTTTAGGAATGCTGGAAAAAAGTAAGACATTTACAGATCTGGTAATCAGAGGCTTTTAAGTTCTGCTGTGTGCGTTGAGGTTTTCTGTCTTGGCATGCTATTTGTCTTGGTGAATTTTTTGTGAATTTTGAAAAATACAGAAAAAAATGTAATCTCTAGACAACTACCTCATGCCACAGGAACTTGCATGGATTTCCACACTGTGTGTCGGATACAGCTGGTTACAGATGGGACAGGTAACCATGGAGGGCAATGCAGCTGTAGGACATGTGCTCATCTTCACAGAACACATATAAAATAGAGGTGTCACAGGCAGTGTCAGCAGTGTTTCATTTTAACTTTATTTCTGAAGTAAATCTGTTGTACATTCTTCAGCTGTGGACTCCAAAACATTGCTGTGTACAAAAAAAGGAAACATATAGGAGCCAAATTATGCCGCAGTGTGACAAACTACTGTAAAGCAGCGGTCCCCAACAGCCACGGGCAGCGGACCGAATACTGGTCCCTTTGAAAGTTGATGTAATTTCGAAAAAAATAAATAAATAAATAATATATATATATATATACTTATACCCTTATATATATATATATATATATATATATATATATATATATATATATATATATAATTGCTGCCGGCGATCAGAGTCTGAGTGATGTTTTACATTTTGAAAATATAAAAAAATTGTGCTTTAATACTCTAGCTCACAGGTCCAGCATGAGTAGCATTACCACGTACTCGCGGCTGGATTAATCGGTCTCTCCACCGGTGGCGTCAATTGTTTACCTCGAGTGCATGGAATTTGGAGAAACACCATATTACGGGTGAAGTGCGAGGATAAACTGCGCATTTTGTTCTTTAAAACGGTATTTGCGGTAACCGCGATCATGTTGGTGGGGCTGCCAGTAATCCGATTAATGGAGTGCCAAGGTGGTAGAAGTTACATCCCAGGAATTTGGCGCCGGAGTAGGGGCGGGTAGGAGAACAGCCAGGGGATTTAGCTCAGCTGGTTTAGCGTGCAGAACTCAAAATTTGAAAGGTTTTAAGTGTATGAAAGTTGAGCTTTACTGTTTTATTCTTTACTTCACGTGTTATAGCAGAATATCGCCAGTGATATTGATCTAAAACTAATAATAAAACACAAACGTTTGCTTGAAAGCTGAAATCGCTGACAGCAGTGTCTACTCCTCCCTCTGAAAGCAAACTGATCCTTGTTCTTCTTTCCATACGTTCCTTAAAAAAATCTCTCATTGTTTCACAGTATCCAAATGTTCTCATCCCATTGAAAACTGTTGTAAAACATATACTTGTAAATAAAAATGAAATAGAAAATGGAGTGCACGTGTAATCATTAAAGACTATATGCAGTAGGAAAATAATTTTTTTCCTGGTTAAAAATTTAGTACTTAAATCTATAATTGTGTTTATAGTAACGTACAATTTACCTATGTTGTACTATCCTTAATAAACAGTTTGTCTTCTAACATCAGCCGTTTTATTTCATCCCATTTTGCAAGAACTGGCAATATGGGATGAAATAAACCTTGCTATAATCTGTTCCCCTGTCTAAATCAGGCAAAAAGGCCCCAGCTTTTTCATTTTTGGCTTATAAACATCTTTTATGATGACAACTAACTCCTGAAGGAAACTTTGGATGTGATTGACCTTTATTTCTTAAAGTTATAAGGGAACAAATTTATAGCAGGCCACCTGCTATAATCTGTTCCCCTGTCTAAATCAGGCAAAAAAGGCCCCAGCTTTTTCATTTTGGCTTATAAGCATTTTTTATGATGCCAAAATGAAAATAGCTGGGACCCTTTTTTGCCTGATTTAGAAAGAAGAAATTATAGCAGGTGGCCTGCGATGCGATCAAGTAAAAAGCGGTCCAGCCCCGCCCGCCCCCCCACCCACCCATCAAGTAAAAACCCCGGTCGCAAACCCTGCCGCCCCCCGTCAGTGAATATATTGTCCTGAAATATAGAAAAGTCCGTGGTGCAAAAAAGGTTGAGGACCGCTGGTGTAAAGCTTCTTAAAGTCACTGAAAAATATTTCTAACCAAGCAAGATAGCTAACAAGCTAACATTAGCTAAGTAGCCTTTGCTAAGTAGCAAAACAAGAGATTAAACTTACCGTTTTGTGGCTGAACTCACTTCAGTCACCGAGTGCTTTAAATCTCTGTGGAATGAGTTCCTTGTTATAAGTTGTTGAAGATAAGTTGTCGTCTGTTTCGTCTCAAAATGCTTCGGAGCTCCTCAGTGCCAGCTTTTCTATTTCACTCGCTCAAAACTGGTCTAAACCGGATTTTTCGCGGGCAGGTGGATGACGTGAGAGGCAAACTAATGATATTGAGTTGTCTGAGCTCAAATACATAATTACAATAAGCTAGATCATTGGAAAGTGGCGTTTACTGAGAAAAAATAGTTAATATAAATAATTTAGTGATACTAACTTAGTTTGTTTAAGTCCAAACCATTGATTGTACTTAAAAATATAATTACACTGAAAAAGGACATAAAAAGTTCAGCTTAATTGAAATAAACAAGTAATGTCAGTAAATTAGACCTCTCTAAGTACTATTAACTCAGTCTCTTTGAGTACAAACAAAATCTGGGTTTACAGTGTACGTCACAATCTGTTTTGACAATATAAGCCACTGGACAGGATTAAAACACCAAAAGCGTATCCCTGGATACCGTGTGCATTTCTGATCAAGGCGGCAGCGCGTCATGCACATGCAGAACCCTACACTGGAAAAAAATCAAAATCTAGATAAGTCATTTTTTCTTAAATTAACGGCATTAGTTCTTGGATTGAGGAAGTAGAAGAGGCATTTTGCCAATGGAACAAGACAATTTACATTTAAAATAAGAAAAAACAACTGCATTGTCTTATTTCTAGTGCATTTTTATCTCATTTTAAGAGTAAAATACTCTTTCCATTGACAAACCATCTAATTAACCTACTCAAATTAAGGATAAATACACATAATCTAAAAATTTTTTACTTATTTCTAGATCGCTTTTGCTGTATCTCTCTCAAGCGACAAGGATTGCTATGGAGTCGAAGGACCTTCCACAGTTAAAAGCAAAAGTTAGCGTTTATCTATTGTGGCCTATATTTCCTTTGGTTTACAGCTGCTTTTGTTTGACTCGTCTTTAAGGCTTCGTATTTTCTGGAATAATTAGACTAAAAAAAAAAGCCAATCATCTCCAGTTGGGGATGAACCTGGTTTGAAACGGAACTGCAGCAGCATTTCATTTCCATCCAGAGCTAAACATATGGCTCCAATCAGTTCTTTCCACTGAGCAAATAGGTTGAATTGGTTCAAATGTTTCCTTTGCATGTGTAAAGCAGTGCAGTGGCTTTTTCTCTTTAGCCCTTCTTCCATCTCTTCCATCAATTCATTCAAAGCGTAAAAATGTCAAAAATTCCAAAAGTCAAAATTGCTGATCAAGCCTATTTAGAAACACACCTTTCTCACTGTACGCCAAACTTAAAACCTTTAAATTACGCAGTGGTTAATCGATGCAGTTTATTGGCTGTCAGAAAAAGATTTAATTATTCTTTTAAAAGCAGTTCAAATGTGAATTAAGAACAACCAAAGCCGCCTTCCTACAACCCATGGGTCCAAATTGTAAGGGAATTATACCAAAGGGAAAAGATAACACATTTGTTAAGACTCCAAAAAAGACATTTTCAGCCAACATTGGGGTCCTGTGGAGGATTTACTCAAGTAAACAAGTTATATAACTACATTTTTATTTTTATTTTTTTAATTTTTTTTACATAGACCTGTCATCTGAGGTAAATTCTTGTGCTATGTTTGTATGATTAGGCTGAGACCACAATTATGATGCTGAAACAGTAAATGTCATGCTGGGTCATCCCCAGGGCATCCTGTCTGACCGCGGCCCACAATTCATCTCCCAGGTGTGGAGAGGATTTTGCTCGGCGCTTGGGGCCAAGGTCTCTCTCACTTCCGGTTACCACCCTCAATCCAACAGTCGAGTGGAAAGAATGAAGCAGGAGTCAGAAACCACCCTCAGATGTCTAACTGAGTCACACCCTTTAAACTGGAGTCAACTTTTGAGCTGGGAGAATACGCTCTAGTGTCTCCACAGCTACAGGTCTATCTCCCTTCAGATACCAGCCACCCTTGTTTCCCTCAGAAGAGGCAGACATCGCCGTTCCCTCCGTACAACAGCACATCCGCCGCTGCTGGACCATCTGGAACCGGGCCAGGACGTCCCTGGGAAGGACCTCCCAGCAGAATCAACGGTGGGCTAATCGTAGGAGGAGAGCTGCCCCTTTCCTATCGCCCGGGCCAGAAGGTCTGGCTCTCCACTGCGTGCACATCCCCCTCAAATCAATGTCCAGGAAGATGTCCCCCAAATTCATTGGTCCTTATGAGGTGGAGAGGACCATTTGGGAATCTGCCGTCCGTCTCCGCCTTCCCTCCTCTCTCTCGCATCCATCCCACCTTCCATGTGTCCCAGATCAAGCCTATCTCTTCGAGATAGGCTTGATTCGAGATAGGCTTGATCTGTGTTTTCAGATCCTGTGTCACTAAAGGACAGATGTAGGTCAGTTTTGTTCATTTCTTTGCTCTCAGTTAGATTTTTTTTTTTAAATCCAAGATTGGCTATATAGGTTATCACGTGCTGGGTCTCATGTGTTTTTTTTTTTTTGGTAAATGGTTAACGCCACCAAGTTAGATTGAGATTATGATTTATGTTTTTTATTAATTTTTTTTTTCTATTTGTGCATCTTATTTCTAACCATTTAGCTTTAAACATACGGCTGCCAAACCGGTAGACCCCCTAGGGCCCCAACCAATGTACAATTTGTGCCCTTTTTGTGCATTTTATTTCTATGCAATCAGCTTAAATGTCATAAAAGAGGAGAGCAGCTAAATATATATTCACACAGGTTTATCACATGAGTTTTCTCAGGCCCTTAAGCTGAATAGGCATTGTTTCTTTAGAGAGTATTACGGTGTGTCATAACAACAGTTAAAAAAACCGCAACATATACAGCATGGAGCGCTTCCTTTTATGACGCATCCGTCAGACTCACACACACACAAATCTGCCAAGTGTTATTTCACATATCAGGTTTCACTATCTGATTAGTCATCACATGTTTACTGATCAGAGAGAGGTGGGTTGTTGGGCAGAGGATCCTCCCTCATCTCCTCCCTCTCTCTGCTGCAGGGCAGAGCAACACTCAGTCTTCTCAGAACAGAGTCCTGCTCACTTGCTCTACCTGCCATCATGCTCCGCATCTTTCTTTCCACTCTTGCGATCCTTCATCTGAGTTTAGTCGAAGGCCACCTGGTAACTGGAGCTCTAAGGCAGACTGTGAAGCTCTCATCTCAGACAAGCTGCAGTGAAGGAGCCGCTGAACTGATCCGCAGGCTGGGAGATGACAGCGCAGTGCCTGTTGCCTCAGCTCCTGTTAACCAGCCTTTAAAGCCGGTGGAAGCATATAGAGGGAGGATGGATATCTCTTCATCAGGAGTTTACCTGAAGGACGTCAACTACAACGATAACGGACATTATGAATTCGTCTGCGGTGGCAACATGATTATTATCAGGCTGGATGTTGTGGTTATCTTGGATATTTCAGTGTGTGAAGGGGAAACAGTGAGACTTCCCTGCTTCTCTCAAACTCTGGGTGAACATGTGGAGTCTGTTCAGTGGGATACAAAGGAGAAGCCTGTAATAAAAGTGGAACTCTCCAGCCAAACGGCTGAATATGCAGAAGGATTTAAAGACCGCGCGTCTTTCTCTGACTTGGAGTCTGGGGACCTGTCGCTGATCCTGCAGCGGGTCCAGCTGGAGGATCAAGGGGACTATTTCTGCTTTGCCCAGGGAGGCCCCATGGGGAAGAGACGCCCTGCTGCATGGAGACTGGAGGTCCATCAGGAGCAATGTGACAATAAACCATCCACCACTCCACCTGTGAGTATACAGCTCTACCATGTAGATCATCGCTCATATCGTGTCTAATGTTAGATTTCATTCCTGATCCACAGCAAACAACACAGGGTCCACCTGGACTAAAGGAACCATATGATATCATCGCAGTACTGGCGGCACTGCTGCTGGTTTCTGTTGCTTTTTCCATCTGGATGGGTTGCTGCCTCTGGTCTCATAGATCCGCCTCATCAGCAGGGAAGGAAAACTGTCTACAAATGGCATGCTTGAAGAAAGAAAGCTGCACATCGATCAAAAGAGATGAAATGTTTATTCTCTAATTTGTTGGTAATTGGAATTTCATAACCTTTCTCGTGATCAGCATAGTGGAACAGAGCCTGTATGTGGGATGTGGAAGGAGGGACGGTCAGGGTTTGAGCCACTTTATTTCAGAAAGTTGGCTCCAAGAAGAACATTAAGATATAGAAATATTCTCTTTAAGATATTTTAAAATATTCTCTCGTTTAAAACTTTTTGAAAAACAAGTGTATGGTTTGTCTCCAACAGGATGCAAAACAAATCAGAATGACTCAGTTGCCTAAGCACATTTTCCCTGCGGTGATGCAGATAAGAATGTTAACGCGCAGGTGCAAACAGGTGCAAGGGAGTGGGTGGTGTCGGGAATCTTTTTTCTGCATTAAAACGAAGTACTCCTGTGAATCCTGCTGAGCAACTTGTCTAATTACATCTATCTGTTAACACATAGCTCATTTCAGTAATGAGTTTTAATAACCTTTTCTCTTTTTTTACACTGTGGGCTGATAAATGACCCACCTGTTATTTAGAAACAGATGACAAAATCACTTTCTGTAAATGTATAATGTTTTTGTTTGTTTGTTTGTTTGTTTTTTAATCCGAAAGTTAAACCACTTAAAGTCTTGATATCCGATGGGTTCGCCGTTAACTCGCCATATATCGGGCATCACTTCTGCATAGCTGTGATTGTGTCTGTTTCTGTCAGGGACACATAAAAGTGTAAAAGAAAAATGCATGGTTAGAAACCTTAATACATTCATTTGAAAAAAAACAAACAAACAAAGAGGAAGTAATTAGATTAAAGGGGGATAAACTAAAGGAAAGGGATAACCTAGTATTGACTATGGGTATGCTGATCTGACAGAACACAGGTGTTATGCCAGAGTTTTTATCCCTGACAGAATTGGTATCCCCTCGCCGGGAGCGCGCACAGAGTTGGAGCTGATCGATTTCCCTCCGATTTAATTCCCTACCTGAAACTTGAGACGTCTTATTTTTAAGAAAGATGAGTGTTGTTATTTACTGTTGTCAACCATATTCTTATAATGAAAATAAAATCGTAAATGGAGTGTTTGTGAACAAGAATATTACTCTATTATATGTCATATTTAGTGCTTAAATCTAGATTTGTGTTTTATATTGACTGAAAATGTCTGCATGTTGTATGTAATTGAGGCGCAGTGAACTCAATCAGCTTTTCTATCAGTCGGGAATTACCGTACACGACACCGGCTTTCAAATTATCCAAATTATGTGTTGTTTACATTGCAAAAAATGTAAATCTTAATAAGTCATATTTTCTTAAAATAAGTGCATTTTGTCTCGTATTGAGGAGGTATGTGAGACACTTTCCCAATGGGAAAAAAAACAATTTACACTGAAAATAAGAAAAACACAATTGCATTGACTTATTTCAAGTGCTTATTATCTAATAATCTCATTTTAAGAGTAAAAATATTCGTTCCATTGGCAAATTAACTTATTCAACTACTCAAATTAGGGGTAAATACACTTCATTTAAGATTGTCTTTACTTGTTTTCCAGATCGTTTTTGCAGTGTAGTACTAAAGCAATCAGTCTATATGGACAGAACAAAAAAACTCAACCCACAGCCCTACAGTTACAAAAAACAGGAGCCAAGATAAGTGCATGGTGAGGGAGGAGAAAAACCTGCCAAACATGAAGAGTAGCTTTGGGTGGTGCTCTTTCATTCCAATCCAATAACTTCTATTTAAGATATTAGTGACGCGCTTATGCTGTCATCTGATAATGCAGCTGCAGGGCCAGAGAAAGCTTCTAAACCTGTCCTTTAAATATATTTGGAGTTTAAGTTGATTGTTTAGATAAAAGATGCACAAAAACTTATCAGTCAGATCACAGTACAGTTGTTAAAATCTTTCAAATAACTAATATTTAAATTATATCTATGTAGCGATTACTTAAAAAAAAGGAAAGGAAATTGAGTAGAAATCTAAAAAAAAAAAAAAAGCACATTTCAGGTCGGTGATACGGTAATTATTGAAGAGCTGCGGGAAATAATGTCTCAGCCTCCGACTGAGACCCGTGGGGTTTTATGCGCTTTTGGAGCAGCTCGCTGAGACTGAGGGATCCTGGCATGGAGCCATATGAACACTTAAGGCAGCAGCTCTGCACCCGCTCCTGGTAAACCTCTCCAAAGGCGACGAGAGGGAGAAACGCCAGACTTACTGCAAAAACCAAGCCGCCTGCTTTGCTGTATGCGGCTTGCACGGAAAGCATAATAGAAAACTTACCGACCTATTTTAATTTTGTCAAGAAGAGCAAACCACAGAGAAAAAATAGAAAAAAAAACAAAAAAAGAAGAAAAAAAGAAAACAGGGAAAACTTTCTGATAGAGATGAAAAGAAATGACGAATTGGAAGTGACACAGAATATAAGTACTCTACAGATCAAAAAATTTCCCCTGAGGTCAAATCAAAAAATCGCTTCCCATGATATACATGGATAATGTCATCTGTCTTGTTAGGGCCAAACAAGGATGAATGCTTTAAAATAAATGAAAATCAATCATTTATGACTCAAGAATAACAGTTAATGACACTGGTGGTGCAGCACTTCAGTATAATTTGAAGTTTGACAAAACAGCCACTAAATTTGTACAATACCCTAATCAGTGCAATATTCTACATCAAATCAAGGAAAGATCTTTCCTTCTCAAAGGCTATCTAATTGTATGCGTTTTGATGGATGCCTTTTGGCAGTGAGGTTTTCTATCATATCAGAAATTGTTCCTTAAAAAAAAATAAAAATAAAACAGACTTTGCAACTCGCGAAAGAGTCTAGAGCAGCTCTTTTGAAGCTTTGTAGGATCAAATATTCAGGTAGTGTGGAAGCCCACTTCCCCACTTTTGTGGCTGTAACTGAGGTACATGTACCTGTAAGCTCTCAAACTCTAAACTTTGCTCAGGCTGCCCTGCAAGTCCCACTGATATTTGATGTGTGTGGTGATCTGTGGAAGGGTGGAGGTCTCAGTCGTCAATCAACTGCTTTGGCCTCTGAGTTTGAAATACTTTAGTAGAGGTGAGCCCCCTTCAGTATTGCTGCAGCCAATAAAACCAAACGCTGTTTCTTTTTTAGGGTGTAAACGTGTAAAGGGGGTTAATGGAACAGGTGTTTACGTTTGCATGACAGGTACTGAAGGTTGAGGTAAGATCATAAAGTCAAGAGGTCTGCAGTAGTCCATAAAATGCTGCCTTTCATGTTATAGTTGATTGTAAACACTGAGGTTTAAACAGAAAATGAAGTTAGATCTCATATGATGTTTTTTTTTTTTTTTAGAAACATATTCATAAATAGAATATTAGAAATACCATATTGCAGCCTGAACTTATATGACCTTTTATTCTGCAAAATGAGCTTGAATTATGAACGTCAGAGTGTCCAGTTGAAAAAAACGAAAACAATTATTTTATTTTTTTGTCTGTTGTGTATAGAAGTGGATATTTTTGCCACCAGCAGTGCCTTGATTATAACAACATGCATCAAATGATGACATTGGTCTGGATGACAGCATTACAGTTGAAATTAAGTCAAAATTAAGTAAAAGAAAAATACATCTTTCATGTATAAACCTTACATAGCTAAAGAAGCTGGAGGTTTTATTATTTTTTGTATAACAGTGCAAACATGTCAACATGAAAAGCTGCCTTTCTGATCCAAAAAGGTCACACCTTCCCCCGGGTCAGATGACCAGCAGCAACTTCATATTCTTTCACAGTTGACAGGATCAAATATGTGCACTGAATAACAATTTTTTCCCCTCATGAAAGCTCTTTTAAGCTGTAAACCTCTGTTTAGATTATTTAGAAATCTTGTACATGTTTAATCAATAAAACTCTTATAATGTCATGCAGGAATTTGTGAATTCTGAAACCTTTTACAAGAACATCTTGTTGTTCATGCAGAGTTTTTAAAGTTTAAACAATACATTGTTTTAAAATGTTATAACCCCTTCAACCTTTTTTATGTTTTTTATTTTATGTTACAGCAAACTTAAATACATTTTGTTGGTATTTTATCTAATAGTGTAACATAAAGGGGTGTATCATATTTAAGTGAGAGAAATGCATGGCTTTTCTTAAGAATTGTATGTAAATTCAAGTTTTTATAGAACCCTTGTATTGCTGCTACACTGTAAACCCGGATAAGTAGAATGTACTTAAAAAAATCAAGGTAACTCGTTGCCTTAAAAAATTTAAGTAATGTGGTATTAGTTGTATGAGTGAAGTAAACTATGTTAAATGTACTTGAGCCCCTAATGGATTGGAATAGAATATTTAAGTTGTATTTACTGGTAATCAAGTTGTAGTAACTGACGATATCTAGTTTGAGCAACAGCTTAACACCTGTCAATTAAACTTAGCTTGTTAAGTAGGCATTACTGCATTTTAGTTCAATTAAATTGTGTATTCAAATTGACCAAACTTATATTTTTTAGTTCACAAAACTCAAAACGTGTTAAATTAATAGAGCTATACAAAATACATTCCACTTCAACGTTTTATTGTTTTCATTGAACATTTTATTTGTATCAACAAAAGAAAATTCAAAGCCCAAAAGATTTTAAATGAGCATATTCCTCAGTGATTACAAAGCAAAAAGCTCACTCATCTCCAATCGTTATAAAATTGTGCTGTGGCTCTATAAATGTGACTGAGATACAGGCAAGATAAACTGAGGCCCTGCTAAACTCTGGCATCTTAAAAATTAGAAATAAATTTGTCTAAGAAGAAACCAAAAAGGGGTTGAGACTGAAAAAATAAAGAACAGGAGGGTGAAGGACAACAAAGAGCAGGTACCAGCCATACTCTTCCTTTCAACCTCAACACCTTCTCAAACCCCACTTTCCATTTTGGCATTTGTGAACTTAACCGAAATATTTTTCAAGATAGCACAAATGATACAGAGAAAGGATGACAAATAAAACAAGCAGTAGATGCTCATCTAGAACCCACTCTCTCCTCTCACCCTCTCTGTCCCTTCTCATGACCCCTTTGCTTTCTCTATCCCCATATCTTTTTTTGTCTTTCACTTTATCCCCCCCCACCTCTCCTCATTTCTATACATTCTCTATTTTAAAACTTGAACTTAACCAGTGACCACATTTGTAATTTATTTTTTCTTCTTTTAAGGAAAATTTAACGTAAATTATTTAACTGCAAATTAATCAAAACATAAAACGACATTTGACAAGTTGGGGAGAGGAGATCTTGGATCTTACATGGCAAGCTGATTTTTAAGTGTTTGAAGTTTAGGCTTCAGATCTGTCTTACCCAAGTTAAGAAGTACCTGCTGAAAAAAATCAAAGGTGTTCTTCATGTACTTTGGGTAGCTGAGATGGAGTGCATAGGTAAGTCCAAAGACCGTGTACATGGCCTGCGGAAGGCTCTCAACTTCCATCACTACATTTCCCTCCAGGATGATTCCCACTGAGGATACATTATGGTGAATGGACTGCTTGTGTGGAGTTATATTTTCTTGTTCATTGCAGAGGACCCCCACAGGAACATTGTTGTGCAAACTTTCTTCATCATTGTCCTGAAAGAAATAACAGTACATGACTTTGTTAACATCTTGCAGTCAACAGCCTTTACAGTTATGCAGCCCACATGTCTGACCTGTCAAGTGTTCACCCCCTGCCTAGTTCAGAAATTAGTGCAAAAGGAGTTAAAAAATTATAAGAGGCACATGATACAGTTTTGGATGGTGCCTTTTTATGTATGCATACAAATCACATCAACATAAATTAAAAAGAACCAGTGAAACAATCATTTCCTTGAACAATATACCTAAGAGAGGGAAAGCTGGAGATGCAGAGAGGACAGGTTATGGTATTATTCTGGCCTGTTGTGTTTGCCTTTGTTAACATTCCACTCTGTTCCCTGCACCAATTGATAATTTTCCCCACCAGGGACGACCCTGATCATTCCCAATCAGTTCTCATACCCACCTAGAAGCTCAATGGCAGACTAAAGCTGGCTTCACACATACCACTTTACGTGTCACTTTGTCATCCATCGCAGAAACTTGCCATGCAGTAGTTCCCACTTGATGTGTGCAGGATGTCCTGCACATTGGCTCTTAGTTTTCAATTTAATGTAACCACTTTTCTCTTGAATCCCTGTTTAGCTAATTTGGTAGTTAGAAACTAAAAAATTTTGCTCCACCATCCATCGTAAACAGACTCAATACCAGTATCTGATGGAGGAGCTGGCCGTCATGCTGCAGTGCAACAGTGTCGGTAGGAATTACCACAATAACTAGAAAGGCTTCCATTTGTGATGGAATGGAGGGTACACGGATGAAGTAGTCTGTGTAAATGAGGGATAACAGCGCGATAATTTTGAAAGCATTTTTGTGAGTAGATAACCAGGTCAGGTTAAACCCAGGACAAACCAAATTTTAGGATTCACATTCCCTTCTTGACTGGGGCCCTTTTTCTGAATTACATTCAGTGCAGCCACTAACCTCCCTCCCCAGAGATCCTTGTCCCTGATGCTTGGGTGTGATGCTGTCTTGTTGATATATGTGCAATAAATCCTGAAAATTTTCTGTGTCTTGCTGGAATTTCAGGTACTCTGAGCCTCTGAGTATTACAGGTTAAAAATGGGGTATTTAGAAAAAGTCGGGGGTGCGAGGGGAAAAGAGTGGTAGTAAATGGGATAAGCTGGCGAATAAGGAAAGAAGGTAATAATTAATATCAATGTTTCTTACTGAGCAGGTCTTGAAGAAGGTTAAAGGATCATCACCGAGAATGATAGGAAGCCCCCTGAGGACAAGGCATCGGACTTCTGTGACATTCAAAGTCTGTTAGATTGAGGGAGCAGGGAAGACATCACAAAATTAAAACAATGGTTTAGATGCTTCCCTGAAACCATCTCCTGTCTCTAGCACTACTTTATTAAGGTCATGGGGATTGTAAGACAAAAACATTTAGCTGTAAATTAACAAACCTTTGTTTGTTGCATCAGGTCAGCCAACGCCTGTCCTGTGAGACCCCTCTTTGACTTAAAGATTTCCATGAGCCTGGGACTATGATGATCAAGGGCCTCATAGAATTCCTGTCTCAGGCTCTTACCAACCACTCTGCTGAACTCCAGACATACCTGAAACAGAAAAAAAAGTATCACAAGTACAAGTATCATAATGTGATATTTTTATAAAATACCCAATTTTAGAATTTAATTAATGTTTGCAAAAATTTCCATGCAGAGACTGTTGATCATTGCTTAAACCACAAACATGAACATGTCACTGTAGTTAATCCATATATATGAAATCAATTCCAAATTTTTGATACTTTTTTGTTAAAACAGAGTAGACATAAATGAAAACTATGCAATTTAATAGTCACAAATTATTTTTAAATATCATCAGAGGGGCCCTGTAGAGACAGTATGTGAGACAAATCTATAGACCTACCTGTTGTTCAGTAAACAGAGCAGGCCAGCGTTGACGTATCTCAGCGATGGCAGGTTTGTCCATCACAACTTCACTCCTTCGAAGAGCAAACGTCAGATCCATCTTCTGCTTGATGAGGGCTCCATTAGGGGTTTTCTTTTTCATTTCATTCTCCATTATTTGTCGAGCATCTTCAAGGCTGGAGTCATCCTGTCCATCTGGATAATCTGGTAAGTAATTGATTTCTCCTCTCTTTGGCTTCTTAATTCTCTTGTTAGGTGGGTCACCGCCAGGAGAGTGCTTACCATGTTTACCACCATTCACTGTGACATCACAGTGACCCAGCCTTCGCATTTTTGTTCTGTAATTTCCCATCTTGAATTTCAAGCTGTTTTTCCAGCCACTCCACCCAGATGCAGATCCTTGTTCTTTGAGGCATGGGTGTACTCGCACCAGTGCCGTGGCAACAGCTTCGAATTCTGAATTTGTTGGGTATGCTTTTAAGGCATAAATGGTCTCAGCAAGCCTCTCGAGAATGTCATGTTTGAGCTCCTTTGAAGGAATGAGGTGTGTTCCATCCCTGAAATGAAGGAGATTTGCTTGACGCAGTCTGTATTCCACATCAACAGAAAATTTTGGTATATACATATCAAATTCCTCTGGCCACTGCTGGCGTCTTTCCTGAGAGGAGTTGGAGAGGATTTCTGTGTCTGCCTGGCTGGGTGTGTCACTTAGTTCTTCAGTTGATGCTGACTGTGGGACATGCAGCTCCTCAAGAGAAAGCATTGGAATAATTTTTAGTGTAGGTCGCTCTGGCAGTTCTGATATTTCTGTTAGATTGCAAAGTTCGTTGTCAAAGTTGGGATCTTTAAACTGTAAGGTGCAGTGGCGCCTCCAGAAATTTTTCATAGGGGTGGCCAGATGGGGCCACTTAAATTCTTGGGGTGGCACACTGAAGCTAATGGCCTTATTTTCAGGATTTTAAGACTTAAATAAACACCTATTGATATATTTTGGGTTATTGTGTGATTTTTAATGTTACTAATGATCTAATGTGCATAGATATAGACCAGGGGTCTGCAACCTGTGGCAAGTGGCTCTTTGGACCTTCCACAGTGGCTCTTAATAACTTTGGCTACACATTATATTTTTATTGTGGTAATTAAATGTAATAATGATAATAAATACAGGTTTTTTTTCTTGGAATAATTGCTATTAATTTTCACAACAGAATGATGGTGAAAGTGCCAGTAATATTTAATTTTAAATCAATATTTTTCCATTATGTTGGAAACTATGATTTATTTTACATCCTTATCCACAAATGTCAGCATCCCATCCATCATCTTTTTTTAAACCTCAAAATAGACATAAAAGGGCGTTTCTTTAACAATGACAACATATTTCCTACAGTAGATCTTTATCTAAAATATAACTTGTCCTTTTTCAAAAGGCCAGGCAACATTTGGGGCTCTGAACAAGTTTAATTCAAGTGGACTGAAGGCAAAATGGCTCTTTAGACTGTAAAGGTTGCGGCCCCTGATATAGACCAATAACAGTACAGTTAACATTTTGAGTTGAACAATAATTGCTTTGTATTATCTAATCACATTAGGAATAAGGTGTAATTTTATTCATTCATTGAAAACTAAATTATACTGGAGAAAAGCAGATACTGGAAGATAAAAATAAGAAATTATATCTTTATTTATGTAACAGGAATTTCCCAAAAGGGAACAACGGTCATATGACGATTACAAGGATACAAAAAAAAAGATTACAAGAAACACTTATATGTTAACTTATTCTTAATATATAAAAATATATATTATATATATATTATATAAATATACAGAGTCTTTACTCTGAGAACATTCAAGCCATTTATATCTGCTGTACAACTCTTTAGAAAAACATCTTTTCCTGTCCCCATGACAGGTTCTAGGGAAGATGTTTAGTTGTGGCTGCTTGGGCTGTTCTGCTCTTGACTGGGAGATATCTGCAATGAAACAGGAGCAAAAGTCCATTATTCTGAATTCAAAATGATGACACTAATAATGAATGATAATAATACCAGAATCTCCACCGTAATGAATAATTATACCTGTATTAATGGCCTACAGGCATTTTGATTCAGAAAAATGAAAACTAACCCATCAACATTTTTTTTTAATTAATCAAAATTAATTAAAAAAAAACTTAAAAGTGAGTCCTTATTGATTTGTGATTTAATGGAAACACAAACAAAACATACATTTCTTTCGAGGATATTGTTTTCTAGACAATTCACTAATTTCATTTATTTCATTTTTATGGTCACATGGTCATAACTTCACCTGTTGGTCCAGGAACACCTGCTTTTGCTGAATCCTGCCATGTTTCACTGATCAGTGGTGCTGACTGTTCCTGCTCTGCTGCCTGATGCTTTTCCTCATCACTGTCTACTATCTCTGACTCTGTTTCCTCGTCATGCTGCTCTATCTGTTGCTTCCCTCCATCCACCTCCTCTTTCTCCTCCTTCTCACTCGCTCTCTGTTGATCCCCTGTCATCTCTTTATCTCTTTCCACTGTTATTTTCTTCTAAAAATAAGAAGATATATCTCTGGACATTCTCTTCATTGTCTGGAAATTGACAAACCATACATAAGCACAAGCTAACAACGTTAGCTACGTAACTCTGTCAAAAAGACACTCAAAGTCGCTGTAACAGGAGCTGATACAGTTCATTTATGCCCCTCTTCTTTTACAAACGAACGATTTGACTTATTTACTTACCGTTAGTCTTGTTCGCTTTCTCTATGAGTTCTTTTAATCACTGTTGAAGGCGGGCACGCGCTAAACTGTAGCTGTCGGAGAACGCAACTGCTGCTCGAGGGGACGGAGTGGGGGCGGGAGGGGGAGAGGGAGGGGAGCGGCTGGTGAGCTACGGTGCGCGAGAAGGTCACGAAGAGAGGCAGTGTTGCTGGCTCTGCATAATGGGATAAACCGCTAAACTGACGCTACTACCATTTACACTGGCGAGTGGGGTGGCCAGTGGGGTGGCCAGGACATCGCCAGGGGTGGCCGTGGCCACCCCTGGCCACCCCCTGGTGGCGCCCCTGGTAAGGTGAAGTTGTAGTTTACTTGAAGAGCATCTTTAAGGGAATCAATCAAAAGGTCAACAGTATCAGGCTTTGTCGTCAGTTCCACTTTTCGTATGTCGGCTTCAGTGATGATCACTCTTACGAGCATTTTCTGTTGCACTGCCATCTGGTGATAAAGAGAGATTTTGTTCAGCACAGAATAAAACGTTTAAGAGTTACCATTAGTTTCCCACCTAGTCTGTACGCTGACAGGGGAAAAACATCGTTATGCTCTGACAATGGAACCACACACAGGGGCGTGGTTATATCACAGTAGCACACCTCATATGATCTAAGGTGCTCATGGTACCATGCACTCATTACTCTGCAGACAAACAATATTTCTGTATGAACTGCAACTATCTTTGTGATCTGCTTAAATTCAGGGAGACCTGAGCAAGTTCCAGCAGAAACTACCATATCTGGCTTGTATGTAACTCCATCCACACAAATGGATGACGCTACAAAAACTGTTGCTGACTCATGGATTTTCTGACTTAGGATCCTTTTGACATTCTCAGGGAAATATGAGACAGAGACAGTAGAGACCTTTTCCATTTCAACTGAAGGTTTGAAAAATGAACTTAAGTCCAAGTGATAGCTGACTGCTTTCTGATGTTTTACAGCAAGTGTAAGGGCTACATTCTTGTAGTTCTGAGCATCACGGAAAACTTTTTTGAAAAATTTGTGCTTTCCCTCAAAGCGCATAGTCCACACATCAGACAGTGGACCAAATGCCGTAATAAGTGAAGGATAGTGTTCAATGTAGTGGTGTTTTGGTCGTAATCTAAACTCTGGGAAAGTAGACTGCAGTAGTTCTCTGTGTTCTGCTAACTTGCACTCCAGGAAGTAGACCGTCTCTTCAGTGAACTTGGGAGCAACTACTAACTCTACAATATCTTTGACAAGCATTAGAACTTCCCATGCTTTTTCCCCTGGAGGAATACACTCGCCAAGAAAAAATGGTAAAAGTCTTATTAGGCACCAGTTCTCATGTGCATTTCCTCCGATTGTGTGTTTTGTGGCAAAGCCCTTTGTAATAGGCTGTGGCCTATCAGTTTTGTCAGTAAATGTGTATGGAAAAGACCTGATAGCCTGATTCAGTGTTTCTAAACTAAAATATCCCTTGGAAATCAGATCTGAAAGACACAAAGACAACTCCATAGGGACTATGCCCTCCAGAAGATCATGCATGAGGTCAGGAGGGTAACCTTTAACAACATGAAAGTGCTCCAATTTTGCAGTAAATGGGCACTCTTTTTTCACACCATATGTTCTACCGAGTTCTGGGTCTTTCAAAACTTCCTGCACTTGTCTGTCATGATTGTCTTTATTTCTGAGCTCAAAGGCACCAGGGCACACCATTTGTTCTTGAGTTTCACTTCTACTTGCCATGCAGAATCGGCAGAACTTGTCAACAGAGAAGCTCTCATAGAATCCTGCCACAGCATGAGCACTCAGGTTGTCGGCAGCTACATACAAAACAGTTCCTTTCACACTTGCACCCAATGCCTCGATATAAACACTATCCTTTTCTAATGACATAAGATCATGTATAAGGGGGTCAAGCACTTTAGCATAACCAGCAAGTTGAATAGAGTTGAGTGATGCTCTATATTTTGCTGGGATATTGGCAATTACCCAGTAGACAGCACACATCTTATGCTTCTTCTTTGATGTTCCTAATGGATTGGCAACTTCAAAGTCATCAATATACAGACCAATGGCTATTGTGAACTCATCAATAGTAAGAAGGCAATTTTCTCTGAAGTATGCACCATCTACATAGGACTTGTATTCATTTGCAACATGTATTTCTTCAGACATTGCTTTATCTAACACATCTGGCCTGCTCAGCAACTTCTGCAGCATTTGCTGTATAGGAACATATACAACCGATTTGTTATCTTTATCAATTATATACTCTACAGGCATTACCAGTGGAAATTCTTTAGACACATATGATGCTCTTTTTTTAGTGGTTGCCAAAGAACCTTCTTTGCTGCAAAATATTGTCATAATGTTGGTTTCAGAAACAGCAGTGATCACCTGTTTCACAACTGACTCATCCATCTCTGAATCATACTTCATGAGAATCATCTTCACCTTATGATGCAAAAGTGGCTCTGACAAATAGTGTATATCACAAAGCTGTTTGATTATCTCTTGTACAGAGCGCTCAGGTACATGGAGGATAGTTTGCATCTTCAAAAAAAGTGCAGCTAGGTTGTGCTCTAGCTGATTTTTTAAATCCTGAAAATCTATCTCACACGTTTCTTCACTTGCAACATCTACTTCCCCCATGTCTTCAGTTTGCATTTGCTCATTTGCGAGGTTGCACTCTCTGTTTTCATCAGTTATCTCAACATCAACTATTTCTTTCTTAAACATCTTCCAGTTGTCTTCTCTATGTGTTTTACTTTTATGTGCATTAAAAGTTGAATACACACTGCTCTCAAATAAACAGCCTGCATATGGACACTGAACCTTTTGGTTAACTTTCAAATGTCTGCATCGGAGGTGGCTGAAAAATTCCGATTCAGAACAACACTCAATGAACTCACACAACTGACAACAGAATTTTACAGCTTCATTTTGTTCTCGTTGTCCCTCATTAGTATTAGAGTGAACACGTGATATGTGTGCTTTAAGGCTGTTTATGGACTTGAATGTGCATAGACAGTCGTGGTGCAAACAAGGGAATGGTACTGTCCTTGTGTAGCTTCCATGTTTTAGCCGATAGTGTTTAAGTAGCTGCGCTCTTTTCCCAGTAATAAAACCACAATATTTACACTTCCACTCCATCGTTGTATGGTTAAACTTCTGTGGAGTAAGGAAAATTACAGTTAATAGTGTAAAGCAGCGGTCCCCAACCATCGGGCCGCGGACCGGTACTGGTCCGTGGAGTCATTTGAGTGCCGGGCCGCACAGAAAAAAATAAATAAATAAATAAATAAATATATATATATATATATATATATATATATATATATATATATATATATATATATATATATATATATATATAATTTATCGGCGATCAGAGTCTGAGTGATGTTTTATTTTGAAAATATAAAAAAATTGTGGTATTACTCTCCCAATTACATCTAGTGTGGTAGCATCTGAGCATCCTTGACGCGGGTTAATCGGTCTCCACCAGGTGACGTCAATTGTTTACCTCGGGCGCGATGCATGCGTGGGAAAACCACCATATTAGGTGGAAAGTCGAGAGATAACCACACTGCGGCTGTTCTTTTCGGCGCGGTATTTACCAGAAGTGACACGATCGTGTTGTGTGAGAGGCTGCCAATCCCGGTGTAGATGCCAAGGTAGTTATCCCTGCGAAAATTTGTATCCCCTCGTCGGGAGCGCGCGCGGAGTAGGAAGAACAACCCGAGGTTAACTCTGCTTCAATTCCAGCGTGCAGAACTCAAAATTTGAAAGGTTTTAAGTGTATGAGAAAGTTGAGCTTTTACTGTTTTATTCTTTACTTCACATGTTATAGCAGAATATTGCCCGTGATATTGATCTAAAACTAATAATAAAACACAAGCGTTTGCGCGTGAAAGCTGGTACGCTGACAGCAGTGTCTACTCCTCCCTCTGAAAGCAAACAGATCCTTGTTCTTTTCCACGCGTTCATTAAAAAAATCTCTCATTGTTTCAGTGTCCAAATGTTCTCATCCCGTTGAAAACTGTTGTAAACCATATACTTGTAATAAAAATGAAATAGAAAATGGAGTGCAAGTTTAATCATTAAAGACTATATGCAGTAGGAAAATAATTTTTTCCTGGTTGAAATTTGGTACTTAAATCTATATTTGTGTTTATAGTAACGTACAATTTATCTATGTTGTACTATCCTTAATAAACAGTTTGTCTTCTAACATCAGCCGTTTTATTTCATCCCATATTTGCCAGAATTGGCAGGATGGGATGAAATAAAAACTGCTATATCTGTTCCCCTGTCTAAATCAGGCAAAAAAGGTCCCAGCTTTTTGCATTTTTGGCTTATAAATGTCTTTTATGATGACAACTAACTCCTGAAACTTTGGATGTCATTGACCTTTATTTCT
>JAGKQL010000010.1:966146-980922 GCA_018398635.1 Cyprinodon brontotheroides | reverse complement strand
TGTTCAAGGTGCGTCTTTTGCTATCCAGATGATCCATATTTTTCAGTTGGGCTCGGTTTGATGTTAAAAAATTTTTTTTTAGCTGTGTCCCACTTGCTGCTGTAGAATATTGTCCGAAACTACATGTGTTAGAGTCTGTACCATTTAGATTACTAAATACATGGAAGATTGTTTGAAAAATGAATAAATAATGATTATTCTAATTAATTGTGTCAGGGTGTGTGTTTATATGTTAGAAAGTATCAATGTTGCTGTTATTGTAGCAGCACCAGGCCCGTATTGCCTTTTCTTCATCTGACTGATACGTTTTTGTGCATCTTTTATCTAAACAATCATCTTAAACACCATAAAAGAGTAGCCCAAATATTTACAGGACAGGTTTGCAAGCTTTTTTCTGGCACTGCAGCTGAGTAGACATAGTTGACTTATCAGGTGACAGCATAAGAGTGTCATAACAAAAGATGACTGTTAAGTGGAAGTTATTTGATTTAAAAGAAAGAACACAAACATGATACCAGCCCTCTGGTTCAGATGCAGACAACTCTGTCCAGCTTCACATCAGCTTTTCACGGATGACCTGAGTCACTGAAAGGCAACGTTTAAAACTTCATAATAAGAGCAGAGCAGCTTCAGTTTCAGAAGTCTCATAAGAGCTTGTTTCCGTAATGAGTGAGTTCACTATGACTTTTTTTTTTTGTTGGACTGTAACCGCAAGAGTGCAAAGGTCGATTAATGACTCGCCTATTATTTATAAAATGATGACAAAACCACTTTCTGTTTCTGAATTTCTGGGTTTTTATTTCAAATCCGGAAGAAAATGACATAAAACAAAAAACGCTTAAAGTCTTGATACCCGATGGGTTCGCTGTTTACTCGGCATATAACGGGCGTCACGTGATTGTGTCTGTTTCTGTCAGGACACACGAAAGTGTAAAAGAAAAATGCATGTTCAGAAACCTTAATAGCCTACATTAATATGAAAATATATTATTGCAGTATTGTCGAATATTTAGGAAAGGGCACAGAGATATTTGCACAATATGCAGTGGACATGTTTCAGTGTGACTGTGAGTGCATGGGAGTAAAAAACAGGAAACACTCTAGACTCTAAACCACAATAGTTTTTTTCAGCAGGTCCATATGTGAGAATGGCCAAAAAGTTCCTGTTCCGGCTGGGCTTCTTTGTGCACTGGTTGCAGGGTTTTTTTTTTTATCATTATGTCAGTACTCCGTCTGTATGTGACGCATCTGACTGAGGGTGAGAAGGTGTCATATAAGAGGACAACAATGATTAAACCTTTAATTGGGTTAAAAATTAAAAAAGTAAGAATATTAAAATATATATTTTCATTAATAGTTTCAGCGCGTCAAGCGTTTTACTTCAGATTTCTTGAGCAAACTGTTGTGTAATTGGTGTTTAATTGTAATTAAATAAAACTTCCACTTTTACAGAATTGAAAGCTGGTTTATGTGTGACTCATCTATGCGGCCTTTCCCTCCGTATGTCTCATCCTTTCTAAAGCCTCTCCATCCAAAAAGAAGAGGCCAGGATAGTAATTTATTTCCAAGAATCATTCTCAGTGGTGTCTGTGAACCATTTTCCTCATATTTACACATTTTCATCGGGTCCCCGGTGTGGAAAATTCAGTTTGTGTGGAGAGGAGTGGATAATAAAACAGATCAAGCACAAATCAACATTTATTCATGCGTAATTAAAGGAGCAGGGCCTCCTACAGCAGGATTTAGAGTAAATCCCATCGCATTTTGCGTTGTGGCTTTATTAAAAATGATATACAGTAATCAAGTGGCAGATTCCTTAATTCACTTCTTTTTCTTTCTCTTTTTTTTTTTTTTTTTGGTAGTTAACGCTCATAAAAAGGCCGCCAAACCGATAGGCCCTGTAAGGCCCGAACCAAGTTGCATTCTTGTAATTGTTCGTTCTGTGCATCATATTTCTAAGCAGTCAGTTTAAAACGCCATTAAAACAGCAAAGCAGCACAAATGTTTTTATAGGACAGGTTTCAGGAGCTTTCTAAGGCCCTGAAGCGGATTTGAAATTGGTTAAGAGCATAAGCGGGTGTCATAAGAAAAGGTGATTATGTTCTAGTCAGCAGAAACGTTGCTTTTCACTGATGACATGATTCACTGAAAGGCAACGTTTAAAGTAAACAAACGCCAAGAGGCATTTGCCTGTCTGGAAGAACATTAGACAAAGAGCATTTCCTCTTATCACACATCCATCATGATTTTTACACAAACAAATCAACCACTCCCAATAAATAAGCATGTAGCCTGTAGGCTAAATGTTTCTTATTATACGCTACATTTATTGAACATAATATAACAAAACAAATCAATAAATATGTTGGGGAGAATATAACTGGATAAAAGAAACAAAAAAAGAAAACCCTTCTTAAAAGTCTATAGAGGGCCTCAAATATGTGAGCTAAAAATCAAAGACTGAGCACAGCGCGTGCAGGGATTAGGGAGGTCTCCATGGAAACATCTCAGCAAAACGCGCAGGTGGATAAAACAGGTTCAGGAGGGTCGGAACATCCGCCTGATGCTTATCTGCTGAGACATAGCTTAGTTATGTAATATGTGACACTTCATGTTCATGACACCTTTTTTTTTTTCTTTTTTTTTTCTACGGCTGATTAATAACTCTTCGGTTATTTTAGAAACTCTTTTGTTTATCAAGAAGCTTGCACCACTTCTAGGGATGGGCTTGGTCTGATGTAAAAAATGGGGCCTACAATTGTCCAACTTGTTTCTGTATCATATACACCCAAACTAGAAGTCTGACAGACACTGTATGATTTAGATTACTAAATACATGGAAGATTGATTGAAAAATAACTAAACCATGATTATTCTAATTAATTGTATCTGTGTGTGTGTTGATATTTGCTAGAAAGTATGAATGTCTGCTGTTTTTGTAGCATAACCAGGCTGGAGAAGCTTTTCCCGCATTGCCTGTTCTTTATCTGACTGATAAGATTTTATCTAAGCAATCATCTTAAACGCCATAAAAGAGCAGCTCAAATATATTTACAGGTTTCCAAGCTTTTTCTGGCACTGCAGCTGAGTAGACATGGTTTACTAATCAGATGACAGCATGCGCGTCATAACAAAAGGTGACTCAGTGGAAGTTATTTGATTTGAAAGAAAGAACAACGCCCAAAGGTTTTTTCCTGCTCAGTAGGCCATATGCACTTATCGTGTGACCTGCTTTTTTTTTTGTTTTATTTTTTGTTTTTGGTTTTTTTTAACGCTGTAAGTGGCTGTGGCTTCTGAGTTTTTTTTTTTTTGTACTGTCCCACTAGACTGATTGCTTTATTACTACACTGCAAAATGGTCTTGAAACACGTAAAGAAAATCTGAAATGAAGTGTATTTACCCCTAATTTGAGTAGTTAAATAAGTTGATTTTCCAATGGAATGAGTATTTTTACTCTTAAAATAAGATAATTAGATAATAATCACTTGAAAAAAGACAATTAAGTTGTGTTTTCTTATTTTAAATGTAAATTGTCTTTTAAATTCACTACAGGACTGATAAAGATCTGTTTTATTCTATTTTAATAAAACGGTTGCCAAACCGGACCCTGTAGGGCCCGATCCAAGCTACATTCTTGTAATTGTTCGTTTTGTGCATCATATTTCTAAGCAGTCAGTTAAAAACGTCATAATAAGAGCAGATCAGCTTCATTTTCAGAAGTCTCATAAGAGCTCGTCTCCGTAATGAGTGACTTCACTGTGCCTTTTTATTTTATTATTATTATTATTATCGGACTGTAACCTCAAGAGTTCAAAGGTCGATTAATGACTCGCCTGTTACTTATAAAATGATGACAAAACCACTTTCTGTTTCTGAATTTCTGGGGTTTTAAAACAACTCCGGAAGAAAATGACATTTAAAGAAAACTGATGCTTACCTGATGCTGAGAAAACTTACTGATGTTTTTGAAAGAAAAAAAAACTACATTTTTCTGTCAGGACACACGAAAGTGTAAATTAAAAATGCATGTTCAGAAACCTTAATACATTAATATGAAAATATATTATTGTAGTATTTATCGAATATTTAGGAAAGAGCACAAACAGATATTTGCACAATATGCAGTGGACATGTTTCAGTGTGACTGCTGCAATCAGTGAGTGCATGGGTGTAAAAAAGAAAGAGGAAGGAAACACTCTCTAAACCACAATAGTTTTTTTCAGCAGGTCCATATGCCATATGTGAGAATGGCCAAAAAGTTCCTGTTCCGGCTGGGCTTCTTTGTGGTTACTGGTTGCAGGGTTTTTTTTTTTATCATTATGTCAGTACTCCGTCTGTATGTGACGCATCTGACTGAGGGTGAGAAGGTGTCATATAAGAGGACAACAATGATTAAACTAACACAAATTAGAAACTGTCACCAATGAAAAATGAAATGGCAAAATATAGAACTGCTATTAATAATACCATCCTGTCAAGCGTTTTATTTCAGATTTCTTGAGCAAACTGTTGTGTAATTGGTGTTTAATTGTAATTAAAATAAAACTTCCACTTTTACAGAATTGAAGGCTGTGTCTTTTAAACTGTTCTAATCGATATTGAAATATTGCCGTGGAGTTATATGTTTACAATAATGCTGGTTTATGTGTGACTCATCTATATGCGGCCTTTCCCTCCGTATGTCTCATCCTTTCTAAAGCCTTTCCACCCACAAAGAAGAGGCCAGGATAGTAATTTATTTCCAATAATCGTTCTCAGTGGTGTCTGTGAACCATTTTCCTCATATTTACACATTTCCATTGGGTCCCCGGTGTGGAAAATTCAGTTTGTGTGGAGAGGAGTGGATAATAAAACAGATCAAGCACAAATCAACATTTATTCATGCACAATTAAAGGAGCAGGGCCTCCTACAACAGGATTTAGAGTAAATCCCATCGCATTTTGCGTTGTAGCTTTATTTAAATGATATATTCAAGTGGCAGATTCCTTAATTTACTTTTTTCTTTTTTTTTTTTCTTTTTTTTTCTTTTGGTAGGTGGTTAACGCTCATAAAAAGGCCGCCAAACCGATAGGCCCTGTAAGGCCCGAACCAAGTTGCATTCTTGTAATTGTTCATTTTGTGTATCATATTTCTAAGCAGTCAGTTTAAAACGCCATCATAAAAGCAAAGCAGCATAAATGTTTTTATAGGACAGGTTTCAGGAGCTTTCTAAGGCCCTGAAGCGGATTTGAAATTGGTTAAGAGCATAAGCGGGTGTCATAAGAAAAGGTGAATATGTTCTAGTCAGCAGAAACGTTGCTTTTCACGGATGACATGATTCACTGAAAGGCAACGTTTAAAGTAAACAAACGCCAAGAGGCATTTGCCTGACTGGAAGAACATTAGAGCACTTCCTCTTATCACACACCCATCATGATTTTTACACAAACAAATCGACCACTCCCAATAAATAAGCATGTAGCCTGTAGGCTAAATGTTTCTTATTATACGCTACATTTATTGAACATAATATAACAAAATAAATCAATAAATATGTTGCGGAGAATATAACTGGATAAAAGAAACAAAAAAGAAAACCCTTCTTAAAAGTCTGTAGAGGGCCTCAAATATGTGAGCTAAAAATCAAAGACTGATCACAGAGCGTGCAGGGATTAGGGAGGTCTCCATGGAAACATCTCAGCAAAACACGCAGGTGGATAAAACAGGTTCAGGAGGGTCAGAACATCCGCCTGATGTTTTTCTGCTGAGACATAGCTTAGTTATGTAATATGTGACACTTCATGTTCATGACACCTTTTCTTTTCTTTTTTTTCTTTTCATTTTCTACGGCTGATTAATAACTCTTCGGTTATTTTAGAAACTGTTGACATAAACCACTTTCTGTCTCTTCAACAAATTAGAAAAAAAAAATGATTTAAAAAACATTTAACACTAGAACTCCTACGGAGGGGTCAATTGTCCTTTTTACCTAAAAGCCCTACAAGAGGGTCAAACGACCCTTTGGACCTCCTAGGACACTCCTTTTGTTGTGGAAATGGCTGTTAGCAGCTCATGGCTGTCACTTGAGTCAACAGAGTGGCTTGAGCCTGTGTGGGAGGCTACACAGGCTCAACTTGGCCAAAACAAGCTTTTAGTATAGTTTTTGAGTGGATTTTTCGCGGTGAATCATCCCAGGATCACTTGAGAATTTGGGATCAAAACTCTAAACATTTATTGTTAAAAAACACAAAACAAAACATATTTACAATGAATGCAAAAGCAACTCTTTTCCCAGTTTTAGGTGTGGGAAGGTTGTGGCATAAGTAACTTATTTTGTGTGCCAAAATGAAAGAAAAAGGAATTACAAAGAAAAAAGCATATTTACAAAAGAATGCAAATGAGTGAAATACATTTGAGCAGTCACTAACAATTCTGGCACTGCATTTGCTCCTTTCGGCATTTCCGTGTATTTGTAACACTTTTTTCAGGCGCACTGTTGCACGGTTGTCCTTGCATTTGATTTTAGCCTGACACTTGGCTCTTTGTCGAGTTGTGGTGTGGTGTGGAGGTTGTTGCGGAAGCAATTCTCCTTTTGGGCCTTTCATACCCATGTGGGAGTGGGCCAACTCTCTTGCCAGTTCAAACAGGAAATCCACCCGTCTTTCCTTTCTCCCGATTACTAATTGATAGAAACGCGTGGGCATTCAGTGCTGCAATGTATATATCATGTTGTAGAACACTGCTACTGGCCAGCGCCTTGTTGCTACACTCACAGTGTATTCCGCGCACCATCTGGTCCATGACATACGATGCACGCTTTTGCTGTGTTGTAGAGATGTGATGGTGTTTGGCTTCTTTTGGGTAGTTTTAAACTGTCTCAATCGTGCTGTGCATGCTGCTGAGAACATACACAGTCTTCTTCACTTCTGAAGCATACACAGTCAGTGTGGCACCAGTGGATGAAAATACCTGGGTGGGAAATTCGTGCGGTGCATCACCAGCCGGCGAGGTTAATGATTGGGATTTCTTGGCGAATCCTGTTGACTGTGCCGAGGATGGTTGTATTCCGGCTGAATAGGCATTTTGCAGGTGACAGTGATGTAAAGAAATTGTCTGTGGTAACATTTTTGCCCTTGTCCAAGAATGGTTCCATCAACCTCATGACTACACTCTCAGACACTCTCTCCCCACGAGGCCGAGTGGGGTCCTTGCCAAGATATGGGAGGATGTTGCAGACGTATTTGGTTTTCAAGTCACACGCCACCCAAAACTTGATACCAAACTTGTTCATGCATCCCATCCATCAAGGAAACAGCAGCGAGTCTTGCACGGGAAAAGTTGTTCGTCAATGGTGATGTCTTGACCAGGAATGTAGGATGTGATGCAGTTGGTGACAAACAATCCCTATATGTTTGAAATTGCAGCAAACCTATCAGTCTGTACTCGCTCGCTGCGGGTGTCTCTGTCATCAAAACGCAGGTGATGCATGATGTTTTGGAAACGGCCTCGGGACATGGTTTCGATGATGTGTGGGCTTCCCAGGTTTTTCGACCAACAGTCAGGCAGTGATGGCACCTTGAAGATTCCCCTCATGATGGTGATGGAAATAAATGCCATTAGTTCAGGTATGCCCATGAACCAATGCACATGCTCAGTTTGCTTCGCATGTTGAATTGTACAGTCTCGAATGATGCCAAGCATGTCCAGAGTGATGAAACAAAGGAAGCTCTGAAGGCGACTTGTGATTGACCTCCTGGCTTTAGCTGTTGGCTCTCCATCTGCGCTGTATGGCGATGGTGGGGTGAAATGTGGACCCGTTCCCACCTGTTCTTCATGCCATACTGTGCCATCTTTTGCAGTCTCTGTCACATCAGTCGCCAGCCGAGCTCTCTTCGTTGGTTGGGGAGCACTCTCCTCATCTGTAGCGTGAAAAATATTTAATTATGAGCAATGGGAAATTCAACTGATATCACAAATGCAAGTATAGAAGCTAATCACAGCAAACATTGTTTATTTTTCTAGTTTCAAGTAATGTAGTAAAAATCACCTTGGAACTAGTATTTTTCAACTAGAAATAAAAACCTCAAATTAGACTATTTTTACTTGTTTTAAGAAATTTGCCGATGGGGCAAGCTTTTTTTTTTTTACTAGGTTAGCAATATTTCCTAGCCAAATTTGCTTGAAATGAGTAAATCAAGCTAGTAAAAAATCTTAGCTAGCAAAAAAGCTTGCCCCATTGGCAAATGTCTTAAAACATGTCAAAATAGTCTAGTTTTTAGGTTCTTATTTCTAGTAAAAAAAAAATACTAGTTCTGAGGTGATTTACTCCCTCACTGAAATGAAATGTAAAATGGGAAATAATATGAAAAGAAATATTACCTGAAGACAACTGAGACAGCTCGGAGTCTGAATCCACCTGGAGATTGATGTCTTCTCCATCCGATTCGCAAGGGTCAGCTCCATTCAGGATCATCTCCAATGCCTGTTGAGTGCTGTATCTCTGCATCTTCGTTCCTTGGAGAGGAGCTTCTTTCACCACAAAATTCTTGAGGGAAATGAAGCAGTAGTCCACATGCACTGGTATTTATCCATCTAACAATTGCCAGGTTGCATTCACATGAGTCGTTATGGTTACATGGCGTGGGAGATTCACACGTTAAATCAACCATTATCTGGTTGCAGTCATATGACTCGTCATGATCACATGGGACATTCACACGTTCATTGAACCATTATCTGGTTGCAGTCATATGACTCGTCATGTTCACATGGGAGATTCACACGTCCAAAATGGAGAGAGTGATGTGGACATAGAGTTTGAAGACACTTATGCGAGTGATGAGGAGTCAGATAACAATGCCTGTGTGGACAAAGAAAACCAGGAACCCACTGACTGCACAGCCAGGACATTGGACATTGAGCCCCAATCAAATTAACACATCAAGCCCCGTGACAGATATCGCTGGCAAAAAAAGGATTTCATCAGTCCCAATACTGATTTTTCTGCTCCAGCTCTCACAGATGATGCAACTGTCCTCCACACACCGCTGCAGTACTTTGAAAAGTTTGTCACAGAAGACATGATTCAAGCTCTGGCAACCCATACAAATGAGTACAGCGTTCAAAGTAATGGAAGATCTGTGAACGCCACAATCAAGGAAATACAGAAAATGTTGGGCATGTACCTGAGGTTGGGCTTGGTCCAAATGGCTGGAACCCGTACGTATTGGGAGACAGATAATGCGCGGAACTCCCCAGTTGCTGAGAATGATGCCCCACAACAGATTCCTGACTCTCTTTGACAACATTACATTCTGAGAACAATTCAACAGTGTCGATCTCTTAACTTGTGAAGAGGGGCAAGTCGCACTCAGACAAAATTCGCACTCGGAGAAAAACGCCAGGGAATTCTGAGAGCCGCAGTCAAATTCTGACTTTAATCTCGGTATTCTGGGACTAAAGTCAGAAATTTGACTTTAATCTCAGAATTCTTCACTTTTTTCCCATGTTAAACTGAAACATTAAAATTAAAAATCAGTTTACATTTTTTTTTCAGTGGCCCTAACCTCTTCCTAATATATACAAAAAATGTGTCAAAGAAAATGCAAATATTGAGCTATTTTTTATTATTACCGCCATTACGCCTTCTGTATGTGACGTTAGAGGGAACCTGACTGAGCGTCAAAATGTGAGAATGACGATGGCCTATAGCCTGATGAACTCGACTTTCACTTCTAGTCAGAATATGAGTCTGATACTGCTCCATAGAGCTGTGATTATGGGGGCGTGTTTCGAATCAACCAGGAAAAATGCCTCTGCACTCAATTGGATAGACCTACAACCAATAAGAGCAACGGAGCGCGGATTGTATGTTAAGCGAGGTATAGTTGTTGTCCACAAAAATCAAAGCGCGCAGTTTCACATCTAAAACTGTTCCTCTCTTTAAGGCTCCAACATTTTTTGTAAAACATCTACTTGAACAGACCCATGAAGCTTAGAATCTACTCACCCAAACTCTCTCCAGCTGGGCAGCCATTATTGTTGCTCCATAGTAGCGCTCTTTGGTCACGTGGTTGGATTCACGTTACCAAGCTGATCATCTACTGTCCATCATCGCATAAAGTCCGCCCCCTGACAATTTGATTGGATACGCCTGACAGGGGAATAATACTCGGCGCTATTGAGGAGCAGAGCCAGACCCGAACTTCCCCGACCTCAAGCCACCTTGTGGGCTGGACTAAGTTCTGACTGGCACCTTGACTAGTCATGATTTAAGCTTGTAGAGAATGATTACACAAAAACACTAATCAGAGTTCTGTGAAAAAATATAAAATATATATATATTTAAAAAAGATTTTCCGCTTAACATTTTCGCGCGTATTGAGCCGCTTTATTCAAATCAGAATTCCTGTGCAAAGAAAAGGTGCTGTTTAGTTTTATTTAAAAAATAAACCTTCCACTTTTTCAGAATTGACAGTTGTGACTTCTAAACTGTGTTATTCTACTTGATAGAAAAACATTGCAGAGTTTTCTGCATCTCAACCAGATGCAGAAAACTCAGTCCACTTTCCAGTCACTGAAGATTGTGGAATTTTTCATAAACACCGAGGGTGTTGGCAAATGATCGTTTGCCAATAAACGCGCGCGGCGTCCCCACCCCCACCCCCTTAGGGGTGCGGGGTGGGGAGGGGCAAACCAGTTTATTACCATCATTCTCGCCTCGTATGCGTCAATTACGGCCGGCTCCTGGATAAACGAATATCACAATGGCACCGCTATTATTAATGCCTTTCTGCCTTGTTTTCCTTTCCTCTTTCTTTCCGCGTGTCGCTGCAGAGGGAATGGATGTGATCGTAGGGGACGGCTTTACATTCCCTGAAAGCTGCGATCCGGGGGAATCCGGGGAGCTGCTGGTTGAGAAACAGTCTGGTCCCCTGAAGGTGGCATCATGGGAGGATGGACAGTGGACGGTGAGCGCAGAGTACAGAGACAGAGTCAAAATCTCTGAAAAAATAGTTTTCACCCACACGGTGTTCACTGATGGAGGAGCACTGTACATGCTGAAGTGCTCCGGTGAACAAAAAGGAGAGCTCCTCCAGCTGAAGGTGGTTTTTGCGCATGAAATGCAGGTGGAGCAGGGTGAGAAGGCGGTCCTCCCCTGTTACTTTGAAACCAGCGGTAAAACTGATCTGAGCGCAGTTTGGAAGAAAGAAGGAAAGCCTCTGTGTGTGAAGAACTGCAGCCATTCCTCTGAAGACAGACTGTCAGTACCTGGGAGCTGGTCCACAGATGGAAACCTGTCTCTAACCATCAGAGAGGTGCAGCCTGGGGATTATGGAGATTATTTCTGCTATAACAAAGATCAACCAGGAATCCCTGCTGCAGTTAGGCTGAAGGAGAAAAAGTCTGATCAGAAAACCACTGCTTCACCTGAACATCATGTGAGTGGCTGCATTCAATACATTTATTTTCTGCAGAATATTAAGCTGCTGTTGTGTCATTCTCACTTCTTTCTCTTTTCTCTCTCTGCAGCAAACACAGAGCTGCTCTGAACAGATTCATCCCTGGAGGATTTCCACTGGGATTCTTGCTGTTCTCCTGATCACTTTAATCCTGTTTTTGGTTTGTCGTCTATCTGGATTTGATTTTAGAAAGCTGTGCGAGCTGTTAAAGAAAAAACAGCGTCCTCCTCAATATGAAGCTGCAGCGGTTTAAATTAGGAATCTACTGGATTTATAGATTTTTTTTTAAATCAGATGTAATAAACATGATAATTAATCAGTGAATCTATGCATGTTCCATCACTATAGCAACTCGAGACCCCAAAACAGGATAATAAACTAGTTATTAATGTGTAATAGGCATTTCTACCAGCGTGTAAATATGGGTTTTTCCCTTTTATCTGTGAAGTCCACGTGTTCAAGGTGCGTCTTTTGTTTAATCCAGATCATCCACATTTTTCAGGGTGTGGGCTTGGTTTGATGTTAACTTTTTGTTTCTAGGTGTGTCCCATTTGCTGCTGTAGGATATTGTCCCAAACAACATGTTTAAGAGTCTCTGTACCATTTAGATAAATAAATACATGGAAGATTATTTGGAAAATAAATAAATAATGATCACTCTAATTAATAATGTCAGGGTGTGTGTTTATATGTTACAAAGTATCAATGTTGCTGTTATTGTAGCATGATGAAGGTTTTCCCGCATTGCCTGCTCTTTATCTGAATGATAAGTTTTAGTACATCTTTTATCTATAAACAATCATCTTAAACGCCATAAAAGAGCAGCCCAAATATTTTTACAGGACGGGTTTACAAGCCTCCTCTGGCACTGCAGCGGGGTACACATTGTTTACTTATCAGATGACAGCATAAGTGTGTCATGACAAAAGGTGACTAAGATCTTAAGTGGAAGTCCTGTTTTTGCAGCTGTAGGGCTGTGGTTTGTCTTTTTTTGTTCTGTCAACTAGACTGATTGCTTTAGTACTACACTGACAAAACAGCTCATAAGATTTACTTAAAAAATATATTGTAAGTATTGCACTAAAATGATTTAAGTAAAATTTAATGCTGCTATATCAAGTAACACTCACTTGCCAGTATCAAGTGAATTTTACTTTCCATTAAACATAACAGTTGTGAAGATATTAGAAGTAACATTTACTTAATTACATCCAAGTTGTAAGTTAGATTTATTTTAAAAAATTAAGTAAAAAATTGAACTTTGCATTTTACTCAAAATTTTTAAATAAATGTTATATCCCACATAAGAATTTGCTATTATGAAGTAATTTAAGTAGATATTATTTTCTCTCATTGACATTTACTTTGCTTCATTATGTTACCGGTACATTACTCACTAATATTAGGTAACCATTGCCATTTTTCTTTTGATAAATGTTACCAAATAAATTATTAAATAAAAGTCAATACATTTTACATACATTTTCTTAGACACTTGTCGCGATGAGGGTGCTGGTGTCTATCTCTAGCAGTCAATGGGCAAGAGGCAGGGTACACCCTGGACAGGGTCCATCATAGGGTGCCACACCGGGGAGACACACAACCATTTCGGCTGCACACGCACTCACCTAAGGACAATTTAGAAAAGCCAATTAACCTAACAGTCATGTTTTTTTGGACTGTGGGAGGAAGCCGGAGTACCCGAAAAGAACCTTACGCATGCTCAGGGAGAACATGCAAACTTCATGCAGAAGGTCCTCAGACGGAGAGGAACCCAGAACGCTGCTTGCTGCAAGGCAGCAGTGCTAGCCACTGAACAGCCCACATTTTATACACATTACAAATTAATTTCATAAAGAAAAAAATATTTCATTTTTAACAGTTTAACAAAGTGAATATACTATTGTTTTAAATTGTCCAATCTTTCATGGGCCAGCCAGAAATGTGACAGTCTAACTGGAATTGTACTATTCAAATAGGCAAGAAAAAAAAAGTAAAACCCTCTTAAAACTCAGTTTCAAGATTCATTTACAGGAAATTTACTCATGTAAGATCAAGAATATTTAAAGGAGAATTCCGAAAGTAATTTTACCATTTTTCAGATGAACACGAATGACACCAAATTTCTGATACTGTTCTCGTTCGCTTTTTGGCTCATCTCTCTCTCTCGAGCTGAGTTAGAATGAAAGTTTCATGTACCGATAATTTTAAAACAACCTAAACGTTTTTTTAAATATGCCACAGCTTTTCAGACTCATCCAGTCTAAACGTGCCCGTAGTAAGTCTATTTTAGCATTTTGCAAATCCCATTGAGTCTCTGTAGGAATAGTCAATATCTCTCCGCCACCGGAAACGAGTGGGGCCCGTTTACCAGTTGTAGTCTTTTCGGCCACTCTGTGTAACTGAATGGCCGAGGTGCTAACGCCTCTGTTAAACACTTTAAAACTCTGAAAATGGAATACCTAAAGGTGGACTTTTGATTCTCGACGCCGAGTACACAGAGTGAAGTTAAAAGACTACAACTGTGTAAACAGGCCCCATTTCCTCGCTTCCGGTGGCAGGGGAATATTGACTATTCCAACAGAACTACCTGGATTTTACAAAAAATGGTAAATAAAACACTGGCTGGTGAACGCTTTTTTCTTCACGTAAAACTTTTTGGAACGCTACCGTTTGACGCTGACGACACGGTGAAGTAGCATATTATTTAAAAAAGAATGTTTAGCATATTTTTTAAGGACATTATCGGACATGCACTATGGAAGCCGCTCTGAAGCAGCCAGGGGTGGATTCTAAATGAGCCAAAAAGCAGAGACAGGACCAATTGTCAAAATTTTAGTGTCGATCATTGATTCTCATCCTGGACACTACAGAAAAATGGGCTAAAAAGTGTTAAAAACGGAATTCTCCTTTAACCTACACAAACATGCTCAAAATAGTAACCTCTGGGCAAGGATCAGAACTGAAACAGCCATTTAAACTTTGAGCAGTGGAGTATAGATTTTGTATGCCTCTATTTAAATGAAAAAAAGCATATACAAATATTGCATTATTATTAAGTGCATTTTGTTGTACTGCATTAGAATTTTTACAGAAAAAAGAGAAGTTTGGTATGACTTGTAAACAACAAATACACAGTATTAAATATACACCGACACAGGTCTGGTAATTAAAACATTTTTATTAATAAAAGAACACCTTGTTTTCCCTTCACTTTTTTTTGGCTTATCGCATAAAATCCCCGTGAAACACACTGAGGTTTGTCGTTCTGTTGTGACAAAATGTGTACTAATCTGACTCTTCATCTTGCAATAAACATCCCATCATAAACCTT
>JAGKQL010000010.1:939091-965479 GCA_018398635.1 Cyprinodon brontotheroides | reverse complement strand
CCTCCTCTGATATGAAAGCAACTTTAACTTCAAGTTGTTTACTTTTGCTGATAGTTTGAATCCATCCAACTCCAGGAAAAGTTTTTGGAACACTTCAAAAGTGTAGTGCAAAGGGAGAGGGTATGCCAAGTTCAGCGCATATCAGTCCCATTAGCAGTGAGCAGGCTTTTGCAGTACTGTGGCATGGTGGTAAAATCTCCTGGCCTTCAACAAGGATGGAGACATTAACCGGATCCTCATCAGCACCATGGAGAACAACAATCTTGAGGATATGTTTGTTGAAGTCACACCGGTTGTCCTCCTGCATGTAATGCACAACAGAAAATACAAGCTTTTATTCTTTTATTTGAGAAACAAATAAAAGAGCTGCATGAATCAAAGTGACTTATTTATCATGGAAGAATGAACACAAGAATACCTCTGTTTGTTTGATTACTTTCTTCTTAACTTGAACATTTAAAGGGACATTGTGTAACATCTACTGTTAAAATTAGCGTTTGTGCTGTTTTGGTTTCTGAGTTTATGGAGGACCAACTCTGCCATATTTAAAAAATATATTTATTGAGCATTTATTTATTTCTGTATTTTTTAAATATGGCAGAGTTGGTCCTCCATACAGACTTAGTTATTATCACAAATGTAAAGTAGAGCAATAATAACTTACCTCAAACCTCTTGCTCCGTAAGCTCTGAGCCTGTAACCAGGCTGCACCGGATTCATAGGGCAGTAACTGTCTGCTGACACTACAGTGCGCATGTTAAGCGTGTTACTTTACCTTTAACAACTGGCTAAAAGATTTGAATAAATAATAAGGTAAAATGACCTTCATGTAATTGTTTAAAAGTCAAGTTGTTTGTTTTAATATAAAAAAGTTACTCCATTAAATCAACATCCTGTAGTTGCTAAAAAAAAAAAAACAATGCCTATGTTGCCAAAATTGTTGAGAAGCTTAAATTCTTTTTAGAAATTTGTCATTAATAAAAACCAAACTGCACCAATACCATTTTTATCATGCTTCTGTTTTGAAAAAGAAGAATCACAACCTAAGATATTTTCCCTGGTGTATGCAGGTTAATTTTCAATAATATTCAGGCTAGTGATTAATCGAAATTAATTCATGAAACCTTGTGATTAATTAGATTAAAAATGTTAATCGTTTGACAGCCCTAATATATATGTATATATGTATATATTTATATATATATATAAAGAAAATGGCCTTTCACAGTCAAATGCCAGCTGAATGACAGCCCACTTCCTTGCAGCTCTCAGCAAAATCCCCTCCAACTTCCAGCCACTGGCCTTTTCCTGGGCGTGCATATTTTCCTCGCTTTCATTGAATTACAGGGTTGACCAGGAGATGACACTTCTCTTTAGATCTTAAAGGCATATTATGCAAACATTTTCGCAGTTAATTAAACAGTTTTCCATAACTTGTTTTGGATGATTAAATGAGTCATTTCAGGTTGAACAAAGGTATTCTCGGCGCCCTGGTGGCCTGCTGGGGAAATACCGCACATGTGTGCAATTGCAGGAGCCCTTTCGCCCATGCACAGGCACAGGCTCAGCGAAGTCTCATGTATAGGTCGGTCTTGTTTACCGCGAAACTGCTACCATTTTCCCCAGTTTTAAAAGCATGCTCGTTGCTACAATAGCACAGTGGCGATATTTGTGCAGTTATCATGGCGGAACACAGCCGAGATAACAGCCGGAAATGCCCGTGGTCGGAAGCAATAGCTAAATATTCAAACTTTGAAACTGGAACTAAATAGTCACTCACAATCGCCAGTAGACATGGTGATTGAACAAAGCGTAAGCCTGTCATGACTGATGCTCAAAACAACCGCCTGGCTTTACCGGAGAAAACCAGGAGAACAGCTGAGCACATTTACGAGTCAGTGCACTTTTACTTTCGCCCTCTGGGGGAGCCTCGCTGGAAAATCAACACAACACAGTTGCATAGTATACCTTTTTAAAGGAGTATAAGTCATGACAGAAAAGTATTTTCAGTAATAAATAAATCTGCTGCTTTAACGGAACTTGTATGGGACCAGCCATAATGAACCCATCTTCAACACAGGAAAGCGTGAGCTACATTTTGAATGGCTACTCCTCTACTTGGGGTATCAGAGGGCTGCCATTGTGCAGCACCCACTGGAGAAATGTTGGGTTAAGGGTCTTGCTCAGGGACCCTACGAGTGTTAATCCGTGGGAGGGAGCTTGAGCTCAGAACCTCTGGATTCCAAGCGCATTGCCCTAACCACTAGGCCGCCACTCCCCTAAATGATAGATCATCTAACAAGTCTTAAAATTAGCTAAATAAGTTAATGGTAATTATTGTGTAGTAAATGTAAATAAATCTTAACATTTGAATTATTATTCTGTAAGTGCAAGGGAAGGACAATTCTGCATCTTTTTTCATTTAGATGTTTATTGTCATCGCCAGGTAAAAATTTTGATCAAATACATTTTTACATCGTAGCAAATGAGACAATACAAGGAGATAAACAGTACATCTGGTCATTGGATTGGAAATCCAGTCATTATCAAAATAGAAATAAAAAATACATTTATATAAATTAACAATAAAAGACAAGTTATGATTGACTTTCATTGCTCGGTCAAGGTAATAATTTATACATCATAACAATATGTTTCTCTGCATGCTTAAAAGCAGTTTGTGCTGGAAAATGTCACAGTAGCAAACTCAAGGCTGTAGAACCCATTTGTTCATATGATGTTCCTGTGGGGGGGGGGCAGAGACTTGCCGTCTCTGACCTTTCCTTACCCTTTGCCTCCTCCCAGCATGCAGCTAGTATGTGAGGTGTTGAGCGGTCCAGAGGTGCTGAGCTGCAAACTAAAACACAAGGTGTGGATCCAATTCTTCTCCGCAGCTACCCGGCCCTGGATCAGGCGGATGAAAAACACATGCGGGGAGGAGGAGGCCAACGTCCCGAGTGCATAAACAAACACAGCCTGAGGTTTGGCAAGTGTGACTTATTCCAAACTACTAACAGAAATGACCAAAGTTCATTTCTGTTACTTTTCTCTGTTTTGTTTAAACGCCCCTTTAAACCATGAACTTCATGTTAAACACTGAACAGACATACAACAAGTAAACGTGGAGATTTGCTGTTTCACCAAAGTCCTTGACCATGACAACAGTCAGAGTTTTGTAAATAAAAACTATACAATTAACATCCATTTCCAGGCACATAATTAGCACCTTAAATTAAATTCAGCTCAGAGGTGCAACTGCTGTTTCTCCAGAGGTTATGACTTCTCCCTCCTGACTATGAGCTTTGCAGAGCTCACCACATACAGTTAAACATATGCTACAAAAGGAAAAAAAATTACTTTTTTTTGCTCAAAAAGAGATTTTTTCCATTGGATTACAGAGAGGATTTTAATGCAACACATTCAGCAGAGACGGTTTGTTCAAGAACAAAATAAGACACATAGAGGCAGTCATAACAAATGCTTTCAACACTTGCTTGACTGACAAAGAAATAATACTGTAATGAAGTGCAGGGGTGGAAAAAAGAGGCATTGGAGGAGAACGTTAGATTTTTAAGCCTATCCCCAGGCTTCTTGTAAACAGCAATTTGAAAGTAATGCCGAACATCTGGGGAGGCTGTGGATCAAAAGGCAGAGAGGGAGCAAAGGTTGGCTTTTCTTTCAGTTTGTTTCTTTATACCAGACAATATTATTCTGTGCAGACATGTTAAAGGCTAACATCATTTGCATTGCAGACTTGTAATGTAAAGTGAAAACATCCCTTTTAGAGTCAAAGCAGTCATTCACCGAAGTAGTGGCCCTGCATGTATCCGCCGGGCCGCGTGGGTGATAGTGGCTTTAGGTTCAGCTGACCAGCTGTGCACATTTCAGGAGCTACGCGGCTTGATAAGAGCAGAATCCTTCAGCGGCTGATGGAACAAGGTCAGGATGCGATGATGAGGTGGAGAAAACTTTTAGCTTATCTCCGTATTCAGAAGTCGCTGATCGCGTGCCAGTAGCCACAGTCTGACGGTGATAAAAGGGGGTTCTGTTTACAGCCAGAATGGAAACTCCAGTCAAAATAAGAACATGAGGCACTTCCACTAAGGATCCGTTCAGAGGCATGCTGTTTGAGTTTAGCAGTGTCAGTGAGCTCACTCCGTCCCAAAGGTACATAATGTTACAAGGAGCAAATCCTGAATTGTACTAAGAGCCCTCACCCGACAAAACATTCCAGCACTAATCTCTGTAATCATATGTTCCATTGCTCACAGTCGCAGAACAGAGCTGCTGAAAAAGAAAAAGGCACTTTGGAAAATACTATTTCTTTACTAAAAAAAGAGATTTATAAAAATAAGTTAACATTAATAAAGTTTTGTTTTTATGAAAAGGAATTTCATAAAAGTCCAAAATATGTTTCTTTTTCTCCACCAGCCCAGTCTCATTCAACACCGGTTGTTTGATGCCAGGAAGGCTTTCTGGTCTCTGTTCAGTTTCCTGAGAGAGGAATGTTTACTGCTTTGCATAGATTAGTAGCGTCACAGCTAAAACTTCGTCACAAATGGCACTTTAACCGTCTTCACCTCAGCGATATGAGAGGACTTCTGGATGATGCAGCTGGTTGTTCCAGAGACGCCGTCTTTCCCCTGGGCCAAGTTGGTCAAGGCCATGACGGCGTTGATCTCCTTCCACTGCGTCACATCTTTGGCCTTCGCCTTCTCCTCCTGCGTAGCTGCGACGCCACCGTTGCTGCTGACGACCGGCAGAATAAGTCAACAGGCAGAGAAAGAAGAGAAACAAAAAGCGTTACAGCTCATGTTTAGACACAGTTTATCTGCTGATAGAAGGTCTACTCACTGGTCACGTTTCCTGGATCCATGCTCTGTGGTTTCTGAAAGAAGAGACAGAAGAAGGTCAGTAGGCAGAGTTCCTCGGGTTAGAGGAGATCCACTGCAACCTTTCAGAAACTGCTTGTTCAACAGATGCCGTGTGTCTGTTTCGGTGGTTTTGGACGTCTGTTCTGTCCTCTCAGTGGACAACGTGTCTTCAGCAAACATGAGCTGCTCTGTTTTTTCTCTTTACTCAACAGGCTGAACACAAAAAGGACATTTACCAAGAAGCCTTCAAATATAAAGGATACTTAGAGGATAGAGCTGTGTAATATTTAATAGCAAAACAAATGTATATCCGCCAGCATGAATGAAAGAGATCAGAGAGAAAATGAAAAGCAAGTGAATGAGTTAGCAAAACAGAGATTGACATTTTCTGGCTTCTTCACCCACCTTCCCTGAAATAAGACCGATCTCTATCTCATCTATGAAGCATTAGTATAGCAAAGCAAAGTCATCAAACAATGAAGGTTGAGTGGTTTTGGAGGAAGCCAGAGTCTTTTCTTCAGCATGTTATTCACACTCTTCATTCACATCTGTTCAACACTGAAATTTATCACACAAGCTTGAAGTTACATGAGGCATTAAAAGAGAGCAGAGCATCTGGATCTTCTAGCTGTTCCAGATCAGACGCTCCCTTTAAGTTCACTAAACATTTAGCTATGGCCTTGGGAGCTTTGAAGAATTCTGCAGGAGCTAAAGATGCTAAAAGCGGAGAAATATCTAAAAGTTTCTGACCTGTAGGTGGTCATCTTTAACACAGTCTTCTGCAGCCACACACTTAAAGGAATAGTACACCCAAAACATGATTAGCCTTCATTTTCTACTCACCCCCATGCTGAAACAACACTCTGGAGTACTTTTTGATATCTCAAATGCATCTGGAGATCTGGGAGGCTTCTTGCTGTCTGCTGACATTCAAATAATGGAGGTCTATGGTGCCGAGACAGAAAGGTCCATAAAGTCCACAAAAACGTGTCAATATTCCTCCCATACTGCTCTCAAGTCAATGTATTCCAAGTGTCCTGAGTGGGTAGCATCAAGAATTTACTCGAAACGAAGTCATTTAGAATGTTTTTTAGAGCATAAACAGTAGTGTATAGGATTTCCTGAAAGCGCACATGCGGCGTTCCACGGCTGCTTTCTACGAAGCCGGCAGACCAAACCAAGCGCATTCAGCTCGGCAAAAGAACTCATGCTCTTCCTCAACACTGAAGTCCTCAGACATTTTCTTTAAAGATTTTGTTTCTTTCTTTGCACAGGTAAACAGCACATTTCTTCTTCTACGCTTGCATTATCGGCAGAGCAGACGGCTGAATCGCACTTTCATCTGGTTTTGGTCTGCTGGCTTCCGTAGCGTCGTGATGGCGCTGTGAATTCGCTTTCAGGAAATCCTATACACTACTGTTTATGCTCTAAAACATTCTAAATGACTTGTTCGTTAAATTCCTGGATGCTACCCACTCAAGGAAGTACTCCGGAATACATTGGGCGGCAGTATGGAGGAGAATATTGACTGCGTTTTTTGTGGACTTTTATGGACTACTTACCTGCGGCGCCATGCAGGCCTCCATTATTTCTGAATGTCAGCAGGACAGCAAGAAGCCTCCCAGATCTCCAGATGCATTTGGCATATCAAAAGTACTCCAGAGTGTTGTTGTTGTTGTTCAGCATGGGGGTGAGTAGAAAATGAAGCCTAATCATGTTTTGGGTGTACTATTCCTTTAACACATGGAATAAAGCATGGGTACACTGAATGTTACTGGGTAGGACATCCTCCCATCAAACACTATAGATACTGACATGTGCACCAATGCACTATTACCATGCATTGAGTCGTGTAAACATCATGTGGTTCTACTAGGGAATAGGCATTAATCGTTATAAAAATGGTTATAGCAGATAGTGTTGTCGAGATACTAAACTTTTCAACTCGGTACTGATACTAAGTAAAATATTCGGATACTCGATACCCTTTTCGATACCACAAAAGAATAAAAACAAAGACTCTAAAATTCAACAGAAATATTTTCATTACTAAAAAATTACAAGAAATGAATAAAAAAAAATAAGAATAATATTTTGAGGTTGTGCACAATATTAAACAAGCTTGATAAAAAAAAACTTACAAAATTAAAATTAAGTGTTCCTTACTTGGCTATGTTTTGCAGACATAACAATGACACTGACCAAACCAGTTAAACAAAAATAATTCTCAGCAGCTGCACCTGTTACAAAAAAAGTCTGAAAATTGAAAAATGCACAGAATTATTCAATCACACAGTGTTCAGAAAGTGCATTTTCCACTATTCTGCACTTTAGATGGCTGTATCGATACTTTTGATTATTTTTGAGCATCGTATCCGGATACAACGTTTCAGTATCAATACTTTTTTGAGTATCAATACTTGTGACAACCCTAATAGCAGATTTATTTTCTTTATTCTATTTTTACAAATTAAAGCATTAAATACATTGGACGCATAACAGTGTGTAAGCTCATCAAAGAGACATACAACAAATTTACATCAGACGTTGAACTGAACGCTCAACAACAGGTTTAGCAAAAGGACTCTGAGCAAAGACAAGCTTATGTGACATTAGCAAGTGAATGACACAGTACTATGTGAGAAAGTTATGAACTTATAAGTAATATATGATCACCTAAAAATCAATCTGATGTGAAATCAAATGTATTTTGTTAGCATGTCACATCTCCCAGCACCTGTTGGTTGGTCATTAATAACTGTAGGCGTTGAGTGTTATCTTGAAGAAAAAGCACCAAGTAGAAAACGCACTCTGACCTTAAGTGAATTATGAAATGGGATTTTGTTTTTCTGTTTCTTCCTAGACTGAGCTGGAGCATTACACCTTCTAAAATTAGAAACTCATCCTAAATTAGGAGGAGAATTGCATATCTAAGTGCGTAATATGAGCGTGGAAGGAGCACATTAAGCACCCGGTGTAAATAATTTTACTTTCTAAAATGAAAAGCTGTGACACGCGTAGCGTGCACATGCTGCTATGCTGCACTTACCCACTGTTAGGTGTCCAATGTATTCACTGCTTAAGGTTCAAATCCCAGCTGAGTATATTGCTGATGTTATAAAATATGATGTTATGAAATATCTTCAGCTTTAGGAAAAATTCCTGTGCTCTTGGATCCATTTGATTTTGATCCATGCAGTGTTTACGGCTCACTTTGGTCCAGTAGCTAAATCAATAACAATCACAGTGGGACAGAGAAACACAGACAGAAATGGAAAAAAAGTTCTGACCTGCTGTGACTTAATATATAATATTGCTGTGACTTATAATATTTCTTCTCAGTGGAGTAGATAAGACATAAACACTGGAGGTAAAAAGTCTAAATGCTCACACCGCCTATCCAGCACAACTAGCTTTCGATATTCTTCCTTCATGCTGAGAGTTCCATGAATTGAGATTCTGTAAACTAAAAAAAAATAAAAAATCAATTAATACATTTTTTAACTATGAATGATAAAAATTATTTATCTTCAGGACAAGAATCAGCAATGATGCTGGTCAATGAAAGAGATCCTGAAATACAGATGTTAAGAACTTAAGCTCACATTAGGGAGGAAACAGACAGGTACCAACCCAAAACCAGCTTCCCATGAGGCCCTATGCCATACGTAACTAAGGAGGCAGAGGATTAATGAGCATAAGAGCCACTATCCAGGATGAAACATTAAAGATCCATAAGTACATCAAGGATAAGGCTCCAACAGAGAAGGTGCTAAGTAATTGTCTCAGATAATTGGGAAACAGAAGATGAGGTTCTATACGGGATTTACCACCAAAACATAATTTCAGGAAATGGCTAGGCCAATGGCTAGACAAAGCCGGATTGAAGAGACAGACGGACAAAATGGTAATGGCAAACCAACTGGACATTGTGGTGGTGGAAAAAAAGCCGAGGACAGCCGTGGCAGTCGACATAGCAATACTGTGACTGCAACATCAGGAAAAAAGAACACATCTTAACTAGAGAAATACCAGGGGCTCAGAGAAGAGCTGGAGAAAACCTGGAAGGTCAAGGCATCAGTGGTACCTGTGGTCATTGGGGCCCTCGGGGCAGTGGCCCCCAAACTGGAGGAGTTACAGCAGATCCCTGGAAATACATCAAGAAGAGTACACTTCTAGGAACAGCAAAGATACTGAGCAGAACCCTCAAGCTCCCAGGTAGCTCCCAGACAGGCAGGCAGGCAAGCAGGCAGGCAGGCAGGCAGGCAAGCAGGCAGGCAGGCAGGCAGATTGCACAGTAGCATCAGTTGAAGATACTAACATTTGAAGAATGGTATGCAACAAATTTGCTTATATATAAACTTATATATAAGCTTATATACCGGTATAAGATTTGGATAGCGTAGATTATAGCTCGACATATAGATGAAGCGCTTACATGTTTTCCATGTTTTTCAGCAATCAGTGTTTCTTTCCAGATGGCACCAACCTGTCCAGTCTGCACTTCGATAGAACCCAGCAACCTTTAGGTAGGTTAGTGCAGGAAATAGATGGATGTGCTGACTTAAGTTGGCATGCATGAACTAATTTGGCATGTGTGGTGTCCTCATCTCGCCTCAAATGGGGTTAATTAAAGGACTAAACAGCTACCATGTACAAGAAGAGTCATTTTTTTTTATTTAAACTTGAAACATATTAATAAACCTCCGGCTGCTGCTGCTCCTTTCAGGTCAAATCAAATCAGCGTCCTTTAAGAAAAAAAGCTGCAATGCACTAGTGTACCATCACTATAAGGCACATCTTCTACATTTTATATTAGAGAACAGCCTATAATGACAATAAACTCTTTACCTCATTTAACAAAATTGCAGGGTGTCTGTTTACATTTAAAAAAGCCTTTTTAAACAGAGCAAACTACCTGCTGCTCACTGTTGCCCCCAAGGAAACCTCAAATAATGATACAGACACAAAGGAACTCTCACACAGTGCTACCAAACAATATGATGCAGGGATCCGACTGGAAATGTTAGATTTGCAAATTAAATGCTAACTGCTAACATATCCGATCATCTACCTGCTGCTGTTTCCCACTGAGAAATGCCACGGTGTTAATCAACTTATATCAGTGGAGAGGAGCCTTTGCATCCACATCAAGCACACATTAAGGTTTCCACATCACCACACAGCAGGAGTGTGTCATTCCCAGCCTGGATCCACGGAGGCTGATTAAACCAGGCAGACAAATACAACTGTACAGATTTAAATTTCACCTCTAATCATGCTGCCTTACTTGGTATGATACTGATTTTAGCTCATTAGTGGACAAAAAAAAAGTGTTAACTAACTGGTTTCATACAGAATGACTGTAGTTACTGTTCAACCCTGAAAAGCAGGGTATGTCAGACATCTCACCGACATAGATGCAGGTTCTTATTTTGAGGTAGGAATTCTTTCTTTGTGTCATTGAACTAATGCATTGCAAGAAATATCTCAGGTAAGCCGTACATGCAACTATAAGATACTACAAACTGAATAATTCCAGACTAAGGTGACAAAATGAGGGGAGATAGATATATTTTGTTTAGATGTGGATTTCCCCTGTGCCAAGAGCTTGAATTTTAAATCTTTTTTAAATGCAGCATTTTTGGTATTTCATCAGCTGTGGAAATCTATTGAATAATATTAAAGAAAACAATATATACAATCAGACTGGGATGGCCCGTTTTTCACAAAATATAAAGACAACATTCAACTATTAGATAAATAAATCTTATGTTATGGTTTAAGCTTCACAACTACTGGCCAAGGCCTGGCTCCCCGGAAACCGTTACTGAGCAGGAGTACGCAAGCTGTTCAAGAAATAGAAGGTTAAAATAAGCTAAAAATTTATTTTTATGGTGGAGTAAAACCATGCTTTAAAAATGTTGCGTTAAAAATAAGAAGTAGAAAAGCACCAAGTGGAAAAAGGGGAGAAGGAAATAAAAGGGCAGGTAAAATTCTTTCGGTAAAAAAACAGAAAAGTTAAAGGCAGAAATAAATCATTGTTTCAGGAATACAAGGATATTAAAAAAAAAGAAGAAAAAAAAAGGAATATTTATGGTGAAGTAAAAACATGCTTTAAAAATGTTGTGGTGTAAATCATTATGAGACAAAAATAAAAACATCTTTTAAAAAATGTTGGTGCGAATAAATATGAAAAAATAAAAAAGGTAGCAGTGGATATATATATATGCAGATTCTCTACCTTTGGCACTTTCTTCTTTTTAACTAAGCCGATAAGATGAGTACATTTCTCCACCGTGAGATCAATCAATCAATCAATCAATCAAACTAAAAGCGAAGTTGAATGATTTAAAAAAAGAAATCACTGTTTGGAAAACATCATGGAAGCAGGGCAACAATAGAAAAAAAAATAGAAAATGCTAAACTAAAAAAGGAAAACAAATGGAGTGAAGGAAAGAGTCAGAGGAAGATTTCAGCTGAAGGAAAACAGGATCCTTCATCATCATGAAGAACTGAGCTGAAGGAAACAAGGAACCAGTGAGCAGCAGTCGCTGACACTAGATGACTGGATGAAAATTGACCTCCAATCTGCTTCCAATCAAAAATCTAAAGATGGCCAAGCAGAGAAAAGCTGCACATTTACACAGTTCTTGGTGATTTCTGGCTGAAATCAGTAAAATGACCTGATGGACAGGAAACATCAGCAGTAAACAGACGTAGATGTAGATTTGATCTTTGATAAATGGAACACAGGTTTGCTGCTCAGAAGAAACAATCAGTGAACCGTGTGTCATCACAGAACAAAGAAAGAACAAATGAAAATGATGAAAAAGGGAAAAAGTATGTATCTCATTCCATCAGATGATCTGTGATGAAACAGAAAGCTGAAACCTGAATGGTCAACAGGATTGTTTGTCCTTAGTGAAGACCAGGCCTCAAAGGAGACAAAATCCTGAAAAGCTGCGGGTAAACCCTGACTGCTCCTGTGTCAATCCCTCAGTCTTCATTCATGTTTCTGTGACTTTATGTTTTATTTCTGGACTTGGTCTGAAAAAAATATTTTACTGAACTTTTGGATTCTACTTTAATTCAGAGTCCGATTTATTTTTCTAACCCAGTTGCTTCACTCAGTCACTTTCATCACCTCCACTGTTTCCTAAAGCCTGACCTGAAACCTGTGAGTCTTGGAGCTGAACTCAAAACTTTCTCCGTCTGTTCTTTCTTCTTTCCAATGAAAATATAAAAAGTGGGACATGCTGTCCTCATTTCTGCCCATCTGGGAGAGGCTCACTGTCATCAGGAGCTCCTGGATCCAGCAGGTTCTCCTGCTGCTCAGTGGCACCTTGTTGACCTTTAGAAAATATTTCAAGGAGCTATTGATCAGCCACTCCATTTCTGCAACCAGGAGAACCTGATTCAGCAACAAACTGGACCAATTAAATGGAAGGAGAACAAGACAGAGACGGCAGGAGAGATATTACAGATCATGCAGAGGGACAGGCAGCTGGAAATAATGGACTAACTGCAGGAATGAAAACAAACCAACAGAAAGAAGAGGAGACAGAGATCAGATATGAAGGATGAGGAGTTTGTTGGACAGAGACCCTTGGAGGTAAATCAAGATGTCAGGAATGCGTCTCCTTACCGGCTCCATAAACCAAGTTGGCCTCGGCTTCAGAGGAGGATGGCGACAGCAGCTCGTCGTCATACTCGTTGGAGCTAAAGGAGCCAGAGTGGTTCCTCTTGCGAGCATCCATGACGGCATTGGCCACCATCACATGCCGCAGAGAGTCGTTCAGGTAGCGGTGCAGCAGGCTGCTCTTGTACTTGGGCGGAGACACGTAGTCCTCAGCCAGAGAGGCGGCATCAACCGCAGAACGCAGCCCTGGGTCCATCCCTATGGCCACGCCCACCATGGAGGAGCCCTCCTTCTTGATAACGCTCTGGTACAAGGGTTTGGGGAGAAATTCAGGACCATTCTGTGTCCTCTGAGGGTTGTCTCCATCTGCAATGTCAGGACAGATAGAAATGATGGTTCTTTAGATGAAGAACAGGAAGTCTTCTCCAAAGCCACAATCATCTGCTAAAGAATTGATAACAAACTTCTGTTCTGTTCCTAATTCTGACTCCTAACACTATCCCAAAGGCCTTGGCCTGTTTCTACAGCGACCCGGGCTTCTTTGAGAGTTTCCCAACATTTCTGAGTCCAACTGCCTTTCTGGTTCTGTTGGTTGACCTCAGCCGAGAAGAAAAACTATGCATCTGAATGGATCTTTCGGGGTCTCTCAGCTGTTTTTCCTTCTACTTCAAGGGGACACATGAAGGGAACCTCATCTTCAAGTCCCTCACTGGTCCTAGAATAAAAACTCTAAGGTCTCATTGGGTCAGACCGATCTTCTTGTAGAACTCTAGATGCTTACAGAACATCTGTTGTTGGTCTCATTTATGCAGAACAAGAACAGATTGCAGTATGTGGCCTGTAGATATTGTGATATAGAAGTGCCTTGAACCAGTGAACCTCCAGTCTGTGCCTCTTTATCTGGTTCTGGGTGGCTGAATTTAGGTTCCATCAGGTTATTTACGGCTATAAAGCCACTAAGAACCAATAGTGGAAGTCCACATCGTAATGACTCTTCTTTCCTCCATCTAATGTTTGACTCCAGGTTCTGTTCCGAGTTCTGTTAAACCAGTCGGACTTAAAGACTGGTTATTTGGAGCTAACCTGTCATTCCAAACCCCAAACCAGGAGGTTTCACAGCAGATACTGTTCCTGCCAGGACTGTGGTTCTGTTATCAGGTTGGAGGTTTGATTCAGCCTCTTCCAAATTAAAATGAGAGCTTCTGTGACCCAGAACCACTTGGTACTTCTTCTGTGCTGAAGTAGAATCCAGCTTCTCCTCTGTCAAACAATCAAACCTTTTGATTGAACCCAAAAAAATATCAAACTTTTCTTCTCATCAGGATATCAGGTCTGCTCTGGAATTCCAAGTAGAGCACAGGGTCTTTATCTGACCCTGGATCTGATTCTGCTGCAGCTCCAGAGTAACCTGGACAGTTTTAGGACAGTAAGAAGACTGTACACACGGTCAACAGGGTCAGATCTGCTCCCAGAAATAGTCTCTGGAACAAAAGCATGGGCCTAACAATATAATGGAGGCTTATAAGCACGTGGCTCAGCAGTGGAGCCAACTGTGGGACGCTTCACAACCAGAATATGACAGGGAGAGGAGTCAGGGAGATATAGGGAGCCTCTGGTGGTAAAGCAGACTGCGGCAGACACAATACAAACACCATGCACACATTCCTCTGTGAGCCACACGCTCAGCTTCTCCTCCTCAGACACAGAGTTAGAGATTACTGATAAAACAGCCCTCTTCCTTTCTTCATCCATGGCAAGACCACTGAACCTACTGATGCTTCCCCACCTGGTTTTCTGGGCCGTCCATGAGCAAAAAAAAGGGCCGGACCTTCCCATGAGGGTCTGCATGTGTGCATGTGTTAGCAGTAAATCCACGGCTGACACAGAGCTCCTCATTTCCAGCTGTAGGCTGTGAAGCAGAGACTGGCTCTGTGTGGCATCTTAATGTAGGAGGCCAAAACGTTCTCCTAACCACCATCATTGGGTTCAAACCATTTTGAGCCTTTTGAGAAGAAATCAGGCCGGAAGAAGCTCCATGTGGTGATATAGGGACTAAAATACTGAATGTTTGACTCTGAGATTTTAAAAAACAACTCTTCTGCAACAAGAAATTATGTACTCCAAGTCAGCTCTGATTGGCTGAAAGATGTGTCTTAATTTTTGGAAGTCAGTGTCAGTTTGCAGCTTAACATTAATGTGTCTCTTTTAAAGGGATCTGAGAAACTCCCAACTGTGTTAGATCCACCTCAGTTTGTAGAATCAGGGAGAACTTCTGATGGAGGAGTCCAGCTTACAGCTCCTCAAAGGGCAACCCGTTAAAGGAAGAACTTCAGTAATGTGATGCGTACCTTCGGAGCAGCTGTCGTCACTGCTGACACTCAGCCTCTCTGCGTTGCCCTGAACGTATTTGTTGTAGAGTTTGATCCTGAGTGCCCAGCTCAGGTCCGGCTGCCTCACCGTGTTCTTCAGGCGTCTCCTGGCGTTGGCAAACCAGTTCGACACCTGAGGGGAACAAAGCAGCAAACAGGAAGACATGTTAATGTTTGAATCCACACTCCTCCACATCCACAGCCAAAGCAAATGTGTCTTCCTCAGTGAAAACGTCTGCTAGCTGCCTGCCACGAGTCTCAGCGAGAACAAAGGCATGAGTAGCGAGACAAAACACAGAGACAGAGTCAAGCTGCCGTTTAGCTGCAGCTCTGAAACTGAGCTTTGAGAAACATCCCAGATGTTCTGCAGAAACTCTGAGCGAATCTGCGCATCTTTTTTCTATCAATGCTGTTTAGAAATAAATGGCAGACGGCCAGCGAACGCATCATCTCATCACCTAAAGCTCTGACTGAGACACACGTCCCCATCCTGCTTATTCTGGACGAGTCCAGCCATCCTCCAACAAGACAGTTTTTCCATCACTGTCCTTAAGATCCAATAAAAGAGACACTTGAGCCTCTCCTCTTCCTTTCACTGGGAGGAGAGACTATGAGATGTTATAGTGAAAGAACTTTTCCAGCTGCTTATGAACGGCCAGGGACACGGTCCTTATGCTAGAGGACTTAGTTTTCACATCCTCTTCTTTGCTATTAGGTTTCTCATTAACTAGGACCAGCCCACGTTCTTCAGTCCAGCGCTGTGGTGTAGCAGGCAGAAAGCAGCATTCAGTTGGCCAGCGTGACTGGGAGGAGAGGAGGAGTGAGAGCAGGCGAGGCAATGGATGGTGGAGGACAGCCCGCCTGTTGAGACGAGACCACAGGGAGCCTGAACAAAAAAATAAAGCAGCTCTTCCAGCCATTGCCTGTCTATAGTACAGAGACAGCATGCAGACAGGGAGACGGATTTCAGGAACCATGGAGAGACGGCCTGGATTATCAGCTCCAACTCACAATATTTACATGGAGCAAAGCTGACTGTGCTGCTAAAACATGACAGATTTAGTTGCTGTTTATCACCTGCTGCCAGGTCGGCGTTTCCAGGGAAAAACACACAGGAAGTGATGCGTAGGATGCCACGGGCGGCCTTAACGGCGGCCTGTCTGGACTAAACAGTGGAAGAACTGGGCTGTTCTCAATAGCAATCAGTGGAAAGACAAAGACACCAGTGTCTCCAGTCAGTCATCATGATCACCTCTAAGTTTATGTTCACACTTTGGGACCAAATCACTACTTTAGTCGGAAAAGTAGGTAAAACGACAAAAAGATTGAGAATTGATTAGGATTTTAATGCTAAATAGATCTAAGGAAACCACAAGTTGGTTAAAAAATAATAATTATATAAATAAAATCTACATTAAAAAGGAAATATATTAACTAAATAAATATTTAATTTATTCCAGTTAATATAGTCATTCCAGAAAAGTAAAAAAAATGGACTTTCTTTCAAGTTTGAAGTTTTGCTTCCCATCCAGGAAGCTTTTTCAATTCAAAATGTCAGAAATATCATTGAGTTTTAGGCTTTATGGAGTAGCCCAAGAAAACCTTGTTTGGCTTAGAGAACATGCAAATTGAAAGGGACAAACGGGTCCACCCCTTTGATATTTGACTTTTGTTAGCCTATCTATGTGATCGTTCAGAGACATAGACAGGTTTTCTCCATTCCAAAGGGACAAACCCATACGTCCGTTATCATAAGTTAAGCAAAAACAGGTCAGTGGATTAACTGCTGTGCAGCAATCAGCTTAATATTATCCTCTGTTGGACGAGTCAAAGACACATTCAGTGATTTCCTGATGGACGGGAGGTCAGGAAATGATTCACTAAATACTGAAAATATTAATGAGGATTTTAATGCTTCATAAATGTAAGTTTTATTTGATCATGTTTTAGATTTCTTGATTTAATTTATCCAAATATAAACATATTCTTAAATAACTAATTGAATTTATTACTGTTTTATTTTAACATTTATAAAACAAATTATTTATTTGTTGGATTTTTACACTTTTTTAACAAAACCTTGTCCTTCCACCTCTGACCCCACTGCTGTGATTTCGCAACAAACGTGTGAGAGGCGTGTCAGTGTGTGTTTGGGTCCAACACAAAGCCTTCCTCCTCACTCTGCCTCGCTCTCAACTAAACAAACGGCTCCAAAAATGAGAGGCAGATTAAGCACCGCGGCCAGCAGCCTCAAAAAGCTGCAGACTCTGAGAGACCAGATCAGAGACCTGGTGATGACATGTTACTGAACATATACACACACACAGCTGCAGGTGTCAAACACACACATGCATTCAGTGCTGACTGAAAGTTAGAGAAACAATCAAGTCAAAGACTGAGACACACAGCAGAGAGCAGAGAAGCTGCAGGAGGGTCTGGAGGAAAGAGGAAATAACACTTCACCCCTGCAGAGCTGCTGCTAAATGTTCAGGAAAAGCAAGCTGAAAAATGGAAACTCCAGCAGCCTGATCACACTCATGTCTGTGTGTTTAAAAAGCAGGATCTGACTTTTCTTTTCCTCCCACTGAAAGCGGCTCACCTGAACCAGAGTCATCTGCGAGCCGAGCGCCAGGAGGATTTTCTCCGTCTTGGTCGGGTAGGGGTTGTCTCTGTGCTTGTAGAGCCACTGCTTGAGCGGCCGTGCCATGTCCTGCAGGGCCTGGCGCTTGTGCCGCACTTTGCTGCCACTGGGACGACCCCTGTTCACCAGCAGGGACAGGGTTTAAATGCAGGCAAATAACTGGAAACATCTTAGGATTTCAGTGCACAGACGTCATCAATTCATTCCAAATGTAAAATGGCTTCAGGTTAATGAGTGAAACATCCAGAACCCACAGGAGGAAGAAATGAATCCTTCTTTGGAGCAGATTTTCTGAGCTGTGTCTACTTCACTGTCACCTGCAGCTCCAGCTTTTATGAACCTGTAGATGTCAGCATGGTGCTGCTCTCCGCTTCTCCCTTTATCTCCCAAAAAGGCTCCACTGGCTGCAGATGGAACAGATTTTAGCCGAACCTCAAAGCGGGCCTGAGGTTCTGCTTCTCCAAATATTTTCCTTGTAATCTGGATCAGTCTGAATCTCATGGAGCACATTTCACTCTGAGCCCGGAACGCTGGATTTCAAACTCTCTCTCTCTCAAACACAACATCCAAACTTGCAGAGCTCTGTTAGAAGATGTTCTTCATTTATATCCCTGCTGCCCCTGAAACGAGGCATTCCCTTCACAGGCTCTTAGATTTTTTCCTGCAGCTCTCTCTCTGTGAGGACGCTCCTTACACTCACTGCTCTCCTCTCTCAGCCTAATAATCAGCTAATTCAACCCAACTAAACAATCTTCTCTTCTACCTGCTTCCTCTTCCACACAAACAAGCTCAGATCTGTTCAGATTTGTTGTTTCTGTGAAGAACTAGAGCCCACATAGAGCTGAAGGTGGATCAATGGAAACAGATGGGGACCATTACCTCTAATGACTGTTGATGCAAATTCTACACAAACCACTGAGATTATTTGAAACCCTTTGCTGCCATCTAGTCGTCAGAGTTTTACCCCAATCTCTATAATTTCTCTAATTTCCTTCAATAATACTTGCTTTCAAATAATCTTCACTTTGGTTCTGGTTTAAGGCCAAGACATAAAGTTTCTATCAAACCGTAGATCTGCACATTATAGAATCATGATGATCATTCGGTATAAGTTTGTTCAAAATAATGCCTAAGGGCTGCTTGCATGTAATATTTAGCAGGATGTTTTTGTGCAGTGTTGGCTATTCTCCATATAAACAATATATCAGTAATAAACTGGAGCATTTAAATGGAGGCCATCTGTCCTTGATGCCCACAGCAGATCTAGATGTTTAATGGCTGAGATGTGGAGCTCATGGAGAGAGGTAGGGACATAGATTCATGTGGAAGAAAACCCAGCTGCTGGAAAATGTGGATCAATCAGAATAATCAATGTTTTTATTGACCTTTACAGCAACAGTATTATCATCCAATCTTCTCTGAATACGCTGCAGCCCCATCAAATAATAAAGATATTCAGGTAGTGAGATAGAAAGTTTTCAAGGAAACTTTAAGATCCACCTTTGACTGATTAACACTGAGCCAACATGTATTAATGTGCAGACTTTGTTCAGCCGACCGCCATGGAGTTAAAATTAAAACCTGATGGATTTGAATCTAAATAAGGATAAAAAATATAAACATTCAATAAATCCCACTTTTTACTTACAGTATCCATCAGAACATTTGAAGTAAAGAGTTTAATAGAAACTAATTATTGTTCCTGTGGAGTTCCACTCAACTGGGGCCTATTTTTGATTTTTTTTACAGTTTATTTTACCTGACTTCATGAATAATCAGGCCTTTTTATTAATTAAAAATACAATTATTAAAGATCCATTTTACTTATTTATTTATTTTATATTGAACTTTTATAAAGCAGATTCAAGCGCAAATGTTTATCAACTTTTTTTTCGTTTCAGATAAATGCAAATTATTATTCAAAAAAATAAATGTAATCGTTTTTTGTTTGAGGAAACAAATGGATCTAAAATTGTTAACAAATGGATGAATTAAAATGAGCCTCCGCTGCAGCTCTAATTTCTCTCTGAAAGCTGCTTCTTCTCTCTAAGCTGAGCTGAGATCATTAAATCAGCAGCAGTTTGGGAAACAATAAAGGTTTATTGTCTTCTCTGTCATATTGTTCAGCAATAAAACCTGAGAAAAGATTTAGAAATTACAGAGAGCATCAATAAGCAGAAATCTAATCGGAGAAGCTTTGAAATTATTTTAGCCGAATTTGGCACAAATGCGTTTTTACGCAGAGATACATTAGAATTTCCATCTAAATTATTTATTTATTCATAATTTATTTAAAGTAAATATTTAATGAAAAAATATAATTTACTTTAAACTCTTCTAGCTTTTCCATTTCGCTCTGATTTAGATGTTTTTGCGCTCAAACCGCAGAGATCATCCCAGAGATCTGAGGAGAGTTTTCCTCTTTCTCGCCCAGCTAACAAGTGACCAACAGGTTGAAAAGGCTCCCAGATATTTCCCCCCGTGGGTTTCTCCACGCACTCCAGCTGCTCCGCATCCACACATGCTGAGCAGCAGCCTCTACCAGAACAGAGAGCCTCACATACCCGCTCCGCCTGTGTCTGACCGCCTGGCTGTCTCTGATGGCCGGGCTGCTGCAGAGGAGATCTGGATGTTGGCCGTCGATGACTTCCAGGTAATTTCTGCTGCTCATTTCCACCTCCTTCGCCTTCTCCTCAAACAGGACCTGGCTGCTCAGCTTGTTAAACACAATGGTGTTCATCTTTGGCCGCTCGCTCCGCAGATCTCTCCCTCTGCTGCGCACAGATCCAAAAGGTGTGAGGAGGGAAAACTCTGTCCCAGCGTCCCCGAGTTTCTCCTGTGGCAGAAAAGATCACATTTAGTTGGTGAGAATCATGAGAACCAAATCCTCCATCTAAGCTCCTTCACATTCAGTAGCTTCAGAGTTCAAGGCGAGTGGAACAGCTGCGCTCTGACGCTCCAGAAGCAGAACCACTGGTTGATCCATTCAGTGTTTGCGCAAACTCCTCCTGCTTCTACAGCAAAGAGGCGCTTCATTCTGCACACATCTCAATGCGCATTAATTAGCGCAAACAGCTGATAAAGAAATGTGGGATGAGTCGGAGCGGACAGCGGAACCGACAGGTTCCAGGTCCACTTTACTGCTGCGCTGCGATAAAAACCCACGGAGAGACACGGAGACCGTGGAGGTGAAAGTCCCATTTATTCTACAGGAAGAAATTCCCCTGAATTCAGTTAAAGCGGCTCTAAACAACAGGGAATATAAAGCTGCAGGAGGTTCGGACTGGAAACAGACCCAAATGGATCCAGTAGAAGCAGAGATGAAGCATCTTAAATGCTGTTTCTCTTCTTCCTCTCCTGTCAGTGGATCTGTGGCAGTTACCTTTCCCGGCTCCCTCCTGCGTCTCTCGGCTGTGCTGAACAATAATCCTGCTCCCAGCCGCCCATGCCCCGCTCACAGGTTCCCCGCCTGAGTTTCTGAGCTCTAACCTAAACGGACCGCCGTCTCCTCCTCCGCTTTTCTCTGCTTTCGGCCCGGGACTCTGAATATCTGCGCCTGCTCATGTTTCCTTGCACACAGCCTGAGCCTGCGAACATCCTGCTGCTGCTTTAGGCCGGTTCAGGGGCAGCGGCCCCCAGAGGGAAGGAGAGGGAGGAAGGCATGAGTCTGAAAGAAGCAGGCTGTCTGTCTGAGCCACTGAGCTCAGATCTTACTGAGCATCAATGATCCAAAGGACAAATAATGACCTTTTAGAAGCTGCTGGGCTGCTACTGGTGGAGTTTAGTTTGTCCATCTTCCTTTGGAGCATCTCCAGCTGTATGAGGCTTGGTTATCATTGACTTCCATCAGAAAGATGTCCCATTATGGGTCCAGGATGCAGAGGTTCTGAGCTTCTCAACTGTGGTCCCTTTGGGATTATCCAGGGTCGTTATTCCAAGGAGGTGACTCAGCAGCAGGAGACATCTGAATGGTTCAGTCTCTGTGTGATTATTCTTTCTTTGGGCTTATTTTCATTTAACAGGAAAGTTGACTTTTCCTAAGAGTTTGTCTTAACATGCAATGAAGGGTCCAGTCATGTAATTGTCATGTTTATATCTAAGGCTCTGACCCACATGCAGTGAAACCAAACAGAGAGACACAGATGAGAAGTTTAACGGGTTTTATTGAAGAGATTATGCTCTGTGCAGAGTTTTTCTGAACGCTGCTCAGCCAGAACTGGAAGGTGAGGGGAAGACAGGCTATTAGTTCAATGGGAAATTTGATTCGTAGATTTGAAGAAGAGGATCTGGTTGTAGATTCAAGTTTCCAGAGAAGTGAAGGATCCTTGACTCCAATCTGTGTGTTGGTTTTCCAGAGTTTGTCTAATTTGGTGGAGGGCGGAACAGGGTTTACCCAGAACTCGGACGGTGTGGGGTGAACGGAGACGCTGATTGCCACTCAGATTTCCTGCTGTACTTGAACGGGTCGTAGTGAAGATGATTCCGCTGCTCAGAGAGTAATTGCAACGTCCTCAAAGGAGACTGGATCCAAACCTCCTGTTTGAACTCCTGGCTCAGTTAGTTTTAAGACTCAGTTGATCCCTCCTGGGAGAGGAGGTCCGAAAAGGTCCAGTTTGCAGGATGACTTCCTGCCGAGAGGCAAAGACAAAAACAAAGTTAAAACTCAGGGAGACAAGAACTCAGTCTTACTCAGAGAAAACTCAGCTTGGCTAGAGTACCAAAAACTGGCAAACACTCTGGCATCGAGGTAGTGGCAATCAGCACTCCGTTAATGAGGTAACCGTCAGCAGGTGTGTGAGGAGGCGGACCGAAACCAGTGCGCCCCCTGTTGGTGGAAGGGAGACACACACAAAAACAAACACACAGACAGGAGTCCTGACAGTAATTAGGTTCATTAAGGTCATAAAGGGTTGAATTATTCAGGTTTTCCTCTATATTGAACATTAGACTTCTGGCCTGAGGTGACATTCTGGTAGCTCCTCTGACCTAATCGCTGTTATCAAAACCTGTGGCTCAGCGCAGCCTGCTGCCACTTCTCTTTCATCTTAATCCAGGCTATCCAAAGCCTCAGCCACTCCTCCCTACACCTCTGGCTCTGAATGCTGCCTGCTGGCCTCTGTGGGGTAAGAAAACCATTCAGCAGGTATAGGCAATCAACAGGAATCATGATGTCCCAACTCCAAAGGGAGCAGTGACAGGGACTCTGTAGCCGATCCCAGCTCTGCTTTTTCTCAGACTGGATTAAGGAACCACTCTGGCATCTGCTTTCTTTGGTATCCATCAGCTGCTGCTCAGGTTGGACAAGTAATGATTTAAGAAGCCTGGTACCACAGCTATGCTGTCAGAGACATTAGATATCTGCTGAGAAGCTTTGCAGAGATTCGATCGGATCTGCAGCTCAATAAGTTCCAACAGGATCCAAGTTATCTTCCAATGGATAACAAACTTCTGTCAGACTCAAGTTAAAGAGAAATGCTTCCGCAAAATAATAGTTGACCAGTTTGATCCCTAATTTGAAGAGGAAACAGAACAAGTTTTGCAGTTACTTCTATAGTGGATGGGTGTTTAGTTAGTGGATAGTTAGTTCTATTCTCTGGACTGTCCCATCTGTCCACCATCCAGTTTCCAGTTCAAGCATGTTTGAGTCCTTCACTTGAAACTTAGGACACAACTAAAGGAACTAAACTGAACTAATGATTGAGCAGTGTTTTGTCCACAATTGTTGATTTAGATGTGAGATTTCTTTGACTTAATGGAAACTAACAGTCTCATTTCATTACACTCCCAATTTTTGCTGTCTCTAGAAACTCCTGATTAACTGGGATCCTGAAAAAGAATAAACCAGTCTTGGAGAGCATGTTTCCCCACTGGAAACATGTTGGGTCATTTCTGTCCAGAAGATTGTAAAGGTTCTCTCTGGAACCAGAACCTCTCAATGAGGAGGATGGTTCTCCTCCAGATTTGGACTTTATTGCTCCATGTAGTCTTGTACGTCATGGTCGTGCCTTGCGGCAGCGGCCTATTACAGCTCTCGACAATCCCCTCAACAATTCCACAAAATATGCCATTTAGAATGCTACAAACCAGGCATCAATCCCGCATCTACAACTGCCAACGTCTGCTGGAGCTACCGTCACAAAATGTTTTAAACACGGTGGAACTTGATTATTTAAAATGCAATGGAGTGCTACGGACAGATGAAAACAAAGCACCGGACTCACGGAGAAGGCAAGGCCAAGAAGACAGATGGAGGAAGCGGTGTGCTAGGGGACGTAAGAGGGGTAGCAGGGGTGGGCTAACATTGAACGTTACCACAGAACACTGATCCAATCAATGCTGCTCTCCAATGTCTGCTCACTGGATGCTTGAGTGGCCGGGACTCTAACAATGGCCGGTCTCGCTATCGTCGGAGGTAAATAATGGCTGGACTCGTATACATGCCGGGGCTATAATTAGAACAAACGATATTCCTTGGCAGTCCTCAACAACTGGTAATAGTAACATACAAGTACCACAGGGGGGGCAATGTTTGCTAACGAATCCCTGCCATTAGCATGGGAAGTCCCATCCTTACACAGAGATCGCAGTGGCATTACACAATCGTTCTGATCTGAAAGACAAATGTGATTACCGGTAGGTCTGGTGGTAACCAGGCAGCGTTGTAATTCCCCACAGCCATCAGACAGCTGAACTGTTGAGAAAACTCTTAATGTCAGAGTCTGTGACAATCATGTCACAGACTCTGTATCACAATGACAACACCAAACCAAAACATTGCATAATTGCACCGTATACTAGTATGTCTTGAAGGGGGACAGATGGACCCAGTATTCAAGGTGAGACAGACAGTGGGAAAGTTCAAAAAGTTTAATAAACCAAGGGTTAAAATGGGCGGAAGCTGTGGATCTCGGAACACAATGGCTGCAGTGGGGTGCCGGCCCGGAGCACCAATCAATTACTGACACTCTTGAGGGTAAGTGACAACAATCATCTAAGGGAGGATGTTTATCCGTGTGAGCCCCTGACCTGGTTAAAGGTGCGCGGCGCTTTCAGGAAATCCTATACACTACTGTTTATGCTCTAAAAACATTCTAAATGACTTTGTTTCGAAAATTCTGGATGCTACCCACTCAGGACACTTGGAATACATTGGACGAAAGCAGTATGGAGGAATATTAAAACGTTTTTGTGTGGACTTTTATGGACCTTTCTGCCTCGGGCCATGTTCCTCCATTATTTGAATGTCAAAGCAGACAGCAAGAAGCCTCCCAGACTCCAGATGCCTGATACTGAGATATCGTAAAAGTAAGTACTCCCAGTTGTTGTTCAGCATGGGGGTGAGTAGAAAATGAAGGCTAATCATGTTTTGGGTAAAACTATTCCTTTAAACAGATCAGTCCATCCTCTCAGAGGAAGGCAGGATCCAATCGATGGACTGCCAAATGACCTGTGGCGCAGAGCCTCCCAGAGTTTCCCCAATGCAGCAACTCCATTGAGCAGGCAGGAGACTGATCAAGGTCATGGAAGCAGCTCAGAACAGGACCGTTCTGAGATCCAGGAGTCCGAAGCCTGGTCAGGGGTTCCAATCCGAACAGGAACAGAGCAGACAGACAGGCTCCGCAGTAGAGGGATAGAGACAAGACATTGTACTAGGATAACTGCAAAACTTTAAACTGGTCTCCACCTAGGAACCAGGCTTGCGAGACTTAATACTGTACTTTACCCAGGAGCCAGGACACGACAAGTAGACAATTAAAACACTAAGAACCTCTCAACCCACTGGTCTCATGGAAGGGGGGCACAAACCTTGGAAATATCTCAGACTTACATAGCAAACATACAACACACATCAAACAATGATCTGGCCACAATAGCTGGGCTAAGCCATACATGAAGCAACAGGTGCAGGTGGATAGGATGAGTGATGATTAGGAACCCGGCAGGATTAGGCAGGTCAATTAATTGAACAATTAAGGTCAGCAATCAGGCTAAACCATGACAAAATATATTAAATGCTTTGAACTTCCTTTTTTTTTTATGTGGGGGGTATAAATGACATCTGTTAAAGGAGCATTCCACTCTGCTAAAGCTGCCAAAGGGAGGACTCTGAAAAGGTTAGTGACTTCTTCAAGCCACTAACCTACATCTCCATTTATATTTATCTCTGTTCCTCAGCAGGTGGGCCAATAAAGTCTTGAAATCATAATAAACTGTTTAATTTCCACTGCTGTCTCTCTGGCTGAAAACTTGGGTCATCTGTCTGGAACGTTACACATCTTGTTAAATAAAGCCAGGATTTTTTGCTTCTTGTCTAAAGTGAGGCGCTGAAATAAAGTCAGAGTGACCCACTGCTATCATGACCCATGAAGGCATCATTAATACTTCTGAGAGCTTCATGTAGATCAACAGAGTGAAAAATGGACCTAGACGCTGTAGTGTTCACCTGCTCATTGCTATTTCTTCTTCATTGCTCCAGCTTTTTATTCTAACTTTAAAGAGGGAAAAGGTCAGGATTCCCTGGTGTTGTTCTGATGAGGGATGATCTGAGCAAAGGAACCGGGTCTCAGCAGGCCTGATGGTGTGACACTGCTGTGATGACAAAAAAGCTAATTTCTGATGGAGAACAGAAGCCGTGTTCAGGCGCCAGTCCTCAACTAGCAGAGAGTGCGGTCCTGTGTTTGGAGGAGCTCTGAGAGGCCGTTGAGGACACGCATGTTTATGATGGCAGCATAACAAGCTAACCATGCTGCTGCTGCCGTGCAACAAGTTATTTATTTAATACCAAAATGTTCATTGGAGTGGATGGAAAAGCCACTTCTAATATTTAGACAGTCCTTTTCCTGTTGATGAGTTTGTTTAGTG
>JAGKQL010000010.1:918599-938949 GCA_018398635.1 Cyprinodon brontotheroides | reverse complement strand
AGTAAAAATACTCATTCCATTGGCAAATCCTCTTACATACCTACTCAAATTAAGGGTAAATACACTTAATTTAAGAATTTTTTACTTCACAGATTCACTGCAAAAAAACTAAATCTAGATAAGTCATTTTTTCTTAAAATAAGTGCATTTGTTCTTGAATTGAGGAGGTAAAAGCGACATTCTGACAATAAAACAAGACAATTTACACTTAAAATAAGAAAACACTATTGCATTGTCTTATTTCAAGTATATATTATCTAATTATCTTATTTTAAGAGTAAAATTACTCATTCCATTGGCAAACTTTCTCATTTAACTACTTAAATAAAGGGTGAATACACTTATTTAAGGAATTTTTCACTTATTTCTAGATCGTTTTTGCAGTGTGGGGAAAAGTTGAGGGACATCCCTGATGTCAGAGGGACCCTGGAATGTGTCCCAGCCTTCATACCACAGTTCCACTACTGTGTCTCACCCCTGGCCTAACCTCCACCCCCTCTCTAGACTCCAGTCCATGTTGGACACCGCTGAGGGTGATGGATGCAACCGCACAAAGCTTCAGAGAGAAAAGTTTCTATCCAGACCTTCTTTTACTGCCACCAATTTGTTCTTTTGCTGAGATAAGTTCAGTTGTTTTCGTTTAAAGTTGTTTTGAAATCCCACATCTCTACAGGCCTTCTGCTGCATCATTTCACTAAACAAACTCATCAACAGGAAAAGGTCTGTCTAAATATTAGAAGTGGCTTTTCCATCCTCTCCATGAACATTTTCTATTAAATAAATAAAGTGTTGCACGGCAGCAGCAGCATGGTTATCTTGTTATGCTGCCATCATAAACATGCGTGTCCACAACGGCCTCTCAGAGCTCCTCCAAACACAGGACCGCACTCTCTGCTAGCTGAGGACTGATGCCTGAACACGGCTTCTGTTCTCCATCAGAAATGAGCTTTTCTATCATCACAGTAGAGTCACACCATCAGGCCTGCTGAGGCCTGGTTCCTCATCCCTCATCAGAACTCCTGTATTCTCACACGCTGCTTTTCTCTCTGCTTTATTCTATAAATGCAGTTTTCCCAACAACGCTAAGGAATCCCAACTTTTTCTGGCTTAAAGTGGGAATAACAAGCTGGAACGATGAGAGATAAAGAGAAATGAGCAGATAAACAGAGAACAGTGTCTGGGTCCAGTTTCCAGTCTGTCTCCATGAAGCTCTCACAAGTATTAATGATGCCTTCATGGGTCATGACAGCTGTGGGTCACTCTGACTTTATTTCAGCATCTTACTTTAGACAGGAGGCTAAAATTCTTGGCTTTGTTTAACAAGATGTGTAATGATCCAGACAGATGAGCCAAATTTTCAGCCAGAGACACAGTAGTAGAATTTAAAGAGTTTATTATGCACTCAGGACATCAGGGGCGCATCCACTGAGGATCAGAGATAACTATAAATGACTGGCTTGAAGGAGTTCAATAATGAAATGCATGAAACCACCAAATCCACTAACCTTTCCTCCCTTTGGCAGGAGGCCGGCAGCTTTAGCAGAGCGGACTGCTCCTTTAACAGATGTCAGGGAGGAGGGCGTCCCATTTTCATTTATACCCACCATCTTTAATCAATTTACAATTCACAGTAGTGATTGTGATTTTATTGGGAGTGAAGCTCGCTTTAAAGGGTAGAGCTGTCACCAGAGTTGAAAACTGAGTTCCGTGCTTTAAGCGATTTCCGAACCCCCGCATTCATCCAGGTTCCTGGGTGTTCGCTCGGGTGGTGATTTTCTTTGTGATGCTGTCGTCTTTAAAGCATTTGTTGATGTAGGCTGACACAGTCACGGAATACTCATCTATATTTATTTTGTTGTCATAAGTTGCTACACCTTTGATCAGAGGATTAACTAACTCCAAACAATCCTTGAGTTTCTTCATGGCTCCCTCAGACCACACTCTGACTTCTTTAACTGTTCGTTTAGCCCTGATTAGCTGGGGCCTGTATGCAGGAATTAGCATAGATAGGTGATCTGATGACCCGAGTTGGGGGATGGGTTGCTGCTCTGAATGCATCTTTGATGTTGGAGTAAACTAAGTCTAAAGTGTTTTCACCCCAAGTTGCAAATTCCACAAATAAGGGAGCACAGTCTTCAAGTTAATCCCCAGCTATGATGAAAATGCCCTCTGTGTGCAGATTGAAGCTCAGAGGCCTCTTCTGTATTAGCGCTGGGGGAAACGTAAACAGCAGTAATGCTACCAAACTAAACTCTGGCTAGACAGAACGGTCTGCAGTTAACAGTAAGAAACTTGATGTCTGGAGAGCAGAAGCTGGAGACCGATCTAGCATTTTTACATTAGCTGTTGTTTATGTAAACACAGGGCCCACCACCTCCTTACGCTTGGTTTTTTGTTTCTGTCGACACGGTATAGCGTGAGGTCCTCCAGGCAAATAGCCTTGTCCAGTATCGATTTATGAAGCCATTATTTAGTCAGGATGATGGCGCAGCACTTACTAATCTAATTTTTTGAAAAGAGTTCAAGTCGGAGATTATCCATTTTTGGTTATCCAGTAAGGGAAAGTTGAAAAGCAAGATTGATGGGATAGGTGTTCTGTGGGAATTCCTTCTTAGCTTTGCCATTAGCCCGACTCTGCTACCACTCTTACGTCTTCCTGCACACTGCTTCCTCCATCCTTCTCCTCGGGCCTGGCCTGCCTAATGAGCATGCTGCCTTGTTTTCATTCGTCTGTAGGACTCAGCAGCCCTTGAAACGATGCAGAGTGGCTGTGTTTAAAACAGTATGTGAATCGTAGGCTCCAGCAGGCATTGTTGTCGGTCGCGTGAAATATGGGATCGTATGCCTGCCTTGTAGCATTCAATTCAATTTAATTCAATTCAGTTTAATTCTATATAGCTACCAAATTCACAAATCACAAGTCATCTCAAGGCACTCCTACAGTTCGCCAACCAGATCATACAGTCAAATTGATACAAAGTTTTCTATCTTAAGGAAAACCAGTTGATTGCATCGCACTCCATTGACTCAAATACAATCCTCTCACACTCAAGCATGCTTAGTAGCGTGACAGTGGAGAGAAAAACTCCCTTTTAACAGGGAAGAAAACCTCCAGCAGAACCAGGCTCAGTGTGAGCGGCCATCTGCTGAGGCCTCTAATGGGGTTCAAGGAGACAGAAGCTAGAGACACAAGCAGCTGTAAAAAGGCGGCCCCGTCCAGGAAACACACTATTCTAAATGCAGGCTTATTTTGTGGAATTGTCGAGAAGAATTGTCGAGAGCTGTATCAGAGCCTCCAGGCATCACCATGATGTCGAAGATAAGTCTGTAGGAGAACCATCCTCTTCATTGAGAGGTTCTGGTTCCAGACAGAAATACTGGTTTATTCTATGACTGGACCCCAGTTAAGTTTCTAGAGACACCAAACATTGGGGGTGTAATTTGTTCATAGATGTTGGAGATCAGCCTGTTTATCAGTGTAGTCCTGTTTCTCTGACTGTGACTGGCTGGATGTGGCTCTCTTTATCCTCAGACGGCTCTGAGCTTGTCTGCCTGGTTGTGTGTTTTCCTGGTTGTGGGTTCTGCTGGAGGTTTCTTCCTGTTAAAAGTGAGCTTTCCTCTCCACTGCTGCCACAAGCATGCTTAGTGGGAGGGATTGCCTTCAAGTCAATGAGTCGATGCAATCAACTGGTTTTCCTTAGATAGAAAACTTTAAATCCATTTGACTGTATGATCTGGTGAACTGTAAAGTGCCTTGAGATGACATGTGTTGTGAATTGGCGCAATATACTGCTCCTTTTGGAGTTAGACATCAAGATTTATGCTGGTCTCCTACCTGCTGAATGGTTTTCTTCTCCCACAGAGGGCAGCAGGCAGCAGTCAGAGGTGTAGGGTTGAGGCTTTGGCGAGGCTGGATTAAGATGAAAGAGCTGCTGCAGCAGGTCGTCGCGGAACCACAGGTGTTAATAACAGTGATAAGTCAGAGGAGCTTCCAGAAGGTCACCTCAGGCCAGAAGTCCAACCTTCAATATAGTGGAAACCTGAACAAATCAACCCTTCCTGACCTTAATGAACCAGATTACATGACTGGACCCTTCATAGCATGTTTGCACAAACTCTTAGGAAAAGTCGGTTAATTGAAACTAAGCCCAAAGAAAGAATAATCACACAGAGACTGAACCATTCAGATGTCTCCTCCTTGGAATAACGACCCTGGATAATCCCAAAGGGACCACAGCTGAGAAGCTCAGAACCTCTGCATCCTGGACCCATAATGGGACATCTTTCTGATGGAACTTAATGAGAACCTGCATCAGGACTGATCAGCTCGGGCATGACTATTTACACTCCAACTAGTTGTTGTATTTCTCTAGATTTCTCTGCAGCAGCTGAGAGGAGACTTGTTAACTTCAGCCTCAGGCAGCTGGAGATGCTCCAAAGGAAGATGGACAAACTAAACTCCACCAGTAGCAGCCCAGCAGCTTCTAAAAGGCCATTATTTGTCCTTTGGATCATTGATGCTCAGTAAGATCTGAGCTCAGTGGCTCAGACAGGAAGCCTGCTTCTTTCAGACTCATGCCTTCCTCCCTCTCCTTCCCTCTGGGGGCCGCTGCCCCTGAACCGGCCTAAAGCAGCAGCAGGATGTTCGCAGGCTCAGGCTGTGTGCAAGGAAACATGAGCAGGCGCAGATATTCAGAGTCCCGGGCCGAAAGCAGAGAAAAGCGGAGGAGGAGACGGCGGTCCGTTTAGGTTAGAGCTCAGAAACTCAGGCGGGGAACCTGTGAGCGGGGCATGGGCGGCTGGGAGCAGGATTATTGTTCAGCACAGCCGAGAGACGCAGGAGGGAGCCGGGAAAGGTAACTGCCACAGATCCACTGACAGGAGAGGAAGAAGAGAAACAGCATTTAAGATGCTTCATCTCTGCTTCTACTGGATCCATTTGGGTCTGTTTCCAGTCCGAACCTCCTGCAGCTTTATATTCCCTGTTGTTTAGAGCCGCTTTAACTGAATTCAGGGGAATTTCTTCCACTAGAATAAATGGGACTTTCACCTCCACGGTCTCCGTGTCTCTCCGTGGGTTTTTATCGCAGCGCAGCAGTAAAGTGGACCTGGAACCTGTCGGTTCCGCTGTCCGCTCCGACTCATCCCACATTTCTTTATCAGCTGTTTGCGCTAATTAATGCGCATTGAGATGTGTGCAGAATGAAGCGCCTCTTTGCTGTAGAAGCAGGAGGAGTTTGCGCAAACACTGAATGGATCAACCAGTGGTTCTGCTTCTGGAGCGTCAGAGCGCAGCTGTTCCACTCGCCTTGAACTCTGAAGCTACTGAATGTGAAGGAGCTTAGATGGAGGATTTGGTTCTCATGATTCTCACCAACTAAATGTGATCTTTTCTGCCACAGGAGAAACTCGGGGACGCTGGGACAGAGTTTTCCCTCCTCACACCTTTTGGATCTGTGCGCAGCAGAGGGAGAGATCTGCGGAGCGAGCGGCCAAAGATGAACACCATTGTGTTTAACAAGCTGAGCAGCCAGGTCCTGTTTGAGGAGAAGGCGAAGGAGGTGGAAATGAGCAGCAGAAATTACCTGGAAGTCATCGACGGCCAACATCCAGATCTCCTCTGCAGCAGCCCGGCCATCAGAGACAGCCAGGCGGTCAGACACAGGCGGAGCGGGTATGTGAGGCTCTCTGTTCTGGTAGAGGCTGCTGCTCAGCATGTGTGGATGCGGAGCAGCTGGAGTGCGTGGAGAAACCCACGGGGGGAAATATCTGGGAGCCTTTTCAACCTGTTGGTCACTTGTTAGCTGGGCGAGAAAAAGGAAAACTCTCCTCAGATCTCTGGGATGATCTCTGCGGTTTGAGCGCAAAAACATCTAAATCAGAGCGAAATGGAAAGGCTAGAAGGGTTTAAACTAAATGATATTTTTTCCAGTAAATATTTACTTTAAATAAATTATGAATAAATAAATAATTTAGATGGAAATTCTAATGTATCTCTGCGTAAAAACGCATTTGTGCCAAATTCGGCTAAAATAATTTCAAAGCTTCTCCGATTAGATTTCTGCTTATTGATGCTCTCTGTAATTTCTAAATCTTTTCTCAGGTTTTATTGCTGAATAATCTGACAGAGAAGATAATAAACCTTAATTGTTTCCCAAACTGCTGCTGATTTAATGATCTCAGCTCAGCTTAGAGAGAAGAAGCAGCTTTCAGAGAGAAAATAGAGCTGCAGCGGAGGCTCATTTTCATTCATCCATTTGTAAAAAAAAAAGTTGTTTCCTAAAACAAAAAACGATTTAATTTATTTTTACAATAATAATTTGCATTTATCTGAAACGAAAAAAATTGTAATATTTGTTTGTAATGTAATGTTAGAAATTTGCGCTTGAAGCTGCCTTGTAAAGTTAAAAAAAATAAAAAAAATAAAATTGATCTTTAATTATTTTGTTTTTAATTAATAAAAAAACCTGTTTATTCAGAATGTCAAATAAAATAAACTGAACTGTAAAAATAAATCGAAAAAAAGGCCCTAGTTGAGTGGAGTAAAAAGTAAAAAGTGGGATTTATTGAATGTTTATATTTTTTATCCTTATTTAGATTCAAATTCATCAGGTTTTCATTTTAACTCCATGGCGGTCGGCTGAACAAAGTCTGCACATTAATACATGTTGGCTCAGTGTTAATCAGTCAAAGGTGGATCTAAAAGTTTCCTTGAAAACTTTCTATCTCACTCCCTGAATATATGTATTATTTGATGGGGCTGCAGCGTATTCAGAGAAGATTGGATGATGATACTGTTGCTGTAAAGGTCAATAAAAACATTGATTATTCTGATTGATCCACATTTTCCAGCAGCTGGTTTTTCTTCCACAGGAATCTATGTCCCTACCTCTCTCCATGAGCTGATGAGCATGATGGCCTCCATTTAAATGCTCCAATTTATTACTAATATATTGTTTACATGGAGAATAGCAAACACTGCACAAAAGCATCCTGCTGAAATATTACATCCAAGCAGCCCTTAGGCATTATTTTGAACAAACTGATACTGCATGATCATCATGATTCTATAATGTGCAGATCTAGAGTTTGATAGAAAATGTATTGTTTTTGTTTTAAACCAGAACCCAAGTAAAGATTATTTGAAAACGAGTATTATTGAAGGAAATTAGAGAAATTATAGATATTGGGATAAAACTCTGACCACTAGATGGCAGCAAAGGGTTTCCAATAATCTCTGTGGTTTGTGTAGAATTTGCATCAACAGTCATTAGAGGTAATGGTCCCCATCTGTTTCCATTGATCCACCTTCAGCTCTATGTGGGCTCTAGTTCTTCACAGAAACAGCGAGTCTGAACAGATCTGAGCTTGTTTGTGTGGAAGAGGAAGCAGGTAGAAGAGACGATGGGTTGAATTAGCTGTTTATTAGGCTGATATGACAGAGAGGAGAGCAGTGAGTGTAAGGAGTGTCCTTAAAGAGAGAGAGCTGCAGAGAGAGTTTGAAATCCAACGTTCCGGGCTCAGAGTGAAATAAATGTGCTCCATGAGATTCAGACTGATCCAGATTACAAGGAAAAAAATATTTGGGAGAAGCAGAACCTCAGGCCCGCTTTGGAGGTCCGCCAAAATCCTGTTCCATCTGCAGCCAGTGGAGCCTTTTGGGGGGAGATAAAGGGAGAAGCGGAGAGCAGCACCATGCTGACATCTACAGGTTCGCCAAAACCCTGGAGCTGCAGGTGACAGTGAAGTAGACACAGCTCAGAAAATCTGCGCCCAAAGAAGGATTCATTTCTTCCTCCTGTGGGTTCTGGATGTTTCACTCATTAACCTGAAGCCATTTTACATTTGGAATGAATTGGTGACGTCTGTGCACTGAAATCCTAAGATGTTTCCAGTTATTTGCCTGCATTTAAACCCTGTCCCTGCTGGTGAACAGGGGTCGTCCCAGTGGCAGCAAAGTGCGGCACAAGCGCCAGGCCCTGCAGGACATGGCACGGCCGCTCAAGCAGTGGCTCTACAAGCACAGAGACAACCCCTACCCGACCAAGACGGAGAAAATCCTCCTGGCGCTCGGCTCGCAGATGACTCTGGTTCAGGTGAGACGCGTTCAGTGGGAGGAAAAGAAAAGTCAGATCCTGCTTTTTAAACACACAGACATGAGTGTGATCAGGCTGCTGGAGTTTCCATTTTTCAGCTTGCTTTTCCTGAACATTTAGCAGCAGCTCTGCAGGGGTGAAGTGTTATTTCCTCTGTTTTCCAGATCCTCCTGCAGCTTCTCTGCTCTCTGCTGTGTGTTTCAGTCTTTCACTTGATTGTTTTTCTAACCTTCAGTCAGCACTGAATGCATGTGTGTCTTTAAACCTGCAGCTGTGTGTGTGTATGTGTTCAGTAACATGTCATCACCAGGTCTCTGATCTGGTCTCTCAGAGTCTGCAGCTTTTGAGGCTGCTGCTGGCCGCTGTGCTTAATCTGCCTCTCATTTTTGGAGCCGTTTGTTTAGTTGAGAGCGAGGCAGAGTGAGGAGGAAGGCTTTGTGTTGGACTCCAGGACACTGTGACCCGAACACACACTGACACGCCTCTCACACGTTTGGGGCCAGATCACAACAGTGGGGTCAGAAAGACGAGGATTTGCTGAAAATGTGCAAAAATCCAACAAATAAATAATTTGTTGGACAAATGTTGATATAAAACTGCAATTAATACATTAGTTATTTAAGAATATGATTATATTTCAATAAATTAAATCAAGAAATCTAAAACATAAAAAAGTCCTTATCAGTATTTAGTAAATATTTTCCTGTTTCCTGAGCTCCAGTCCATCAGGAAATCACTGAAAGTATCTCTTTGATTCGTCCAGCAGCTGTTAACCTGCACAGCAATATATCCACCGACCAATCAGCTGCTCTAGAACAGTGTCAGCCCTGCAGACTGACTCTGATTGGTCAGGCCAACACATCAATGAAATTCACCATGCACTGCCAAACAGGATCAGGAAATAGGGAAAGAAATACAGAAATGTTTCAACATAATCTAAGCTAATTATTTATCTTTTTATGACTTAGACATTTAAATATTGGCTTTACAAATAATTTACACTTTTAGATTTTTCTAGATGAATTAATGTATTTATATAATGAATACATTTCCAGTATAATGTAGATGTTATTGATATAATTATTATTTTAGGACCAACTTATGGTTCTATTTCATCCCTACTGAACACCAGAGGTGGTGCTTAAAGCACGAATGATCACTCTTGCGCATGCACAACTCAAGAATCTTATACCGATATAGTCACGTGTGATCCCCGGTGACACCGGTGAGCCTATATATTCAAGTGACAATGATAGCTCAGTCCTTTCTCATCTTCTCGCATGCAGGTTGAACAGGTAGTAAGACACTGTTGTTGTTTGTCGCTAGTAGCCTCGAAACTTAGGTTGGAGCTGCAAGGATCATCTCGCCCTCCAGAGGATGTGCAAGCTCTTCATTAATACTTCTTGGTTGCTTCAGCCAGTAAGTTTTTCTCTTCTTATCAACTGCAAACGGGGACTTGTTCTCACCATGACTCCCTGTTTTGGTGCCTCGGCGTTAGCCGACTCCAACCAGCTTGTTAAATGGCAGCCGAGGGCTTGCCTTTTTGTTTACTGTACAGCCCCTTCGGGTTTGCCTACTACTAGCCGCCGCTTTTCACACTTGCTTTTTTGTTTATTGTGCAGTCGCTTTTGGGCTTGCATTTGGTTTACTGTGTGTACTATGCTTGGCTAGTCCTCCTTGCAGCCTTGCTGCTGGGGAACCGGTTTAAGTGTTAAGAGTGGCAATTTCATCTTGACCTTAGCCAGCCCTGTGAGCGTGAGATGCTGGACGCGCCGTGCTGCAGAGCTTGTTTGGCCCCTCTCCAGTTGGAGGACGGGCATGATTTGTGTCCCTCTTGTTTGGGACCAGATCACCTAAAAGAGGCCTTGACTGATGTGGCCTGTCCTAATTGATCTGTCCTACCCTTGTTCCTACGTACTGCTCGTTAGGCTGGCCTTCAAGGCGCCAGCCAGCCTGTGAAACGTGTGGCTCTTGAGGCTATGGGGCCTCCACGGAAGAGGACCAAGAGGAGCTCCAGGGTTTTAGAGGGTATATCTGGGCAAGTGGCCCATCTCGCTTCTAAGCTGGAGGGAATGAAAACGCTGCTCGAATCCCTTAGGGGCGAGTGTGTCGCTAGCCTGACTGGAGACCCTGACCAAGGGCAGAGCGTTGGTTCGGGACTCTCTGCTTTAGATGACTATGCTATTTCTCTGGCAGCATCTGGCACTGAAGTTTTGGATCATTTTGACTCCGGCTTGCTTCTCTCAGAAGCCAGCTCACGACTGAGAGCCTGATCTCTTCTGGCTCTCAGTCGGAGGAGGATGGTTCGATAATGGGCGCTCTGAGAACTGCTCTTGCTGGATGCTTCACAGGACCAACCCACGGCATCCAGTGCTTTCTTTCGCTGTGCTACTGCTAGATCGCCCTTTATGGTTCCCCCATCTGCCAATGTATGTGAAGGAGGTCCATGTCTGTTGGGCGGACACGGCTGACCTCTGATGGCAGGGCACTGGCAACCACGCAAGATGCACCCAATTTTGGCTTGGGCCATATGCCTTCTGTTGAGCTGGCAATAGCTTTCCTCATTGTGGCACCAGATTAGGCTTTTAGAGCTAATGCCAGGTGTCCTTGTCCTGTGCCGTGTCACTGATGATCTGCTCTGTAGAGCCTACGACTCTGGGTCTCATTTGGGCGACTTGGTAATTCTCTGTCGCATTTATTGCTGGGTCTCTCAGCTTCTTTGGAGGGTGTCGTGATCGATGCACCTACTCAAGGACTGATGGACAATCTCTCCATGCATTTGCTCTTCTGTCGAGGGAAATTAGATGTGTCCTGTCTACCCTTGTTCAGGCACGCCACCAGATTTAGCAGCCCAGTCTCCTGACCCTGATGGGCCTTCCAGTGGTTCCTGGAGAGTTGTTTGGCTCTGCTACACTTGCAGCCCTGGAGCGGTCAGCCCAGGCTTCACGTACCAGGCAGCAGTTGGCCGGCCTTCATCGCAGATGAGTGCAGCGTCCTGCTAGGAATGTCTCTGTGTTCCTATCGCGCACTTATCCTGCCCAGACTACACCTCGCTTTGGACAGCCACAGCTTGCTGCAGGGCCTGCTGGAAGACCTTCCCGTGGCCAATGGGATCTACCCAGAGGTCGGGCTCATGTCTCCTGTCTCTGGTCAAGTCAGGATGACAGTGATTCACGGCCAGGTAAAGGCTCAGGCTCTGAGCCAAGAGATAGACACCTTGCAGGCCAAGGGTGCTATATTGCCCGTTGACCCCTTCGGGATCCAGGGGGCTTTTATCAAAGTATTTTTAGCCCCGAAAAAGACTGGGGGACTCCACCCAATTTTGGACCTGAGAGGTCTGAATTTATTCCTGAAACCGATCCCTATTCACATGTGGAGCATCAGAGATGTGCTTCAGGCAATCTCACCAGGCAACTGGTTCCCCTTGGTCAACTTGAAGGACGCATATTTTCTTGTCCAGATTGCACCACAGCATTGGCAGTTTCTCCGCTTTGCATTTCAGGGCAAGCATTTTCACTTCAGAGTTCTTCCATTCTGCCTCTCTCTGTCCCCACGTGTGTTCACGTGGTGCGTGGCCACAGCCTTTTACCCTCTGCAGGCCAAGGGATTGAAGATCCTGCCTTACTTGGAAGACTGGCTCATCTGTGCACCCACAGAAACTGAAGCTGCTGCAGACACGTGCACCTTGCTCAATCTTTATAGACCTATTGAGTCTTCCTGTGAACTGGCAGAAGAGCAACCTGATTCTGTCTGTAGAGGTCAGTTTTCTCGGTATCACGATGGACTCTCTCACAATGACTGCTCGCCCATCGCCTCAGCATGTTGAGGGCATTCTGCAGATGCTGCCTGCCTTTCTGCCCGGTTGTGCAGCCCTCTTCATTCTCTATCTCCATCTGCTGGGAAAGCTGACTGCTGCAGCTATGGTAGTACCTCTGGGACTACTGTCTCTGCGACCACTGCAGATGTTGCTTAACAGCCTGGGGGGTCAGATCCTGCATCCCAATCCGAGTCACCTCCAACTCTGGGTTTTGCCTCTACAGGGAACGGGGTTTCCTTCTCAGAGTATGACGGGGACATCAAACACACAATGACTAATGCCAGGGCCCCTTCCATGTGACTGGTGTACACCCATAAGTGTAAGGCTTTTAGCCGCTGGTGTCAAGAAAGAAATGAGGACCCTGTACACTGTCATATTTCTGTTATTTTAACCTTCCTTCAAGCACTGCTTTCTCAAGGTTGCACTTCATCAACTCTAAAAGTTTATGTTGCTGGTCTGGCACTGAAGGCATATGTCAGACTTACAGCTTCTCTTCGGCAGTCGGATAGTCTGGTTGTTTGCTACGCAGGGCCCCACAAGGGGCAGGCCCTTTCTAAACAGTGCCTTGAATGTTGGATTGTGGATGTGGTGCCAACCCGGCTGGTGTACGGTGCCATTCCCCCAGGTGTGTTATGGCCGCTATGACTGGTGTCACTCTGGAGGCTATTTGTTCAGCAGACTCTTGGTCATCCCTGAATACCTTTGCTAGGTTTTAAAGGGTAACTTGGCTGCCTTTTACCCAATGGGGGGAACTTATCCCAGCGCGCACCATCTTCTAAGTGAGGTGAGCATGTGTTCGGGTTGTTAATTTTCTATATATGATTCCTCAGGACTCTGTTGGTAATCGTTATCCGTGCTTTCAGCAATGCCTCTGGCGGTCCGTAGGGATTAAATACGACTCTAACTATGGTTCTATGAATCCCAGATGATCGCCAGAGCACTCATTCCCTCGGAATCATTGTGTTTTCACGAGAAGATTAAGGGACTGAGCTGTCGTTGTCACGTGATTATATAGGCTCACCGGTGTCACCGGGGGTCACACGTATAAGATTCTCGACCTGTGCATGCTCAAGAGTGATCATTCGTGCTTTAAGCACCGACTCTGGCGGTCATCCGGGATTCATAGAACCGTAGTTACAGTTGTAACTTTAGTTTCTTCTGCTCTTTTGCTGCAGAGATCAAATCAGCTCTTTATCTAAACTTTCTGTCCATCTTCTGATAAAGTTTATGTTGCTGAGATGATAAGTTCATCTGTCAAATCTGTGCTGCTCTGAAAAATATCGAAATTTCCATTCAACCGGAAACATCTTCATGAGTTTTAGTTCCTGGTTTTTCCTTGTTGGAAGAACCTGTTTCTTTTCTCAGCTTGTGAAGGAAAAAAACATAAGTTTGAACTATTTTTCTGACTAAAGTAATGATTTGGTCCCAAAGTGTGAACATAAACTTAGAGGTAATCATGATGACTGACTGGAGACACTGGTGTCTTTGTCTTTCCACTGATTGCTATTGAAAACAGCCCAGTTCTTCCACTGTTTAGTCCAGACAGGCCGCCGTTAAGGCCGCCCGTGGTGTCCTACGCATCACTTCCTGTGTGTTTTTCCCTAGAAAGGCCGACCTGGCAGCAGGTGATAAACGGCAACTAAATCTGTCATGTTTTAGCAGCACAGTCAGCTTTGCTCCATGTAAATATTGTGAGTTGGAGCTGATAATCCAGGCTGTTTCTGCATAGTTCCTGAAATCCGTCTCCCTGCCTTCATGCTGTCTCCTCCGTACTATAGACAGGCCAAGGCTCGAAGAGCTGCATTAGTTCTCTATTCAGGCTCTCTATGGCTCTCTATGGCGGGCTGTCCTCTCTCCTGTCTCTCCTCCCTCTGACAGCCGTCTGTCCTCCACCATCCCTCTCCTCGCCTGCTCTCACTCCTCCTCTCCTCCCAGTCACGCTGGCCAACTGGATGCTGCTTTCTGGCTGCTACGCCACAGCAATGGGCTGCAGACCGAAGAACGTGGGCTGGTCCTAGTTGATGAGAAACCTAATAGTAAAGAAGAGGATGTGAAAACTAAGTCCTCTAGCATAAGGCCCCTGTCCCTGGCCGTTCATAAGCAGCTGGAAAAGTTCTTCCACTATAACATCTAATAGTCTCTCCTCCCAGTGAAAGGAAGAGGAGAGGCTCAAGTGTCTCTTTTATTGGATCTTAAGGACAGTGATGGAAAAACTGTCTTGTTGGAGGATGGCTGGACTCGTCCAGAATAAGCAGGATGGGGACCTGTGTCTCAGTCAGAGCTTTAGGTGATGAGATGATGCGTTCGCTGGCCGTCTGCCATTTGTTTCTACACAGCATTGATAGAAAAAAGATGCGCAGCTTCGCTCAGCTTTTTTGCAGAGTGTCTGGGATGTTTCTCAAAGCTCAGTTTCAGAGCTGCAGCTAAACGGCAGCCTGACTCTGTCTCTGTCTTTTGTCTCGCTACTCTTGCCGTTCTTCTCACTGAGACTCGTGGCAGGCAGCTAGCAGACGTTTTCACTGAGGAAGACACATTTGCTTTGTCTGTGGATGTGGAGGAGTGTGGATTCAAACATTAACATGTCTTCCTATTTGCTGCTTTGTCCCTCTCAGGTGTCGAACTGGTTTGCCAACGCCAGGAGACGCCTGAAGAACACGGTGAGGCAGCCGGACCTGAGCTGGGCACTCAGGATCAAACTCTACAACAAATACGTTCAGGGCAACGCAGAGAGGCTGAGTGTCAGCAGTGACGACAGCTGCTCCGAAGGTACGCATCACTTTAGCACTCTAAGGAAAGCAGCTGTAGGAGCTCTGAGAAGTGGCCGCTTGGCATCAAAATGCTGCAGATGATCCAACTGAACAGAATAATGGTTCTGAAGCTGAAACTTTGGGGCTTTATCATTTCTGCCCCCTTCTGAACAGGACCAAGCGTCTATCTGTGTGCTGCTTTCTGCCTCATCTTCATCATCATGGAGCTCCACCACTTCTACAATTGAAGTCCAGCTCTGCCTTGTCTGACGCCACCAAACTGTAGAACTCTGAATATTATCTCCTGAGCTTAGAAACAGGCTCACACACTGTATGTTCTCATCAGATCATCCACTGGGGCTCCTTAACCTTTAGGAGCTTTAGAGCAGGTTTCCCAGCTGAGAGAACGTTCTGCAGCTCTCATCGATCCCTCCCTCAGACGACCCATCTGGACCCATAGATTAGCATCAAGCTAACACAGAGCCGGAAGATGTTTCCACTACTCTCTAGTTAGCAAAGCAACAAGTGTTGGATTGAGACGTGGAACAGCTCCTGGAAGACTGACCCACGTTTTATTCTGTTAGCCTGATGTAGCCAACAAGTGTTCTTTAAGTACGAAAATAATGAAAACATAATCAGTGGTCTGAGGCTAAAGTGGTGAGATTTAACAGAGCTTCATAGAACAATTAGTAGAAAATAATTGGAAGGTTTAAAATGTTTTATATGCAGAAGTTCGTCCTTTAACGGGTCATCCTCTGAGGAGCTGTTAGCTGGACTCCTCCATCAGAAATTCTCCCTGATTCTAAAAACTGAGATGGATCTAACCCAGTTTGGAGTCTCTCTGATCCCTTTGATAGAGACACATTGATGTTAAGCTGCAAACTGACACTTCCTGAAATGAAGCCACATCTTCCTGCCAATTTAAATGTTGGCATATTTAGATCAAAATTTGGAGCTTTGTTCTCAAAGGGTTAAGATGGTTTGAAACTAATGCTGGTGATCAAGAGTAATTTTGGCTTCCTACTGACACGAAGGACATGTAGGACTGACACAGAAAAAGAAACATTCTGTGTAGAGATGGCGAGCCAGCAAAGGGACACAAGGGGGCTGTCTGAGACTGGCGACCATAATGACGTCCATAATGACGCCACGCTGAGCCAACCTCAGATTCCCAGACTAGAGATGGAAATGGGGAGCTCTTTGTCATCCGTGGATTTATTGCGCTGCACATGCTGACCCTCATGGGAAGGTCCAGCCCTTTTCTTTGCTCATTGACGGCCCAGAAAATGAGGTTGGGAAGCATCAGAAGGTTCAGTGGTCCTGCAGTGGATGAACAGAAAGGAAGAGAGCTGTGGTGTCAGTAATCTCTAACTCAGTGTCTGAGGAGGAGAAGCTGAGCGTGTGGCTCACAGAGGAATGTGTGCATGGTGTTTGTATTGTGTCTGCTGCAGTCCGCTTTACCACCAGAGGCTCCCTATATCTCCCTAACTCCTCTCCCTGTCATATTCTGGTTGTGAAGCGTCCCACAGCCGGCTCCACTGCTGAGCCACGTGCTTATAAGCTTCCATTATATTGTTAGGCCCATGCTTTTGTTCCAGAGACTATTTCTGGGAGCAGATCTGACCCTGTTGACCGTGTGTACAGTCTTCTTACTGTCCTGAAACTGTCCAGGTCACTCTGGAGCTGCAGCAGAATCAGATCCAGGGTCAGATAAAAAGCCTGTGCTCTGCTTGGAATCTAGAGCGGATCTGATGTCCTGATGAGGAAAAAAGTTGGATATTTTTATCGGGTTCAATCAAAAGGTTTGATTGTTTGACAGAGGAGAAGCTGGATTCTACCTCAGCACAAAGGAAAGAAAACCAAGTGGTTCTGGGTCATAGAAGCTCTCATTTTAATTTGGAACAGGCTGAATCAAACCTCAAACCTGATGACAGAAACACAGTCCTGGCAGGAACAGTTTCTGCAGTGAAACCTCCTGGTTCGGGGTTTGGAACGAAAGATGAGTCCAAATAACCAGTCTTTAAGTCCGACTGGTTGAACAGAACCTGGATTCAAACATTAGTTGAAGGAAAGAGTCATTACAATATGGACTTCCACTCCTTATTATTAAAGAACCTGATTGAACCTAAATTCAGCCACCCACAACCAGGTAAAGAGGGACAGACGGGAACCAGGTTCACTGGTTCAAGGCACTTCTATATCACAATATCTACAGGCCACATACTGCAATCTGTTCTTGTTCTGCATAAATGAGACCAACAACAGATGTTCTGTAAGCATCTAGAGTTCTACAAGAAGATCGGACAGACCCAATGAGACCTTAGAGTTTTTATTCTTGGACCAGTGAGAGGCTTGAAAATGAGGTTCCCTTCAGGTGTCCTACCAACCCAGAAAGATCCATTCAGATGCATCGTTTTCCTTCTTGGCTGTGGTCAACCAACAGAACCAGAAAGACAGTTGGACTCAGAAATGTTGGGCAACTCTCAAAAGAAGCCAGGGTCGCTATAGCAACAGGCCAAGGCGTTTCTTACGTTGTTGATCAGTAAAATAAACACAGGTACGACAGTCAACAGCTGTTTCCAATCGGACTGTCATTTAGGCTTACTTGTCCTACATTCTAGACCGGTCCAGTTTAGGAGTCAAAACCAGGGCATGAATAGAAATGACCTTTAGCGGATGCTAAAGATGAATGTACAACAGGTGAGGATGCTTTATGGCTCTGGATAAGACTTGCTCTTCTTATGATGAACCATCATGTCTGCCTGTCCTGATGTTGCAGATGGAGACAACCCTCAGAGGACACAGAATGGTCCTGAATTTCTCCCCAAACCCTTGTACCAGAGCGTTATCAAGAAGGAGGGCTCCTCCATGGTGGGCGTGGCCATAGGGATGGACCCAGGGCTGCGTTCTGCGGTTGATGCTGCCTCTCTGGCTGAGGACTACGTGTCTCCACCCAAGTACAAGAGCAGCCTGCTGCACCGATACCTGAACGACTCTCTGCGGCATGTGATGGTGGCCAATGCCGTCATGGATGCTCGCAAGAGGAACCACTCTGGCTCCTTTAGCTCCAACGAGTATGACGAAGAGCTGCTGTCGCCATCCTCCTCTGAAGCCGAGGCCAACTTGGTTTATGGAGCCGGTAAGGAGACGCATTCCTGACATCTTGATTTACCTCCAAGGGTCTCTGTCCAACAAACTCCTCATCCTTCATATATGATCTCTGTCTCCTCTTCTTTCTGTTGGTTTGTTTTCATTCCTGCAGTTAGTCCATTATTTCCAGCTGCCTGTCCCTCTGCATGATCTGTAATATCTCTCCTGTTGTCTCTGTCTTGTTCTCCTTCCTTTTAATGGGTCCAGTTTGTTGCTGAATCTGGTTCTCCTGGTTGCAGAAATGGTGTGGCTGATCAATAGCTCCTTGAAATATTTTCTAAAGGTCAACAAGGTGCCACTGAGCAGCAGGAGAACCTGCTGGATCCAGGAGCTCCTGATGACAGTGAGCCTCTCCCAGATGGGCAGAAATGAGGACAATATGTCCCTCTTTTTATATTTTCATTGGAAAGAAGAGGGAACAGACGGAGAAGGTTTCGAGTTCAGCTCCAAGACTCACAGGTTTCAGGTCAGGCTTTAGGAAACAGTGGAGGTGATGAAAGTGACTGAGTGAAGCAACTGGGTTAGAAAAATAAATCGGACTCTGAATTAAAGTAGAATCCAAAACTTCAGGAAAATATTTGGAATTTCTTTTTTTTCAGACCAAGTCCAGAAATAAAACATGGAGTCACAGAAACATGAATGAAGTGATTGACACAGGAGCAGTCAGGGTTTATCTGAATCTTACTGACCGATCAGGTTTCAGCTTTCACTTTTATCACAGATCATCTGATCGATTCAGATACAGACTTTTTTCCTCATTTTCATTTGTTATTTCTTTGTTCTGTGATGACATGCTAAACACACGGTTCACTGATTGTTTCTTCTGAGCAGTGACAGAGTCATCAGCAAACCTGTGTTTGAATAACTAAAGATCGAATCTACATCTACGTCTGTTTACTGCTGAGCTGAAATCACCAAGAACTGTGTAAATGTGCAGCTTTTCTCCGCATTGCCATCTTTAGATATTTGATTGACAGCAGAGTTGATGCAGTTTGGAGGTCGATTTTCATCCAGTCATCTAGTGTCAGCGACTGCTGCTCACTGGTTCCTTGTTTCCTTCAGCTCAGTTCTTCATAATGATGAAGGATCCTGATTTCCTTCAGCTCTCTCTTTATTTGTTCAGAACTTTCTATTAGGGATGCACGATATAATCGGGTCCCCTATCGGTATCGAAGCTTAAAACTGAATATCGGACATCGGCCACCCCAATCCGTATTTAACCCGATATTTGATCAGCTTCTGAGTTTTCTAAAGTCTAAAAAAAAAATACTACTTTTCTTCTTCTTCCTCAAAAACTTCTTTTTTACAGACTTAAAACTTTCTAAAGACTTAGGGGAAAAATATGGATACATTAAAATATCACAATATCTTCATATGCTGATATATTGCCATTTAAAAAACAATTCATATCAATCTCTTTTACTAATGAAATATTGCTATATGTCATCGTATATGCTGTACGAAATCCCTCACTAAAATTCACCAAATTTTGCCATATTTTTATATGTTGATATATTGACGCCGTATCGATCTATTTTACTAACAAAATCTCACAAGAATTTGCTTGAAATATCATGAGAGTTTGTAACAGAACGATGCAATTTCACGAAGATTTTGAAAAGTAAAATAGATCGATACATTTTTGCTAAAATTAATTTTGATATCAGCATATGAAAATATATTTAAGTAAAATATTTTTCAAAGTGTCAGAAATGGATAACAAAACTGCTATTTTTTCAATGACTACTTATTTTTGTCCACCTTTAACATCGATATCTATATCACTGAGTTATCGGGTTCGGCATGAGTTTTAAAATATCGCATATCGGATACTCAAGCCAAAATCCCAATATCTCGCATCTACTTTCTATTTAGGGCATATTGCTGCGCTGCTTCCATGATGTTTTCCAAACACAGATTTCTTTTAATAAATCTTCCAACTTTGCTTTTAGTTTTATTGAATGATTGACTGTATTGATCTCAGTGAAGAACTTGGCTTGTTTAATCGGCCTAAATAGTCAAAAAGAAGCAGAAGGTGCCAGAGGAAGAAAAGGTGCATGGTTATTGGCATTGTAGTGTCACATTGTATAGTGTGGTGGCAGGGATGAATGACCTGTGGTAGCGCTCCTTTTTACGAAAAGGGTGTAAAAGTCTTTCACTAAAGGAGCTGCTGAGCCCCTCTACAGTCTGGTGGATGTTTCACGTTTTAAGGCCAACTCACTGGGAAGAATTAGTATCCTTTACTTGAATTAATGATGAAAAATATTCTTATTTTTCCCTCTATCGGTGTAACAGCAGTCATATTGTTGGAGTCATTTCCTGTTTGCTCTGCAAACTCTCTATTTCAGGGAGGCAAACTGAGGACAGAAGCAGACTGAGAAAGTGTTGGTTCTGTCTGTGATGCTGTAGAGAAAATTTCCCAAACATCAACACAGACCCAGTTTAGACACAAGCAGCTCCCCAACATAGAACTGGAGGAGGAGGAAGAAAAATCCCTGATGGGTTTAAACGGTCGGCACGCCGAGGTTTTCTGGGACAAT
>JAGKQL010000010.1:877462-918099 GCA_018398635.1 Cyprinodon brontotheroides | reverse complement strand
AAATCTTGGAAACCAACTCTAGTGGATATTTTTTTGAATTTTTACGGAATGACTAAAACACTACTTAAAATAAGCACAAGTAATCAAAACAAATAAAAGGGGTATCATTTTTATCAAGTGTATTCAAGAGTATCTGAGGAAAGTTCAAGTTTTAAGGCTTTGCATTTATGGTGGCCTTCAGGATAGCAAAAGATGAATGTGAATAAAAGCTGATGCAGGGATATTCAATATAGTTAAATAGTGAAGTAACAATGACCCAGGAATCAATTAAGCTGTAATGAAGCTGAAAGAGAACAGCTTAGCTTACAGTAGCTGGCCACAGGGGATCTGGTCCTTGCCAGTACAGCTGAAACAAAGGACAGGTTAGAGCTCCCAACATGGCCTCTATAATATGGCCAGACATGAGGTAGCTGGGAGCTTACGATGTTGGCAGTCTCTCCAGACAAAGATGGTACCACGTTGTTGTTCAGCTGGCTCAGAGGGCATTAGCATTCAGGTTAGAACTCTTAAAACCATTAGCAGTTGAATCAGAAAACTCAATTCAGATAAAACACGGACATACAAAACAATCTATTCTATCGAGTTCACCCAAGCAGACCACTTATTAAGCATTAGCCAGCAGTTAAGCCGGGTACACACTGTGGAACAATTTCAATCGTTGCTCGCAGCTACAGCTCAAACTGTATGACGAAACTGCAGGGTTTAAAAGTTCACAACTCATACTTTGGAATGTATGTTCCCACGCTCTGATGCAATCTCACGACAGCTGACTTGCGGCCGACTTCAAACATGTTTGATTTTCTCCCAACCATACGATTCCTCATAGGGAGGTGGTGGTGAGAGGCTGCTTGCCCCTTGTTACCCCCTAAACAATACACGATGCACAGTCAGGCCAAAAGTCGGACCGAGCGAAAAATTCTCGCCCGATTGGAGAATCGGATCCGAAAACGGCAAAAAAAATCGTATAATCTAGGCCCGGATTTAGGTGTAGGTCTACCAGAGCTGGATAGTGCTGTCTCCTTGACTTTAGCAGGCGGGTTCAAACAATGAAGCACTGCGTTCAACTCGGTTTGAATCGCAGGAAAAGGAGGTCACTGCGATCAGCCTCTTCTGAATTTGCCTCGGTCCAGCAAGCACAGACCTCTCCAGCAGAGGGGATTTGGTTCCTATTTAGCATAGCTTTCATCTGAGAAGCGCTGTGTTTAGTCTTATGCAGCCGTTACCACTGGCAACAACAAGTTAAATGGGACCCACTTAAATAAACTCCCACGCAGGGGTGCGACTTCAGAGGGGCGGCGCTCCTGTTACATCTTTGACATTTGATTTCAACAGTTACTATAAATGTTGGCAAATGTCAATCAAATCAAAGCTCCAGATCTTGGTTTGAACCTGATGCTGGTGGTCAGGAGAACATTTCACTGTTGATGCAGTGAGAAAAGAAACATTGTCTGTGTAAAGATGGCAAGACAGCAGAGGGACACACGATGGCTGGCGGACTGAGACAGTCTGCCATTAGGATGCCACGCTGAGCCAACCTCTGCTTCACGGCCTAGAGCTGGAAATGAAAATGATTTACTGCTAATACATGCACACATGCTGACCCTCATGGGAAGGTCCAGCCCTTTTCTGTGCTCATTGACGGCCCAGAAAACAAGGTGGGGAAGCATCAGTAGGTTCAGTGGTCCTGCAGTGGATGAACAGAAAGGAAGAGAGCTGTGGTGTCAGTAATCTCTAACTCAGTGTCTGAGGAGGAGAAGCTGAGTGTGTGGCTCACAGAGGAATGTCTGCATGGTGTTTGTATTGTGTCTGCTGCAGGCCGCTGTACCACGGAGGCTCTCTATATCTCCCTGACTCCTCTCCCTGTCATATTCTGGTTCTGAAGCAAGCCGCAGCCTGCTGCACTGCTGAGCCATGTGTTGAAAGGCCTCCATTATGTTGTTAAGCCCATGCTTTTGTTCCAGAGGTTATTTCTGGGAGCAGATCTGACCCCGCTAACCCTTTGTACAGTCCTCCTACTGTCCTGAAACAGTCCAGCGTGCTCTGGAGCTGCAGCAGAACCTGATCAAGTGTCAGATAAAAAGCCCATGTTTTGCTTGGAATTTAGGATGGACCTCATATCCTGATGAGAAAAAAGTTGGATGTTTTTATTGGGTTCAATCAAAAGGTCTGATTGGTTGGTGACAGAGGAGAAGATACTGTTTCTGGCAGGAACGGTATCTGCAGTGAAACCTCCTGGTTCTGGTTCTGGAATGAAAGGTTGGCTCCAAATTACCAGTCTCTAAGTACGACTGGATGAACAGAACTCAGAACAGAACCCGGAATCCAACATTAGTTGGAGAAAAGAAGAGTCATTACAATGTGGACTTCCACTCCTGGTTCTTAGTGGCTTTATAGCTGCAAAGAACCTGAAGGAACCTAAATGCAGCCACCCAGATATGGAGGGACAGACTGTAACCAGTCAGGGTGACTGGTTTAAGGGACTTCTGCGTCACAATATCTATAGGCTACATGCTGCAATCTGTTCTGGTTCTGCATAAATAGGACCAACAACAGAGTTCTACAAGAAGATCGGTCTGACCCAATGAGAACTTAGAGTTTTTTTTCTTGGACCAGTGAGGGACTTGAAGATGAGGTTCCCTTCACGTGTCCCTTAGAAGTAGAAGGAAAAACAGCTGAGAGACCCAGAAAAATCCATTCAGATGCATAGTTTTCCTTCTTGGCTGAGGTCAACCAACAGAACCAGAAAGACAGTTGGACTCAGAAATGTTGGGCAACTCTCAAAGGAAGCCAGGGTCGCTATAGCAACAGGCCAAGGCGTTTCTTACGTTGTTGATCAGTAAAATAAACAAAGGTACGACAGTAAACAGCTGCTTTCAATCGGACTGTCATTTAGGGTTACTTGTCATACATTTTGGACCGTTACTGTTTAGGATTTAGAACCAGGGCTGCAACAGAAATGATCTTTTGCTGTTGCTAAAGATGAACCTAGCAAGAGAAGTTTGTTATCAAGTCTTTAGTAGATTATTGTGGCTTTGGAGAAGACTTTCTGTTCATCATCCTAACAGCCATCATGTCTTCCTCTCCTGACGTTGCAGATGGAGACAACTCTCAGAGGACACAGAATGGTCCTGAATTTCTCCCCAAACCCTTGTACCAGAGCGTTATCAAGAAGGAGGGCTCCTCCATGGTGGGCGTGGCCATAGGGATGGACCCAGGGCTGCGTTCTGCGGTTGATGCCGCCTCTCTGGCTGAGGACTACGTGTCTCCACCCAAGTACAAGAGCAGCCTGCTGCACCGCTACCTGAACGACTCTCTGCGGCATGTGATGGTGGCCAACGCCGTCATGGATGCTCGCAAGAGGAACCACTCTGGCTCTTTCAGCTCCAACGAGTATGATGACGAGCTGCTGTCGCCATCCTCCTCTGAAGCCGAGGCCAACTTGGTTTATGGAGCCGGTAAGGAGACGCATTCCTGACATCTTGATTTACCTCCAAGGGTCTCTGTCCAACAAACTCCTCATCCTTCATATCTGATCTCTGTCTCCTCTTCTTTCTGTTGGTTTGTTTTCATTCCTGCAGTTAGTCCATTATTTCCAGCTGCCTGTTCCTCTGCATGATCTGTAATGTCTCTCCTGCTGTCTCTTTCTGATTGTCCATCAATTGGACGCAGAGTGGATGCAATTTGGAGGTTGATCTTCATCCAGTCATCTAGTGTCAGTGACTGCTGCCAACTTGTTTCCTTCAGCTCAGCTCTTCATTATGTCGGAAGGATCCTGTTATTCCTTCAGCTGATATCTTCCTCTGACTCCTTCCTTCACTCCATTTGTTTTCCTTTTTTGTGGCTCGGCATTTTCTATTTAAGGCATATTGCTGCCCTGCTTCCATTATGTTTGTCAAACAGAGATTTAATTTTATAAATCTTTCAACTTTGCCTTTAGTTTCAAATTTTAAGTCCAATTTACTGGGGAAAAAATCTTCATCTTTTACTTAAATCCATGATAAAAATCATTCGTTTGTTTCCCTCTATTGGTTTAAATGGCAGCCATATTGTTGGAGCCATTTCCTGTTTGCTCTGCAAACTCTCTATTTCACAGAGGCAAACTGAGGACAGCAGCAGACGGAGAAAGTGTTGGTTCTGTCTGTGATGCTGTAGAGAAAATTTCCCAAACATCAACACAGACCCAGTTTAGACACAAGCAGCTCCCCAACATAGAACTGGAGGAGGAGGAAGAAAATGCCTCATGGGTTTAAACTCAGGGACACCGAGCCATGCTGTCCGGCTCTGTGGAAAACACAAACTGTTTCCAAGAGAAAAGCCCAGCCGGCTGTAGAACAACGGACAGCCTCTGTGTTCCCACAGGATGGAGGAGAGAGGAGAGCTTTAATCAGAGAGTAGAGGGGTGACCCAGCCAGGACACAGAACACACACAGAAGTCCACGAAGAATGTGAGAGGGCATCTCAGCTCCCACTGTGAACAACTGCAGCATCATGATGCACTAACTGTTGCTCAAATATCTAAAATTTAAAATCTAATATGGCCTCCATACCCCAGAAAGGCAGCTTTAGTTTACATGGAAACAGCTACAGATGAGAAGAAGGTTTTCTGCTGGTTGCTGTTCTTTCCTCCCTAATGTGAGCATTTAGTTCACCTCAAGCTTGACCAGGATGGAAAACACAGACAGACAGAAAGATAGACAGGATTGTGAGGATAATATTGGATGTCTGTGAGGAAGTCCAACCTGATATAAACTCAGAGGTTTGTAACTCTGGATTATCACGTCCTCATCTCCCTCTCACACATTCCTCCTGTTCTTCTATGGAGACAACTGTGGTGAGTCAGGCTGCTCTCTGTGGAAGAATCCAAGAAGGAACCAGAAAACTACAGGAGATTTCCTGATCAGGCCCATCTTAGCCCGGAGCATCAAACCTCCTGCTGTCATCATTGGTCAGGCTGCATGGGAAGCAGACAGAAGAAGAGCAAGGAGATGGGAATAATGGAACTGCAGAGAATAGATCAGTGGATCCAGAAATTTGGAGAGAATGTGGAGGCATTTAAAGCAGGAACAGAGTTAAATCAGAGCAGCTTCATGTCTGACCTTTCAGGTTCTGGATCTTTCTCATAATGTTGGACCTTTTTATAGAGATGAAAATGTTTGTATCAGGAGTGAAGGTGTGAGAGCGCCTTGTTTTATTGGGACAGTTGTTCAAATAAAGGGGCGTTTAAATCAGCAGCTGATAGAGATGCACCGATGAATGATCCAGAGATGAGAAGCAGAATTTTATTCCTGGATTGGGTCAGATATTCGACACACAGATTAAATCCTATGAAACTGGATTCATTTCTTTTCTGGTCATTAAATGCATCAAATCTAACAACTCCAACAACTTAACTTCATAAACAAATCAAACAACAACATTGACCTTGATGAGCCTTTTTAGTCGCCTATATGCATGAAGGCTTCTTGCTAAACGTCCTTTTTCTGTTCAGCCACTTTAATAAAGGAGAAAACAGAGCAGCTCCACTGCAAAAACAATCTAGAAATAAGTAAAGATTTCTTAAATTAAGTGTATTTACCCTTTATTTGAGAAGGTAAGTAAGAGGATTTGCCAATGGAATGAGTATTTTTACACTTAAAATAAGATAATTAGATAACATTCACTTGAAATAAGAAAATGCAATTGTTTTTTCTTATTTTAAATGTCAATTGTCTTGATCCATTGGCAAAGTGTCTTACTTACCTCCTCAATACAAGAAAAATGCACTTATTTTAAGACAAATTGACTTATTAAGATTAAAATTTTCTGCAGTGATGTTTGCTGAGGACATGTTGTCCACTGAGAGGACAGAGCAGACGTCCAAAACCACCGAAACAGACACACTATCTGCTGAACATGCAGGTTGCATTAGATCTCCTCTGACCCTGAGAACTCTGCGTACTGACCTTCTTCTGTCTCTTCTTTCAGAAACCACAGAGCATGGATCCAGGAAACGTGACCAGTGAGTAGACCTTCTATCAGCAGATAAACTGTGTCCAATCACAAGCTGAACGTGAGCTGTAACGCTCCCTGTTTCTCTTCTTTCTCTGCTTGTTTACGGTCGTCAGCAGCAACGGTGGCGTCGCAGCTACGCAGGAGGAGAAGGTGAAGGCCAAAGATGAGACGCAGTGGAAGGAGATCAACGCCGCCGTGGCCTTGACCAACTTGGCCCAGGGGAAAGACGGCGTCTCTGGAACAACCAGCTGCATCATCCAGAAGTCCTCTCATATCGCCGAGGTGAAGACGGTTAAAAAAGCTGCTGCTGCTGCTGAACTCTTAGCTCTGACGTTCTCCTCACATCCGGCCGTAACAAGCAGCAAACATTCCTCTTTTCTTATCAAACCTGATGACGTGAAACCCAACGCCTCTTTAAACAAAGAGAACTGTTTCTTTAGGAGGGAAAAAGGTTTGTTTAAAACTGAAGAAGAAATCATTTGGTCTCATTAAGATTCCTTTGAGTAGCACCCCCTCACATTACCAATGCCTTAACTTTCCCTTTCTTGTACCAAGAAATATATTTTTAATCTAACCCTTTTTTATTATAATTATTTTATATATAAATGTGTTGTATTTTCATAAGTGATTTTTTTAAACAGAACAGCTTGCTGAATTTGAGCTACATAGAATCATCTCTGCTCAAATCCTCCTGCTTCAATAATGAGAGCTGAGGGTTGAGATTCAAAATGGCCTCATTTTTGTAGAAAATACTTTTCTTAACGGTGCTTATGTTATAAATGTTTTCACAGTTGTAAAAAAGAAGTCACATCCCTGGGAGAAAGTGAAGTTGGCCTGCTGTGCTAACTTTTAATTTAATATGTCTCTGAGGTACTCTTTATATGTTTTGAAACCTAAAGTGCTTCATGAATTGCTCAGTTTGGGTTTTACGACATTCAGACTCTTATGGTCAAGGACTCTGCAAGAGAGTGAAGCTGTGCAGTAACTATTTTTTTTTTTTTTTACATGTCTTGAATGTTTAACAGAAATCTGCACTTAAAGTTCATGAAATGAAGGACAACCTTGCATTATTGCAGTTAGTGTTCCTATAGAAGTAGAAGGAAATGAGTCAAAGTTTCCAATCCCCAGGCTCTGCTGGCTGCTTGTGCAATGAGGCTGCTGGCCTCCTACAGGTGATTTTATTCATCAGATTCTGACAGGGTACCGGCTGTGAAGAACTAGATCCGTGCCTTGTCTCTAAACCTCTGTGCCGCTCATTTTCATTCACTTTTCACACACTAGCTACACGCTGGCAGGAGGCAAAGAGACTGTGAGTCTTTGTTGCCTCTGCTGCAACAACAGACCTGTCACAATACGTTCACATCGGACGCAGCAGGAGCAGCAAAATCGCGTCTGCTGCTTCATTTTTGTTGCTTATACCAGTTTAGTTCTGACGCGCGGCTGAAGCAGCTTTGCTGCGTTGGGCGGAGCTACCCTATCCTTTTCTTTGCCTTGCAGCCATATTTGCTGTGATCAGTGGGAATAAAGTAGTTTTAAAGGAGAAGTTCACTTTTTAACACTTTAAGCCCATTTTCTGTAGTGTCAGGATGAAATCGAATGATCGACACCAAAATTTTGACAATTGGTCCTGTCTCTGCTTTTTGGCTCATTTAGAATCCACCCCTGGCTGCTTTAGAATGGCTTCCATAGTGCACGTCCGATAATGTCCTTAAAACAACCTTAAACGTTCTTTTTTAAATATGCTACTCACCGGGTCGCCAGCGCTGTTCAATGATGTTCCAAAAAAGTTTCGCGAAGAAAAAACGCTCCTGTAGTGTTTTATTTAGCATTTTGTAAATCCCATTGAGTTCTGTTGGAATAGTCAATATTCCGCTGCCACCGAAACGAAATGGGGCCTGTTTACCAGTTGTAGTCTTTTCACTTCACTCTGTGTACTCCGACGCCGAGGTGCTAACGCCTCTGTTAAACACTTTAAAAACTCTGAAAATGGAATACCTAAAGGTGGATTCTTGATTCTCGACGTCGGAGTACACAGAGTGAAGCTTAAAAGACTACAACTGTGTAAACAGGCTCCATTTCCGCTTTCCGGTGGCAGCGGAATATTGACTATTCCAACAGAACTCAATGGATTTACAAAATGCTAAATAAAACACTACAGGAACGTTTTTCTTCACGAAACTTTTTTTTGGAACGCTATTGAACAGCGCTGATGACCCCGTGTGAGTAGCATATTTAAAAAAAAAAGAACGCTTAAGGTTGTTTTAAGGACATTATCGGACATGCACTATGGAAGCCGCTCTGAAGCAGCCAGGGGATTCTGCATGAGCCAAAAAGCAGAGACAGGACCAATTGTCAAAATTTTGGTGTCGCATCATTCGATTTCATCCTGGACACTACAGAAAATGGGCTAAAAGTGTTAAAAAGTGAACTTCTCCTTTATATATTTTTAAGTGGGAAAATACACCTGAAAACTTAATCAGTGCAGTCAGTTCATCCAGATTACCATCCCACCTTCCAATATTATTTCTGTCGGAGCCGCTCAGACCCCCACATACCAGCAGTGCGCTGTCAGTAGGAATCCCATTCAACAGCAGCCTCTGGCCGGGTCGCCTCCTCGTGGTTCACCGCGGCGGCTGGTACAGTAGGTATTTTTCATCTAAATAATCCAAACTGCAGGCAGCACGATAATAAAAGCGAACATATTCTGTCGGAAGGTTTCAGCATTTTAAGTTAATTTAGACGTTAATAAACTGTTTCAGAGGGAGTGATCACAGCGCTCTGTGTCATCAGCAATGTGTCTGTCTCCCTGCCAGCTCCCAGATCAGCGTCTCTGATTGGTTGATGCGGCGCGTCGAGCAGCAAAAGTTAAAATTTTCCATCTCGAAAGCAGCAGCGCTTTGTGCCTGCTGGTCAAACGCTCTTGGGACCTTTTGCTGCGCTTTGACGCGCGCCAACCATTGATTTTGCATGTAAACTCGCTGCTTCTGCAGCGCCTCAAGCTGCGTCCGGTGTGAACGTAGCATTATAGAATTATCCACAAGCCATGCTGTTGGCCAGCCTGTCTGAGGCGTTCTACAAGACTGAACAGCAGATTCATCATTTCCTCTGACAGGGATCCAATCAGATCCTCTGAATTCTCTGGCTCAGTCTTCATACTTCCTGCTGGATTTCACTTTTATAATTACTAAGCCAGTTTGAGTGTTGAGCCCCGCTTAACCATCTCTATATTGGCCAGCCAACAGAACACCGTTTGGGTCAACAGTTGTAGTAGTAAATGACTCAGTCCTTTTGTAGAGTCTAAGGCTCGTATCAATGAAGTAAGTCATGGTCTATGATCTGGACCAGAACCGATGCTTTAACAGGGAAAACCTTGTTCTCCACCATCAGAAGGGCATTGTAGCATCATCCAGTATATCAGGACCTGTAGGCATAAAACATAAATTTGATCATTTTGCTGTTATTTCTATTTATGTCAACTTTTTTGCATAACTTTTTTTTATTTAGACGGAGACTGGATGTTTAGTCCAACGACTGAGTGTTTATCTTTTTACATTGTCTCATTTGTTTTGTTCTTTTTTCACTTTGCTTTATAACAATGAAAAAAACTTTTCAATAAAAGGTGTCGCATCATTTTACACATTGAGTCTCATTGATTTAAATATATGTAACGTTTTGCATTTAAGAAGTTGCCAGAAAAACAGAAATTTAGGTAGATTTATACATTATCATGGACCAGTCTCACCAGAAACAAATCCTCACCAAAGGTCCGTACTCAGTGTGCCGTAACTAGAATTGGGGGAATCTTTCACCCCATTTTCTAAATCTTGTTTTATTTATTGTCATTTTGTAAACAGACTCCTGTCCACAAGCTTTGGATAACTTCTTAAGGAAATCTATTTCACAATCCTAGCTCAACCTCTATGTGAAGGTGTTCATTTTTTGAAATCAAATCAAATTAATTTGAATTCAATTGATTCCATATCTTGGCTGTTTGTGTAATACAAATTGTTGGTGCCATATTTGCAACAATAGGCATCAGGGGGTCAACTGTCATGGTCTTGGCACTGATAGCTGGATGTGCTTTTTTCCCCCTAACTGCTTAGCTCTGCCCAATGCTCATTGTCGCTCATCTGATCCGTCTGTTCCTGATTTATATTTAAGCCACCGGTTTCCAGCCATCGGTGCCAGATTATTGGAGCTGAGTTCTTGAATTCTGGAATCCTATGTTCTGAGCTCCTGCCACAACTACTTAGCTAACAAAAGAGATAAACTATTATCTCAGGCTGGAAACCCCACAACTTTCACAAATGTCATAGATTTAGAAAATCAAGCAAATTGATCCTAATTAGAGGTCACAGCACTGGAAAAAATCAAAATCTAGAAAAGTCATTTTTTCTTAAAATAAGTGACTTTTTCTTGGATTGAGGAGGTAAAGAGACATTTTGCCAATGGAACAAGATTAATTTACACACTTAAAATAAGAAACACAATTGCATTTGTCTTTATTCCAAGTGCATATTATCTAATTATCTTATTTTAAGAGTAAAGAATATTCATTCCATTGGCAAACTATCTCATTTACCTACTCAAATTAAAGGTTAAATACACGTAATTTAAAGACATTTTTACTTATTTGTAGATTGTTTTTCCAGTGAGACTGTTGGAGCATCAAACTGTTCAGAGGTTATTTTGGATTTTCAGCAGGATTAGAAGACAAAGACCAAAGATCTCCCTACTGACATGGGGAAGGATCCAAATGGTGCACCTGAAGTTAATTTTTGCACCCTCAAAGATATAAGGGATCAACACATATGAATAAGACACTCTGAGAACTAAAATAACTGAAACCAGTTGAGCTTCACTGCAAGATTTATCCACCTTAAAGTACTGAGAGAGTGGAACATTAAACAATTCATTTTTCACCTCTCCTGTCAAGGGTTTCTGCCGCCTTTCAGCCATAAGCTCTTGGAGATCGCCGGCCCTCTGTGACCCTGACCAGTAAGTGGTTGTAAATGGAGGGTTTTTAGCAGATCTAGAGTAATAATCGTGTAAAGAGACTATTTCCTAATTGCCTTTGAGGCAAAACAAGTTACTATATATAGCAGATTTAAGCCACATGATAATTCAACGTGCTGTACATAAGCAGAAAAGGGAAAGTCTATTGCAGTGGTTTAAGTACAACACAAATGATTGGCGGTAATAAAAATGTATTAATTAAATAAGATAATTGTATTAAAAACAGATCAATTTATTGACAGAAGTTTTTTATCTGGATTTAAAGGAACTGATGGATTCAGCATTTTTGCCAGTTTTCTGGGATTTTGCCCCTAGATTAGTGGATTTTTTGGAACTCCGCCACTGGAAAAAATCCAAATCTAGACACAAAGTCATTTTTTCTTAAAATAAAAGAACTTCTTTCTAGGATTGTGGAGGTAAGAGACATTTTGCCAATGGAACAAGACAATTTACACTTAAAATAAGAAAACACAATTGCATTGTCTTATTCCAAGTGCATATTATCTAATTATCTTATTTTAAGAGTAAGTATTAGGCTCATTCCATTGGCAAACTATCTCAGTTACCTGCTCAAATTAAAGGTAAATACACGTAATTTAAGACATTTTTACTTATTTGTAGATTGTTTTTCCAGTACAAAGCTTCTTCTCCATATTTGGTTTTGGTATGCAGATTAGATTTGAGCCTAAAGAGCCGGAGAAGTCTGGGGAGTTGATATCTGGATAAAAAATAAAAAAGTCTGTAATGTTTGTTGGAGCTAAGCAATTTGGTGTTTTACATAATCTTGCAGAAGTCTATCCATTGTGATATGGAGAGCAAAAGGAAGGACTTTAGAACTGGCTTAATGAGCTCAGCTTTCTAAACATGTTACTGTAGTTATAGTGAGGATACAGGTAGCAGCATTCTGGATCAACTAGAGCTGTCTGAACGACTTTTCAGTTTGAGTTGTGAACACGTTCTTTCGTGATCAATTCCAGTAAAGATAAACACATCAATTAGATTGGATCCTGCTGAAACTTTTGTTAGGTTTATTCAATGATGATTATAAATTTAATGTGTGCTCATGAAACATTTGTGCGAGGGGATGCTCCACTCCTGTCTCATGATTCAGTCAGGACACCATCCTACCTTGTCATTCTGATGGAGCATTCTGTCTTTTCTGAACTGATCAATTGTTCTGTCAGAACAATACTCTGTTTGTAACCATGTGTCATGTTCTGTTAATAAAATGTTCTGCGGAGGAGGTCCAGGGGCAGACAGTGTGTTTTAGTCTGGGGTTCAACTGTCTCTCCTTTCTGCAGAAATTGTATCCATAATTGTGTATTTTAGTTCTTCTTTTGCAAAAACCTACATTTTATGAACCCGACAACTTTAATCCTGGATATGTTCTTTAGATGATAGAAAACCAGATTTGTTACTATCTTCATGTGAAGAAGACGAGGAGTCTGATTACCGTTATGATTTAGGTTTAACTGTTAAAAAATATGGCTTTTAAAAATAAACTTACTGAGTAAGGGTTTGTTTGAGATAGTAACCACATTTTTATATTTATTTATTTTTCACAAATCACATTTCTAAAATAAGAAATGTTTCAGTGTAATAGAAACCCAATAGGGCTTATACCAAAGGCCACAATCCTAGAAAAACATCACGAAGCTCACATTCACCTCCTGCATCATGAAGGACCCCACTCACCCAGCACACTCACTTTTTGTCCCGCTACCCTCAGGCAGGAGGCTGAGGCTGCGGACCATCAAATGCAGGAAAATCAGACTGAGAAACAGCTTCATACCAGAAGCTGTGAGACTCTCAAACTGTCCCTAACAATAACTTGGTCACTTCAACCCCTACACCCACCCCAATGACACTGTATTTGCAGTTTACAGTCGGACACTTTAAAATGTTGCACTGCTAAATTTATCTTCCCACGCTGCTACATTACTCATACTTCATCCATCCTGTACATCCCTATTAATTTACATTTTATTCTCTACTTCTTGTTTTTATATGTCTGTAAATATTTTTTTCTATTTACATATAATTTGAGCTTGTAGCTAGTTTTTATCTTTTTTTTTTTTTTTATATTCGGATCTAACTGGGGCCGTGACTCCTCATAATTTCGTTCTACCTCAAAAGTAACAATCAGTGATGTGAATGACAATAAAGTCTCTTAAATCTTGAGATTATAGAGAGAACAAGAAAGACATGTACAATAAAAACTTTTTTTTTTTTTACATTTTAACGTTCAAATTTTAGGGAGTTAATATTTCTAAAATCCTACATCACTGGATAACAGTATTTTTTTTCAAAAAAAAAATCTCTGAAGATTCGAAAAAGTTTCTATATTCATTCCATAGTTTTGCACCACGATGCCGAAAAGAAAATTGCACTTGAGTTTTAATATTTAATGGTAAATGAAAAGACAAGACTTGTCTTGTATTATAAGACAAGCTTTGTCTTCCCTTACTGCCCAATCTTTTTGGCTGGGTGCTGAAGCCCATAGCAAGGCATTAAATATAGAATAATTTAATACAGATATCTGTTTCTCTTATTGTTACCCTTTTGTACTCTTAGTCCCTCCGCCTCTATTCTTCTGCTGCTTCATTCTCTCACTCCCTCAGCACTCTGCGTTAATTCTCTCCAGCTGTTGCTCACTGCCTCCTAATTGCTCTCACCTGGTTGCCCTGACTTTCACTTCACTCTCTCTCACTATTTAAACTGTTGGTTGTCATTGCTTGTTGAGGAAATCTACTGTTACCTTGTTTTATGTGCTGTTGTCTGCCATGAGTTTAAATCAAATAAGCTCAACATGCTGCTTCTGACTGCCTGCACTTCAGTGCCTCAGATATGACTTTTTAATTTCATGCATTCAATGACATTTGGATCCCCCAAAGACATTCAAATGCATTGTGATTCCTGTTTGAAGCAATAGCTACCTTATTTGATTTTAAATACAACAGGATTATGCAACTTTCACCTTATGTCTTAGCAGCAATTCTGCTAAAATGTGCCTATGAATTATCTGTAAGTAAGGAATGATAGCCAGAAAGTAATTTATTACAGAGTTGTGCTTTAGTTAAACTGTTGCATAGCATTGACTAAAAAGAAGAAGCTACATTTTTATGAAAATGCAGCACAAAGGCACATAATTTGCTGGAATGAGAGAACTCATCCAGGCTATGACGAAGAGGAATGATACGGAGATAAATGAGACAGATTGATGAAAAAAAATCAGTTTTGAGAAATAGAGAAAACAGCTTGGAGAGGACATCTAGTCTGGATCAGCAAATTCTCCCATAAAACATTAGAAGAACACTCTACAGTCAAGCTAAGGTTATGAAGAGGAAAAACTGTCAGAAGTGTGATAAACCCTTCAAGAAAAAAACACCTTTATCTTTCTGGCGTCTGTTACCTTGGTGATTTACTCACAGAGGCTGTCTTTATAAACTTATACCTCAGGTTGAAATATTCTGAGCTTCTGGAATGCCTCCAGATGTGTGTTTGGCCACCACTCAACCCTAATCTAACTATGGTAGATGTTTGTTTATCACAGAGAAAGCGGGGCTGTATTTTAGGGCTAAACAAACCAATCATGACCAACCACCACAGGAGCTGAGTGCATACAGGAGTGAGGTGCATCAAGCACACACCACACATTAGCGGTTTGGGTCCCAGTGTTTGCTGCCTGTTGTGTATTTTTGCTGCTCTCAAAAGGATGGCAGCTATTTAGTTGTATTTATTTGAACCAGGACCACACAAAGATAACCATCCTGATAGTTCAGGGCTGAAGCCAGATCTAGATACAAATGTTTATTTGAGTAAACATTTGAGTGCACTTGTGGTGTGGATCCTGTACGATGGCTTCAACACACAGCTGGGTCTTTGTTCAGTGTTTGGTATCATTAGGAGCTGAATTAGTGTCCCTCAGGGCCTGTTCTTCATATATATATATATCAATATGTGCTGCATGCTGCTCCCTGCAAACAGAGTCAGGTCAAAATCAAAGCAGCCACCAAAAAATCACAGCAGATAAGGAACGATTTTTCCTAAAACTCGGGAAAAAGACAATACAAGGTGCAGATATGCACTACAATACCTTATCAACATTCCTGTGGATGACCTGACCCTTTCCAACATACTCACTGAGACATTTTTTCCATTTAAATCCAAAGTGATATTGCTCAATGCTCAGAATTTCCTAATTCTCTCTCTTTTTTTTTTTTTTCAAGGCTCGTCTCCACTGTGGGCTGCTGAAAGGTTAGAAACAAGTCATGGAACTACAGGTTTATCCCAAAGGCAGAAGACAGACAAGCACAGATTCCCTCCTGGCGTTGCTCACCTCTTGACAGACTCCAGACTTCACCTTGGCCATTTGGTCCGCCAGAAAGTCATCTACATCAACTGATGAAACCTTGCGAAAGGCCATCCAAAAACATTCTAAAAATCATTTCCCGTTTGATTAGGAAATATGACTCCTGCAGCATACTGAAGTAATTAGTTACCTTGCTGTGAAGGATCTTCCACGGACTCCCGCTTATCAAAGTCAGCCTTTGTCTGTTATTCACCCCAAGCCTCGGAAAGAAATATCTGTGCACCTGCATTTTATTCTATTTCTCTTGTCACAGCATGTCAGACATACAGAGGAAGTCTGAGGATGCTGCCTTAATTACCTTGTTGATTTCATTAAATTCAGACTGCATCTGGTTTTGAAGTAGAAAGGCCACATTGGTAGAAAAAAACCTGGTTGAGCTTAACTGCTGGAAACTTTGAGATTTTTTTCTGTGAAAAACCTGCATAAAACCTGTGAAAAGCAAGGAATTTTATTCAAAAGGTGATACAGCTCAATTAGGGATCCATCGGTACTGGTATCGATACTAATCCTAATACCAGTCTCAAGTACTCTTACTTTCACTTATAAAAACAACAAGTCACTGATGCCACCTCTATATTCAAAATCACAATTTACCCTAGCTGCAATTGTAAGGACACCCCTCTACTGCAATCAGCCTGTACTGGATCAAAGGTTTTCATCTGACATTGTTAGCTTAGCATTTTAGAACATCAGATTTAAATTGACAAAACTTTTTAGCACAAGAGGAATAAGGTCTATACATTATTGCTTGAACAACATTTTACCACAGCTGAGTTGCTAGCTCATTTCAGTCTAAAGCAAAGATGCAGAGTTGTGAGGACTGGTGCAACTAAGGTAATATCTGTTTCAACATATCAGTGTCTACAATGCAGCACTATAAAGGCAATAACCTGTGCAATATCCAATGTGCAATTACTGTTTTATGCCCTGTGCAATAACCAGTTTTTATACTTGATACCCAGTGCAATAACTATATATATATATATATATATATATATATATATATATATATATATATATATATATATATATATATATATATATATATATACATATATATATATATATATTTAATAATTCCGTGCAATATCCCTGCATAATAATCCTACTATTTAAAGTGAATAGTACACCCAAAACATATTAGCCTTCATTTTCTACTCACCCCCACGCTGATAGTACTATATCTCAAATGCATCTGGAGATCTGGGAGGCTTCTTGCTGTCTGCTGACATTCAAATAATGGAGGTCTATGGTCGAGGCAGAAAGGTCCATAAAGTCCACAAAAAACGTGGTCAATATTCCTCCATACTGCTCGTCCGTATTCCAAGTGTCCTGAGGTAGCATCCAGAATTTACTCGAAACGTAAGTTTAGGAATTGCTTTTAGAGCATAAACAGTAGTGTATAGGATTTCCTTGAAGCGCGCGCACCTGAATCACAACGCTACGGAAGCCGCAGACCAAAAAAACCAGCGCGATTCAGCTCGCAAAGAACCTCATGCTCTTCCCAACACTGAAGTCCTCACATTTTTCTTCATGTTTTCTTGCACAGGTAAACAGCACATTTTTTCTTCTACGCTTTGCATTATCGCAGCGTATTTGAATGCGACTTAATTGGTTTGGTCTGTCGCTGCTCTCGAAGGCTAGGATTTAGGTGCGCTTTCAGGAAATCCTATACACTACTGTTTATGCTCTAAAAAATGCTTCCTAAATGACTTCGCTTCGAAAATTCTGGATGCCACCCACTCAGGACACTTGGAAATGCATTGGATCTGTTAGTATGGAGGAATATTGGACACATTTTTGTGGACTTTATGGACCTTTCTGCCTCGGGCTTCATAGACCTCCATTATTTGAATGTCAGTAGACAGCAAAGAAGCCTCCCAGATTCCAGATGCATTTGAGATGGAGGTCTATGGCTCGAGGCAGAAAGGTCCATATAAAAGTCCACAAAAAAACGTGTCAATATTCCTCCATACTGGCTCGCCCAATGTATTCCAAGTGTCCTGAGTGTAGCATCCAGAATTTACTCTAAACGAAGTCATTTAGAATGCCAGGCACTTTTAGAGCATAAACAGTAGTGCCTCATATAGGATAAAAGGGACCTTGGTTCAAGGCAGCATTCCTTTTTTATCCTTGAAAATGCGTCGCATCCACGTTCTACTTGTTTGCGCTTGTTCATCAAATTGTTCCACCAATGTCAACTGCACTTTTGTCCAATTAGTTGGAGCTTAAGTTAAAAAAATCATAACTATTCAGCTCTGAGTAGACCAGACCTTTAAAGTAGTCAATATTTTAACTTCCATGCGATTCAGCTCGCAAAGAATTTGCACACTGGAGGACGGAAATGTGAGATGTTTTAGGCTGGAAAGGAAGGTTAAAACCTGCAGATTGCTTTTATGTGGCCTACAGTGTGTCATCGTTCTGGTTTTGTTCAAGTTTTATCTTGAGTTTTCATTGGTCTTATTTCCATTCTTGTGTTTTGCATTTATTTTTGATTGTATTTGAGCTCTTAGGCTACGCTCACACTGCAGCCTGAAGTGACCCAATAATTCCCATTTTTTGCCCATATGTGACCTTGTATCTGATCTTTTATGACAGTCTGAACCGACACAGATCGGATTTTTTTTCAAATGCGACCCAGGCCACTTTGATATGTGGTCCTGAATCAGCACATTTTTTCTTCTACGCTTGCATTATCGCAGAGCAGACGCTGAATGCGACTTTCATCTGGTTTGGTCTGCCTTCTTAAAAAGCGGCTTCCGTAGAAGAACTTAAAGCGCAATATACGTGAACTCGAAACACTGAGAACGCGCTTTTAGGAAATCCTATACACTACTGTTTATGCTCTCAAAAACATTCTTCGCCTGCAATGACTTCCCCCTTGTTTTACAGTGTCCTTCGAGTAAATTCTGGACTGCCACCCACTCAGCTGGACACTTGGAATACATTGACTCTCAGAGCAGTATGGAGGAATATTGGATCAACCCACACTGACTGGATTTCAAAGTGAAAGAAGAACCCCCCCCAGACACTTTCTAGTTCCTGTTCAACAGTCCTCTGCGTTCCAGATCCAACCCCCTCTACCCTTACCTTAATAAACCTGTTTAACCTTTTTCCTTGCTCTCTGAGTGGTTCTCTGCATTTAGGGTCAGACCTCTAAACACACCATGACAAAAATAGACGAATACCAAAAACCAATCAAACGTACAGTATACTAAGATATCACAATAGTATATTTATATGAATGTCAACAGCAAAAAACATTATAAAAACAAAACATAATTTCATGTACAGGTTTACTTTTTGTACATCAATTTTGCCCTTCTGAGGGACAAAGAGTACACCATATTATATTATTGTCCATGTGAATCATAGATTGTTCATTCTTCTTTGCCTTTTCTAAAAAGTGCTTCTAAAAATCCTACCCGTCTTTATTCATGCTGGATCAGATCCTGATCTCTACGGACCAGCCGCCACTGCTGCTAAACTCTTTTAGACTTTGTAATATCAGTGCTTGTTTTTATTTTAAGCATTCTTCTTAATCGCTAAAGATCATTTACATATTCCTCATATTTTCCACATGCTTTTATGGCTGAAAGCTATTGCAGGAATATTTTTTCCAGGTACCACATTATTGTTCAGTTGGCGTCTCAATCCCTTTTAACGTTAACCTTGATTCATGAAAAGGCATGCGGCACACTCCAGGAAACACGACCCTGTCCTGCAACTGGTATGCTCTTAGCTTAATAGGAATCCACACAGTGACATTTTGGCAGGCATGTGAGCGAGGCAGGAGAGAGACATTATTCAACGACTTGTTTTTCCACTGAAGCTTGAAAAGGAAAAAAGAGGTGCTGGGATCAGGAGAATTTAGGAATTCCTTGGTTTTCTATTGGTTCAATAATTCCATCTCGTAATATCATGCAGCTAACATTCCCTGAGGTTACTGCTCAATACCAATTCACATCTGATTGGAAAGCAGCCCCAGTTAGTGCCTGATTGGAAATGAAACTGTTTTGCTTTTTTTTTGCTTTTTTTTCTTCAAACCACTGGAGCTGTAATATCTTTTGATGGTGTAGTGGACTGTATGGTCTAGGGATTTTGACTGTAACTCTATCTGGTCCTGTCTGTCTGACTTAACAGTTTGTGGTTGCACCAAGCCCTGATTATGCAGGGCAACTGAAATACAAATTGATTTTACATCCAGTCTGTCTTCACAGCTGCCTTGTACCAAACCAGCCAAAGCTAGAGCTTACTGATGAGGATCCAAGCAAAGCAAACTAAGTTTTCCATAAAAACTTTAATATTCCCTTAAATCCACATGGTATACATTTACCATAAGATATTTTTTTCCAAAGCTGTCAGTCTTTTTCTATGCAGAATATGATCAGAACTTTTTTTCATTGGGGGGGGGTTGCTGTTGTCTTTCTGCATCTTAATCATTACGCTGAATACTATAGCAGAACATTTATAATCAATGAGATCTCTACAGCCATGTTTTGGCCAATAATTTAATTTCTTCATAGTTGATTGTCTTGATCACCCCCTCTCCAGTGTTTGGCATGAAATAAAATGTGTGGTATCTAGCAAGTCTAAAAGCTTGACTAAAATATTTTTTGTTATCAAATTTTATTCAATAGTGTATGCATTCTGTGCAACAATTGAAATAAGTTTGCAAAGCACACATCATTTGTGTCAGACTGTCCCTAAGCTTTTTATTGTGATCACCTGGTTTATGTTTGGGCCTACCTCAATTGTATAGTAGCATTGCGCTAGTTTACATGTTGAAAAAGATATATACCCATTCTACCCACAGGCAAACTCATTGAAGCCTATAACGATTGCAGCTTAAAATACAGAAATTGAATAGTTTACATCAAATGTTTGGTCCTCTTATAGATCCTGGATTATCTTGTGATTCTTAGGTGTGCAAATCTTGTTACTTAAACCGTTGTAACATTTTGATGAAGTAGTTACAAAGGGTTTTTTGGTTTGAAGTCTGTCACTTATTCTGTTATTTTTATACATTTTTTAAATTTTCACATTTGTGTGACCAATTTTGCTGTAATCTTTTGCAGCTGTAACACCACAATGTCCCCAGACCTGGCTTTCATGTTAGCTCTTAAATAATGACGTTATATAACTCAACTTTATGTTCTACTTGCCTCCATTTAAATCAATTACTATCTAAATCCCAGTAAAAATTGAAATATGAACTGACATCAACAGATATAAATTCAGTTAAAATCCTCTATGTAGTTTTACTGCTTTGCTATTTCTACTCTCTTGTTTGTGGCCTAAATACCCCACCACAGACAGGCTCGGGGTGAGGGGTCAAAAGTATGGTTTGAAGCCTTCATAACGTTTATAAAAACCAAATCTAGTAAGAGAGCCAGGGCCTCACCCTGGAGCCAGCTATGGTGTTGGGGCTTGCACCTGGTAGCCATTTACATTTACAAAGTAGTAGTCATTTAAAAAAAAACAGAATGAGTGATACAAGACTGTCACTCATTCTATAGAGATACTATAGAGAACATTTGAGAAAGGATAACCTGAGTCTCTCTAACAATTAGGTTGATCAAAAAGGAAAGTTTTAAGCCTAGCCTTAAAAGTAGACAGGGTGTCTGCTTCACAAACTAAAACTGGTAGTTGGTTCCACAGGAGAGGAGCCTGATAACTAATAGATCAGCTTCCCATTCTACTTTTAGAGATTCTAGGAACCACTACTTTTAGAGATTCTAGGAACCACTAATAAACCTGCAGATTGAGAGCAAAGTGCTCTGTTAGTAACATAAGGAACAATCATACAGTATCTATGATATATGATGGAGTTTGGTCATTTAAGGCTTTATATGTAAACCGGAGGATTTTTAAATTTATTCTGATTTAATAGGAAGCCAGTGAAGAGAAGCCAGGATAGGAGAGATATAGATCTCTTTTTCATTTTCATCAGAACTCTGGCTGCAGCATTTTTGGATCAGATGAAGGCTTATATTGTGCTTATGGACTTCCTGATAGTAAAGAATTACAATAAGTCCAAGCTCTAAGTAAGTCAAACAGAAAAATGCATGGACTAGGCTTCTCAGCATCACCCCTTGACAGGGAGATTTCTAATTTTTTTTGCAATATTCCACAATTGAAAGTAAGAAATTCTAGAAACCTCTTTTGATATGGGATTTAAATAACAACACCAAGATTTTTTACTTTATTATCTGAGATCAGTTTAATATCATCTAAATGAAGTGACTGACTAATCAGCTTTTTTCTCAAAGACTGGTTCAAAGACTATATGTTCCGATATATATAAAATGTCTTCCCTCGAGTTCAGGAGTTTAAGTATTGTGGGCTCTTCCTCCCGAGTAAGGTAAGAATGGAATGGTAGATCGAGTGGATTGGTGTGGCTGCTTCTTTAATGTAAACATGATCTGTTGTGGTTAAGGAAGAGCTGAAACAATAAGCAAAGCTCCTGATTTATTGGTTGGTCAGTGTTCCTACCCTTATCTATGGAAGTGATGTCTGGGTAATGTCCAGAAAGTTAAGTGGTAGCTTGTACTTTTTCAGGAGACTTGACCAAGCACTTTACACTACATTAGGTCATTCATCTATTAATGCACACACTCACACACTGATTGTGCGAACTGGTCGACAATAATGCAGTTGATGGTGGGTATGAGGTCTGGCTTAAAATATTTATAAAATAATGTAGAAGAAAACATAAAAATATTAAATAATTACCATGCCAAAGTTGACTTGACCAGACAGCGATTTTTGTATCCATATGAAGATAAAACTAGTTTGAATTTTGACAATCAAACAAAAAAGAACATTATAGGGAGCCCTTTACATTTCTGCCAAGATGAATAGGACTAATAAGTATAGAAAAATGAGACTCAATTGAAAAATAGAAACTGAAGCTTATGCATGAATCCACACCTTAGCTGTAATCAGAAAAGTTGTTGTGTTCCACTACCAACAGGAAACCTAATTGTTCCTTGATGGTGGATATAATGCATTTAAAAAGCTCTCAATGGAAAGGTTATTTTATTATCTGTTCAAACTGGGATGAACATAAGATAAACGTGAAACCATTCCACTCAGGGAACCCTGGGACTGTTTCAGCATGGCATACAGTAGCAGCCATTCAAAATGGCCCTACCCAGTCAAATGCCAGCTGAATAGCAGCCCACTTCCCTCCAACTCCCAGAAAAATCTTATAGCCACTGGAGTGACCCCCTCTTTAGTGTATTCTCATTATCAGTTCGTATGAAATCATAAGAAAAGTTATGCACAGTATTTTGTACGTTTTTGACGTTTTTTTCGTTGTATTTCATCGTATTTTTACGTCTTGCCTCGAGACAAGATATCTTTGCACATGCGCATCTTACGCACCCATTCAGTAACATAGAATTTAACATACAATTAACCCTAAACCTAACATAAAAAACAGCAAGCAACCTAGTGAGAGACTTCAAGAAGTAATTTATTAAAATTGTTTTTCCCAGTTTTACGTCCGTCCGCTGGATTCATTATTCGTCTGGCTGCACATGACTGATCTGTTTTTAGAGGAAAACATCAAAAACGCATCTAAATAGTGTGTATAACTCTTCGCACGCATTTCATACGAACTGATAATGAGAATATGTTGCCCTCTTGCATATATTTTTTTACTCTGACTCCATCCTTTCACTCTAACCAGGAGATGATGCTTCACTTTAGATCTTAATGTCCACAAATCATGACATCATGACAGAAAGAATTTTTTAGTACAAATATTGATGTTTAAAAAGGAACTAAAGGGGGGAAGGCCAAGGGCCTGTCAAGGAAAGAGGGGAGATTTTGAATGGCTACGACTGTAATGTTCCACTTCTTATACAGTTCTGATAAAGTTTGATTGCCTTTTTGCTCTGAACACTTGTAATTCCTCAGACTATCCATGGTCAGGATGAGGGAAACAGGAAAAGACTGAATGATAAACCTGATGTTCAATGATGGATTAGAACTCTGAACTGATTGGCTTTTTCAGAAATGTCTTGGAGGTGTTTCAACTGTCAGTCCTTCACCTCCTGACTCTGTTATTCTCAGAGTAACTTTAACATCATCCAGCTGAGAGATGATCACCTCCACCCATGCTGCTCCTCAACTGGAAGGACAGGGCTTGTTTTGGAAAAGTAAAGAAGAAAAACAGCCTCCTCCACCCTCTGTTCCCCACGTTCCATCTATCCATCGACCACCTGGAGCTATTTTCTCTTCAAATACTGATCAGACTTTGTGTTTCACACATTGAACAAGGTTAAGCAGGAACAGATGAGCTCTGCTGATTTCTGTCAGATAGAAGCTATGTCCCGATGAAGAGCTGGAAGCTCTCCCCGTAGTTCTTCCCACTGGACAGAACAACCTAAAGTAAAGCTCTACATAGGCAGGAGGAGAACTATCCCAGTTTAACCACTGAAACATATTTAATGGGAAAGTGGAACTTTCCTTCCCTGTTGATCATCTGTGATCTGAACAGACACCGTAAGAGCGTGATGAGAGTGGAGAAGGTTTCTTTAAGCCCGTCTTTCAGGAGCCTTTGGGGTCTTGTTAAAAGTCCCAGGTGTTCCTGAACCTACAGAAAGCTCCACCAGAACAGACAGATCCTTCCTTAGATTGAAGATGATGTGGTCAAACCAAAGGTGTCCCACTGACATTAGAGGGCTGTTAAACTGCTGGACTCTTCATGTCCTCTGTCCTTTGTTTTTCTCTAAGTCTGTCATTTCAATCACCTAGTTTATGACAGATCTGTGCAGAGTCTCTCTGAATCACTGAACTGATTTAACATGGGTCAGAACTCTTGGCAGGAGCTCAGTGGCTGTGGGCTTTGGTCCCTGTTCTGATTGCTCTGCTGCAGAGATCTTGTAGTGGTGGCTTGAGGCTCCATTCTCCTCTTAACCTGTTTTATTGATGTGTACAAAGGGCTTAACAGTCTTGAACTTGGATTTCATCAGGTTTTCCGTTTGCTCTTCACACTCAAGCAAAGTCGATTTAAATTACTGAGAAATTTGGACTTGAAACTGGTGCTGGCATACAACAAGGGTTGATGCATTTGGAACTCTGATCTCATGTTGGAAAATCAATTCTCATTTAATTGCCGTTTGATGAGTCCACCATACTTTTGACATTTGGGTCCAGAAGAACCCACTGACTTGATCCCTTGGAAAGACTAAATGCTTTTTCCAAAGGGCTTTCACCTGGGGTCCTGAATGAAAGTGATATATCAGACAGGCATTGTAGTGTGTTGCTGCTTGGGGATTTGTGCTGCCTAAAATGAATCCACAGTATATAGTTCCAACAACTGTCACAGCATAGTGCGAGTGCCTCATTTCCTTAGTTCTTATAGAGGAAGGCATTGGCAGGATGACTGATCAAATTCGATTTAAGTCCTGCCTTTTATTTAAACAAATGTAAGTGATTTGTAAAAATATAGGTACTACTCAGGTTCTTCTTTGTTTTGATCACTTTTCAACCTCTCTGTGACTCATTGTACAGCCTATGGACTTTTTCAAGGTTGTGTGTGTGCGATATGATCCACTTATAGCCCCCTAGCTCCCTGTTCCTGTACATTTCATGGGCTCAACAGTAAGAACTCTGTCTTAGGAAAGGAAATCCAGATTGCCATGCCCTTTCAGACAGCCTTTACACGTCATTACACGATGGAAACACTCATGAGTGATTCTATGGCTGGTGATTTTTTTTAAAATTCAGGACTACAACCTTCCAAAAAATTCAAGAATACACAATGCAAAATGTCACTTACCACTAATTTCCTTTAATTTCTTTTGAGTTGGGCTGTACTCTACGTTATACAAGGAAAGGACTGTAGGATTTCTTATAGTTTAACACCCGTAAGAAACCTCACAAGCTCCCTCTGCTAACAGAGGTATGGAAGGTAGTGTCCAGCCTTATTTTCTTACCTCCTTCCTTACACCTACCACTATTCAGACATCACATGGCAACTGTTGAAACACTTCCATGCTGGCTTAAAAGTTCTTATCAATTAGATTTCAGATGCAGATAATGTTTTCTTTCCAAAAGGAATAGTTCACCATTGACTTGTAGCTTACTTTGGCTATGATAGCATGTTAGCTTGAAAAAGGTAAGATCCTGCCAACATTTTACTGTTACTGGTTAAAAATCCCTTCTTAAAACATAGTGAAAAGATTAGCCTTGCCCCGTGTCTTAAGTTTGAGTACTGACCTGCACAACCAAGATAAAAACTCTTACTGAAAGTTGGAAGACCAGAGGGATTTTTAAAGTGTTGCTCTAACTACTAAAAGGCAAACAAGTCAATTAAGCTTCTCTCCCTAAACTTTCTGATACAATATCTATGTTTGAGCTTGCAACTTGACACTAAGTTAAAAGGGTGGATCTGTCATCCATTAGTGCAGCCTTGTCTCTCTACTTTCTTTTGCCTGAAAACACATGGATACACTGTGCTAATGTTCTCATGAGCACTTACACAGACCAGTCATGTTTTCATTCGTGAAAATGTCATGACAAGTCGGGCATGGCTTCACAAGGTGTTGGGTTCCTAGACGGCACTCATATTGTCACACTAACTGCCATCAGATGAGTGGTCTGCCTTGCTAAGTGGATGATTGGAAAGGTTTTTTTTTTCAGCTTTTATTGTCATTACACCGTCAAAAGTACATAGCAAAGAAATTAACTCTCTGCATTTAACCCATCCCCTTGGGGAACAATGGGCTGCCATTGTTTGGTGCATGGGGAGTAGTTTGGGGTTAAGAGTCTTTGCTCAGGGACCCAGAGTGTCAGTCTGTTGCAGTGGGGCTTGAACTCAGAACCTCCAGGATTCCAAGTTCTGTCAGCCCAAGCCACAAGGCCACCACTTCCCATATTGAAGAAAGATTTCTCCAGCTGAGTCAACTAAACTGATATTGAAGAAAAGTCTTTATGCCTTTGCCCAAAAGAAAGTTCTAGAGCAGTGGTCTCCAACCCTGGTCCTCAAGATCTACTGTCCTACAGATTTTAGATGCATCCCTGCTTCAACACAGCTGAATCAAATGAATGGCTTGAAAAGGTAATCAATCATTTGATTCAGCTGTGTTAACTCATCTGCTAAGGATGGTACACTGTTCTAGAGTAATGAAAACTGATTATTGAAAGGTTTAGGCAATGGTTAATTTTCTTTGAGTTTTGGGATTTGACCTGAGAGCCTTTCAGTCATGGTGGATGAACCCTTGAATAAAATGTAGCCTTTTGTTCCAGGCGCGTGCAGACGAATCCTAGCACCAGGTACAACGAAGTGGTCTTCATCATTGCTCTGTCCTTTCTCTGAAGGTAACTAAAACATGGCTTTGCTTTCTTTAGTTTACTCTCTGAGCAACTGAAGGCTGGCATGTTGTGATCAAAATGACCAGAACTGATTGCTTTGTCACTGCAAGGTGGAAACACTTTGATTGCCTGAAAACCTGTGTTTACATTTTTGTACCTGATCACATTTAGACTCTGACATTTTAGAAGCTAAGGAAGTGAATTTAGGCGTTCTTTAGGTCAGACAGTCAAACCATTCAAACAGTTTCCAAGTCCAAGAAAATCAGCAATTTATTTATTATTTAATTTTAATGATTAACTCCATTTTCTTATAAACAAATACCTGCATTTTTCCTTTCATTCAGAAGTGCTGTAAATTATATATCTTTAAGAATTTCTTTCATGGCTCTGGGCAGGCAGTAGGACTTTTTGTTTGGTATGAGCCTCTGGGTTTAGAAGCATGTTAGTGCAGTTAGTAATAGAGCTTTGATTGAGTTTCCTTATATTTAATGCCCTGTCAGTTAAATAATTTGGTTTTCACCAGCCAATGTTATTTATAAGAGCACAGCCCTTTGTGCAGGACCTATAGAAAAAGATATGGGGGAAATCTTCTGTCTGTGGTTTCTACTCTCATCTTTACCGTACGTTATACAGACAATAAGCACACAAGATGAGGAGAGGGCAGCAGTAGTGCCCCTGCAGCCTGCCTGGCCTAATTTTCCCGTGTTCACGGTTGTCTTGTTCTGTGTGGCAGACCTCAGGCCACACACTGCCTCTGCACATCACATTCTTCAGCGGTGTAGTCATTAGCTGTTTCAGGTCTCACTCACAGCTACTGCTGCAAACTGGAAGCAAACCCTCATACTCAGACCGTTGACTCTTACAATAAACTAATCACTTTGTGTCAACATGGGCTGGGTGTTAGTTTTCCACATGCTTCTAAGATTTTCATGGACGAGACACATGGAGGACTGCGGTGCTTTGCTCTCAGTAAAGGATAATTTATAAACTCCCTTTTTTGGGGAGATGATTGGCATATAAAGAAACAAATTCATTATTTATATAAATAATCTGGCCTTGGTGCAGTAATTCCTTTGCTTGTTTTTCTTTGCCATGATGATCTCAACATTTTGGGGTTAGATCAGAGCTTTTTGTTTCCTGTTTCTTTTTTTGTAAACCACCAAGATAATAGGTCTGCTGTTCTGTTCACTTTGAAGATACAATTTTCCTTTAAGACCCTGGAAAATCTGTGCATTGGTAGCCAGATGTATGGCTGCCTTACCAGTCCTCTTGAGTGGCTCAGAGACTCTCCGAGTATTTTATAAGCTCATGTCACTATCCTTTTATACTTTAAATGTAACCTGAGTTTAGGTTTGTTAGGTCCAACCACAGGAAACTTGGCTGCCTTCCATGCTGGACAATTGAATTTAAAAATACAAAGTCTGATTATTCTGTACCTCTCCAACCTTCACATGAGAGCACCCAAAGGAAATTGGACCCAGGTCACGCAAACACGACATACTTTAACTTGGTGCAGTCTATCTGTATACATTACCCACTTTGCTGCAGGATTTCCTTTCAATCAGATTATGTGGAATAACAAAGGCGTGACAAGTGTTTTGTAACTGCATATGCTGTGAGAGTCACTTTATAGGGTTCAAGTAGAGGTACGTCTACGTTTTAATGGTCTGAACAAGTCAGGGGTGTCAAACTCTTGACCTTAAGTACAGGTGTCCTGCAACTTGATGTGTTCAGGTCAAAGCATGTAAACCTAATTCCTTCTTTCTCAGCACTCAGTCAAGTTGTACAGACTACTACCAATTATTTGATTTAGTTGTGTTTAAGGCATGGTATGTCTGATAGCAGAAGCCCAAATCTTTTAGGATGGCAGTTGGACAACCGTAGTCCATTCATCCATTTTCTGACACGCTTGTAAGGGGTGCTGGTGCCTATCTCCAGCTGTCTACGGGTGAGACGCGGGGTCCACCCTGGACAGGTCACCAGTCTATTACAGGACAACACAGAGACAAACAGGACAAACAACCATTCACGCACACACTCACACCTAAGGAGAATTTTAGAGAAGCAAATTAACCTAAGAGTTATTTCATAACTCTTAGGTTAAAAATAAAAATGTAAAAATGAGTCCAAAATGTTGGACCAACTGATGCTGGGTATGAGTGTTTCCTGGAGGCTGATGGGAACGATGTGCTGAAGATGGATGCATAATTTTTTGTTGTAAAATCTCCTTTACCATCCTTACCATCCAACATTTTTTGTAAGAACCAATAGGATGGTCTAAAAGAGAGATATTATTGTCCTGGAAGAGGCCCTATTACAGTGTGGTTGAATAATCCTGTCATCATCTAAGTGATCCATTTCATCTGAGTAATTTGCTTAGCTAAAAGGGTTGCCTGCAACAAAACTCCACAGCAGGTCTACATGCATTCAGGCAACGTTCTTCTTGGTCTATCACTCCATGTTTTTCTCCTTTTAATGTCTTGCTGCAGCTTGTTTTTTAAGAATTCTAGTGATTGTCTAAAAAGACGGCAGAATATGTCTGTAGTTTGAGGCTAAGTGGAAAAAAGTGGAATCCTTTAGCACAGAACTGTGTTTTCGCAAACATTATCTCTATAGTACTGGACAGCATAGTTAATAAAGCATGGCTTACTTGTGAAATCTTGTAAATTGTTACATATGTGTTCATCATTAATACAAAGCAGTCTTATCTGAGATTGTCTTTGTCCAAAACTAAACCTTTAGCTTTTATTGTCTGTTTTAGGATTTTTGGTTTTCAAATATAAGCTAAATCTTGCTCTATTACCAGCACCAACTTTTATTTATAAAATAATTCCTGCTTAGATCACAAATGTTTTTTTATATGGTAGAACTACCCAAGGAGGAATGGCTATCTGACCAGATGTTGACCTCTGTTAGGGACCTCATGCAGTATTTATGTAACTCTACCTGTAACCAAAAAGCATGAGATGGAAAGGTCAATAAAATATGGGGTACCTATTTTGTCTACAGCTCAGTACCCTCAGTTGTAATAAAGCCCATGTTATTACCTGCTGAGTTTGAGCTTCTGTTCTTACTTACCTAAACATTTTACATAAATCTAGCCTGGGGTTGGGGGCCTAACCCCATCCACTTATCCCTCTGCTGCTGTGCGCTATCCTGGGGATGTGAACATATAGTGTAGACTACTTCACTCACAACCTTACTTCTAACTTCTACTTTATCCCTGTGGATTCCAGATTCAGTTAGGGACAATAGAACCCCCCTAATATATCTATACCTGTAGGCACCATGTGTTCACTCCTATTGCCTTCCATTGATTGTTTATGTTTTAATACCAAGATATTGTTCAATAATATACCAGTGCAGCACAAAGACACTGGTTGTGTCTTGTAAGGAGAAGAAACCTCTTGATTTACGACCCTCTGCAGTTTCTTAGACAGTTTGATCTAATGGGCCTAGTTGAGTTCGCTGCCTATAGAAAAAACAAACAAACAAACAAACAAGAATTAACCAAAAACAATGTGTTTTAAATCAATAAAAGATAGGTGCTATCTCCAATAGTGTTTATTTAATCTGTTTTTAGCCTGAAAACAGTTTTTGCAATCTTTATGAACATAGTAGTACATGGCCTCAATGAACTCTAATGCTCATATTACATTCCAACCATTACTGGAATAGTTTTTTTCCATTTTTTTTATCTTGTTCTTTGACTTTTTCTATTTCTTTTCATACATCTGCTGGGAAATGTTGAATTGCTTGGCTCCATTACTGCCTTTTTTGTTTAATACCGTCCCGCTGGTCTAGGGATTTCACCAAAAAGTCAACTTGACGACAATTCGACTTACATCTTTACAACTCGAAGGCTGCCACTCAAACTGATCTCTTATTTGCTTACAGATCTATTCTCCAACAGGGGGGGATTTACCATTAGACAATACTGGGCAGTTGCCCCAATTGAACTCTGTTTACATGTATGGTCAATGCAAATATTCCTTATTTGTGAACATTCCTTTCACTAAAATGCCATCAAAACGCTTATAATATTATCTTTTGATAAGTGTGTGTCAGTCTCAGAGTTAGTCGGCCACAAACTTATTATTTTTGCAAAAAAAATGCAGCCCACCTGAAAAGGGGAGATCAGGCTATAAAGAATATCAGTCTGAGAAGGCTCAGACTGGTCTAAATCTCACTGGATTAGTTACATCATCAGAGGCTGGAATTTACACTTGCACCTAATGCAACACCACATTTCTGAGCTGTGTCTATAACAGCCAATAATGCGGCTATAATGGCAGCCAGGCTTATGACAATTATTAAATCCCAAATAAACTGGATGTATATCTGCACAGTAGGCTGCACTGTGGTGCAATGGGTAGCACTGCTGCCTTGCATGGAGTTTGCATGTTCTCCCCGTGCATGCAAGAGTTTTTTCCGGGTACTCTGGCTTCTTCCCACAGTCCAAAAAACCTATGTCTGTCAGGTTAATTTGCCTGGAGATAGGCACCACTCCTTGAAACAGCAGTGTCAGCTTTCTAAGTAGCTTTTTTGGTAAATAGTTAGTGAGTGTTTTATTCTCAAATAGCCTTTGGGTGGAGCATCACGTCTAGAGCTTTGAAAGCAACCTCAAACCTTCATGTTCACAGCTTGAAGCCCACTTAGATTGGCTTGTATTGAAACTGCGTTGTACCTGCTCCTGTCCAGACTAATATGCCATGAATATTGTGTAAATCACTTTGCTTGGCCAGGAAACGTGACTGGGCCCCTTTAAATCAGACTTCAAACCCTAAACCACCTCATAATGGGAACGTAAATCTAGACAGCTGTATGTCTCAGTTTTATTCTAAACATGAATACATATTTATCTAAGGAGGGTGAGGAAAACAATATGTGAATTATGAATAACATCTGGAAGAGTGAGCTCCTGCATTGGCTGCGGGTGCCCGCTCCTTTTCAGATTTCTGGTTAAATTATGGATCTGGCTGCTGTTGGATGTTTGAATGATGTGGCCTAGTTCCTCTGTTGGCCTTTAAATCTGGCTGCTCCAATTCTGCCATGCTGCCTGCCAGGCCCACTGCTTTCCTCACTGTCTGAGTCTCTGCTCTACTCGCTATGTTTGGGTTTCACTTTGTGCCCACATAACCTAGAGGAATAGGTGTTCATTTTGTAATTTAAATACTGGCTGCTCTGAGACGGCACTGTTTCCTAACAATTTTTAGGCCAGTACTCATAAAAGAAAGTTAATTTGAGTGGAATTTTCTTTTTATGATGATCACCACCTCGTACCACTCTCTCATTGACACAAACACAAGGAACATGTGATTAAATCCGGCTCGCTCCATCACCAGTGGACTTTTTCATTCCTAAATAGAAAGTGTTAACGTGAGAAGAACTTCCAGTCACTCTTCAGGCCTCACTCACTGCCAAACCACATTCCTCCAGCAGTTGCCATTTCTTACATCTGCTGTATGGACGTGGTTTCACTTGCCTGTAGTGAGGAATTTATCTAGCCACTCTGTGATGAAATATTGCAGACACCAGACCCCTGTGTTCCTCCGTTTCTTTTTTGTGATTCCCCCGGCTGTCGTTATGTTATGAGTTTTTGGAGCTTCTGTTTTGCTGTGCAGTCTGCCTCGTCCTGCTGCTCCTGCTGCTTCTCACCATGCAGGAGGGAATAATCTAGGACCTCACAGGACTTTGAACAAGATTTTGTTGCAGAGATTACTTCATTATGAAAGGATACCTTTGGTTCACACATGATTATAAATTTGATATCAAATATGAATTCTTTCAAGTTTTTGTCCATATATAGAAACAACTAGAACCCCCCTGAGTTTCTAAATGTTAAAGCAGGAAAAAGGAGCATCTTGCAATATGAAATCCACGCTTTCTCACAAACCCAGACTGATAGACAATGTTTCTGATAAGTTCTTTTGGCCTACTTCCAGCAGTCAAACAGGAACTGTTTGAAATATTTTTATCTTGTTTTTTTATCTTACAGGTCGAGAAATAACAATGACTGGTGAGTATCAATAAAAGGTGAAGAATAAAAGTAAAGTCATGACAGACTGCCACTCTGGGTCCCTGAGCAAGACCCTTAACCCCACACTGCTCTCTGGGCGCCCCACAGTGGTAGCCCACAGCTCCCCAAGGGGATGGGTTACATGCAGAGGTAAAGGTCTCTAATTTGAGATCAATAAAGTTTAATTATTAATATATTTAGTGGCCATTTCGGTTTGCATAGATTTTTTTGCCTAAGATTTGAATTACAAATGCCACTGAAATTTGAATATTGTGTGTTTTACTAATTCAGTGTTAAATTACATTTCGAAAAAAATTTTAACCTAAAAAAAAGATTCATTGTCATTATATCGATATATAGTTTTAAATTTCATTTGTTATTTTCGCTTCAAGCTAAAAAATTAACATTACTTTTTCAAAGTGACGGTGGTTTTCAATACCTGTTTCACAGTTTAACTTTTCAGTCTTAAAAAAATGACTGCATATAAAAATTCCACTTTTCTAAAGTTAATATCCTCATTTATAAAGATTATTGTCTATCAAGCTAATCTGGTCTTTGACTGACTTTGAAGCTTGCCACATCATCTGAAATATCTGTAAACATCAAAAGAAGTAAGCAGTTTGTAAGAGAGTGAATACTTCTTTTTTTATATTCCTAAATGTTAACCTGGAATTTCATGTCAACTTTTGCATCACTGACACAAATTAGCACAAAGCATTAACATTTTGAAGGCCTGGTTGTATGTCAGTCCATCTGTTATAAAATGTTTTGATGACAGACCACTGATCATCTTTGATCGGATTTAAAATATTTCTACTCATTAGTTTACAGCATACAGCAACTGCGAAAAATGTAATATGTTTCTTCTATTATTTTCAAAAAGGCAAAGTTGACACTTACAAATGTATGCAGTCGCGCCCACATTTGTTTTGTTTAAATAACTTATGGTTATCATACGCATAAAAAAATACTTCGAAATACTTCCCTTTCTTCTATGGAGTCACATCTTTGATGGAAGAAGAAGCAAAACACTCACATCTCTTAGGACAAAATGTGCCAGACAGGAAGTCAGACACAGAAAGTGTGAATCAGATAGGGTAATTTTTTCCCTAAGAGCTCCACTCTGGGCCAAGCTGCAATGAAACAGAGGGCAGTAGATGGAAGTCTGAGTATTTAGAGATACGATCAGATCTTCATCTATTTGAGCTGGGTGTGCTACTTCAATGCCAACTATGATCATAGTGAGGTCTAGGTTGATGAAAAAATTGCCTATAAAAGGGCTTTCTGAAGGCTAGGATTTCGTGTCCTGCTCAAAGAGTTGGCAGAGAGCTGGACTTCAGCATCTTCAAAGCTTAAACACAGTCCAAACTGTATGACTGTATCAGGTTAATTGAGAGCTTTCCCATAATTGATCATATGGGGTGAGGTGTGGTGCAGTGAATTGGTTGTTTGGGTTGTCCTGTGCCTGTTTCTCTGTTGCCCTGCAATGGACTTAGGGACCTGTCAACCGATTTACCCCTCGCCGTCCTAAGCCTGGCGGCTGGAGACAGGGGCTTCGCAGCACCTCTGCATGACACTTGGTATAACTCGGTAAGGTTTGGACGGAAAATGGATAGAGGTTCTTAGAGGACCCTCCTCCGATTATCATCAATGTGATACGTTGTTATTGGAAGAGACCAGCGACTTCTGTACTGCTTTAGTGGTGTAGTGAAACTCACGTGTAAAAAATTTATACACTGGTGAAATGCCTTATGTTTCAAAAACATCCCAAAACAAATTCATTATCTTGTTTAACTTTATTTCTCAGAAGGTTCAATGAAGCAAAGAGGCTCTAATTGCCAACTCTAATGTGGCTCAAACCGCTTAGTGTAGAGAAAGAAGCGGGAACTGGCGTTGCACAACCTGAGAGCAAGAAGATAAATAAGCCCATTTAAGGATACTCTGGTTTGGTGAAAGCAGGGCACCTTCTCACCAGGTCCCCAACTGGCATCGCTCATTTAAATAGTACACAGAAACCCGCAGTATCCACCGGCATCGGATTCAGGGCACGGCTGCTGGATTCTGGGCTTCAGGGCAGAGTATTTAAAGAAAACAAGGTATCGGAGAACTAGCCAATGAAGAAAAAAGATTAAAGAGATGCAAAGGCAAAAGAAATTCGCCGCGACATTAGACAAAGAGTAAAGACTGGAAAAAAGGGTTATTGAGCCGGGATGGATGGTCCTCAGGAGCTTTGACAGTAGGTGTTTGGATCGCCAAAAGAAGAACGTTTGGTATGGCGTAAGTTGCGAGGTAAATGCTAAAGATACCGGAAAAATGCCTGACGCTTCATCTGTTAAACTATGGTGGGAGGTGTGTAAATGTGATGGCCCTGGAAATACTAGGGTGCACGGTAAGGTGGAGAGATTTTACAATAGGTAAGGTGATCCTGAATAAAAGGAAAACTACCAATCTAGTTGTAAACCCCACGACATACGTATTCTATGGGTAATGGAGGGGCCAGCGCAGTCCACCAGATCTGAACCCCATTGAGCTGTTACCTCAACAAGTTAACAGCTAGTATACCAAAGGTCTGCATTGCTGTAATTGCTGCAAATGGAGGATTCTGACGAAGGCAAAATTTGATGTAAAAAAAATCTTAATTCAAATACAGATCATTATCTATAACCTTAAATGTGTTGACTCTATTTTCCATTCATTTTATAACGTATGGTGGTGAATAACAGAGATGGGAAGTAAATCGAAGTACAAATACTTCGCATACTGTACTCAAGCAGATTTTTCTGATATTTTTACTTTACTTTACTACTTATTTTTATGGTGACTTTTACTTCTACTCCTTACATTTTTACACAAATATCTGTACTTTCTACTCCTTACATTTTAAAAATTGGTCTCGTTACTTTAGTTTTGAATCATTTCAATGGAGTTACCGCTATTATTTCCACGCCATCAATACCAAATTCAATCTAATTGATGGGAATCTACGCTGCATTTGACGCCATTTCTCCACTACAAGATGAATCAACAGATTCGGCGGTATATTCATTCGCTGCAAATCATTGCAGCTTGGTGGCGGTGAATGCTTAGCATAGTAGTATGGACGACCAGATGATTGAAAAATGAATCACAACGGAGATCTAGTCCTATTGGCAGACATCCATTTAAAATGTAGGCAACGGCATGAAAAAAGTGGTTTCTACTTTTTACTTTTATACTTTAAGTAAATTCCCTACAAGCCTGTACTTTGTTACTTTTTACTTGAGTAAAGAAGTTTAATCAGTACCTCCACTTTTACCAGAGTATTTTTTTAACACAAGTATCTGTAGTACCTTTTACTCAAGTACGGAAAGTGAGTACTTTTGCCATCTCTGGTGAATAAGTGTGACTTTTAAGGAAAACACAAAATTGTTTGGGTGACCCCAAACTTTTGAACGGTAGTGTTTATATATACAAGAATGTATGTTGAAAGATATACTAAGCTAAATTATTCCTTTTTGTCCTTTTTATTCTTTTTTGTCTTCAACCCAATATTGAAAATGTCTGCCTCACAAACATTAAAGTAGACTTCTATAAGTTTCCACATATAACTATTGATTCATAGCCATGAAATGAAATGTTATCCATGAAACCAACTGGATTGCTCATGGCTTTGGTCTTCTGCCATATCTGTTTGTCTTGAGAAAACAAATAGCTTTTAATTTTCACACAGTTGTGAGGACCTGCTGCAAACACAGGTACAAATCCAAAGATGCTGTTTTTATTTTGGGCACTGGATGTGGAATGATGATGAGTGCCACTTACCTCAATGAAGCATTATCTGGGTAAATTGCAGGCTGAGCTGCTGCTTTTTAAACAGTCCAATTCTCTTGGCTAAAACCAACATTTTAGTGCCGGCTGATGGCTAACCTCCTCATGAAACAGGAAGCCACTCAAGCTTCAGAAGAAGAAGGTTTCTGCTTAAAGTGGCTGCTGGTGACACCACAGAATGTGAAAACAACAATCATGGCATTTGGTGCTGGCAGATGGCTATTTTTAAATGTTGCTGCAGCAATGCGTGCCAACACCCACCATTTATTCACAGGAGCTAAAACTACACTAATAAAGGTTAGTACAAGTACAAACATGTTGCTTGTTTCTGTTTATGTTACACGAACAAACAAAGTGCGCTTTAACAAAACCAAACGCTCAGGTTCCCCATATTTCCTCAGCTGGACTGAGGTAATGTGAAGTAACTTTTACACTGTTTAAATTTTTAGTTAGATAAGTGTAGAAATTAACTGTGTCTACTGTTCTAATGCTTAAAGGTATTTTTTTCAAAATGTTTCAACATTTTTAACTAAATTAAGATTTTTATTTCCAAAGAACAACGGCAGGATACATCTGAGGAATACATTTCAGATTTGAGACATTATTATGTCACTGTATGTAAATGGTTGGTAGTTATTTTGGGAGTGTCACTTTAAGTTTTCTTGTCATATATACCCGTGACAGAGGTATTTGCATTTTAATTAAATCCCTTAAATAAGTGATATATTTAGCACTGCTTCTTAGCAGTTACGTGCACATGAATAAAAAATTAGCATCCTCCAAAATGCAGTAATGTTGATTATCTATGGATTTTTTAATGGTTAGAATATAGCCTTTTGTCTAATGGTCTGCACATCTGCTCCTCATTTAGAAGTGTTGTTTGCCTTTAAGGAGGAAAGCGTTGTAGCAACTTGGAGCAACTGAAGTCTGCTGTTTAATAAAGCTCAGGCAAACGGTTAGTAGTAAATAGTAACATGTATATGTTTGTATTTATTTTGTTCTCTCTACACAGAACAGATAAACAAGTAATAAGACCTCTGCAATCTTCTATAAATGATGAGCGGGGCTGTAGCCAGACTTCACATAATACTGAGGTATACTGAAGTATTTGGTGAAGAAAGCAAATGTAAAGTAAAGATTTGGTCGACGATTGGAGGAAACTTGTAAGTCAAATAACAAAGACAAACTTTAAACAGAGGGGGAGGCCTTGGAGTGTCATGGTTGGTTTAGGAATCAAACCCACATGCAGAACACCACTTGGAGACTGATAAAAAGTTCAACAGAGTTTATTAAAGGTTGCACAAAGATAACATGAACTGGATTCAGGTAAACTGGTCCGGGCGGGGTTCTCAGGCGTCTGCAGAGACAGATAGTTTGATTAGCCAGGTTAACAGATGAATCGTTGCTTTTCAGATGTTTCTGAGAATACCTTGAAGAGGTCCAGGCTTTCCTTTCTGAGAGGGGGAACCGGTTGGGTCCAGAGACTGTTGGTTCAGCAGAGTGCTCAGCAGCAGCAGCGTTTAGCTTCTGACTTTCCAGTGACAGACCTTGGTTGGAGTGATTAGCTCTTTCCTTAAGAGCAGCAGGTGGATTCCAGAGTGAGATCTTCAGGTTTGGCTCTCTAGGGCAGGCAGGCAGGTAACAGGCTAAGCTCATCCAGAGCTTCAGACAAGAGACAAGTTTCCTGTGAGCGAGAAGACAGAGACTGGTTAGAATAGGGTTTCTCCTTAGAGACAAAGATTCTAGTAGTTCAGCTACTCAGAGGCTCAGGTTCGCTAACCAAACTTGGTCAACACTGGCGGAGTTGAAGGAAGGTCTGGATGCTGATTATATAGGCAGGTCTCCTGATGGGCTGATGAACGTTAGCTGTGCTGGAGGGCTCCAGCCCAGGAGATCCACAGCGCACTCTGCTGGAGAAGGGTGGTGAATCTCCAGATCCCAACATGGAGTTTAACTTAAAAAGACAGGTCGGCGTTGATTGTGGTGCAAAGTGAATTTTAGAGAAATTCACAACTTCTTGCATGTGACCAGAGCATCTCTCAAAAGCCAGGCCAACAAGAAGAATTTGATCAACAACCCTACTGTAAGTCTAACTTAGACGTGCAGATCTTTTGTAGTTCTTCAGTAGACCCTTTAATTCTGCTTTCTTCTAGGCATGGAGTCCATCCATCCATCCAAATCCATCAACCAACCATCCATCCAACCAACCAACCAAAATCCAACCAACCAACCATCCTTTTCATGGATCCAAGTTGTGGGTGGCGACCAACCTTTAGCAGGCAGGTAGCGTAAAATTCTATCCTTGAAAGGACAGACTATCACTCCTTCAAAAAGCAACATAGACAAACAAGCTCCCCCCCCTCTAATCCCTTTAGTCAGACTGTTCTGGACACTTACTCCAGAAGTTCACAACTGTTGAGGGTCTTACTGCTGAAATGATGAGATACACTCTAGAGAGAAGATCCAAACCTACCACAGTGGGGTTCAGATAACAGCTTCGTCCCTAACGGCAGCGAAACCAAGGTTGTTTTGGATTTCAGGGAAGCAGTGCAGCATGTTGACAGCATAAACATCCTGGCTCTTCATATCTTCTCTGACCTGTCATTACTCAGAACACCTCACCCTTGAAAAATTTGATTTTTCTTTTCTCAGAATGCAGAAAAAGTTCAGACAGTAGTTACTAACAACTAAACTGTTAAAGAGCCACAGCAAACGGCTTTCTGGGCATCAATGTGGAACTTCCGGGTCTCGGGCCAGGAGGTCAAAACAAACCATGGGTCTCCCTGATCTGGACTATATATTTAGCAAATTAGTTCAGCAGACAGCCAGGATCCTTGCTGCTTCTCCAAAGCTATCAAATGTAGCAACCCTTTCTTTCTTAAATTATGATCCCATATTAAAAAAATCTCATTGGTGCTTTTATTCATTTACATTTCCAATGAAAGCCATGATTCTCTAAACCAAATCATATGCACAGGAAAGGCCATCCCACCCATTATCTACAGTACTCTGGCCAAACGGCTACCTCCTTTCATCCCTTCTCCAGTTCTCTCAGGTCAGGACAGTTTACGTGGAAATGTAGCATTTTGTAATAAAGTTACATGGATCATAGCTTTGTTTTAAAAAAAAAAGCATCATGGAGATTACGCCCATCTGCAGTAATGCCTGGAATGTCCTCATTTGGCTGGTTTCAGTGTTTACATGTGGTTCAATGTAAGCATTAGTTCTCCCTTCTTGCTCTTGGTGGTTTCTGAACAAGTTTATTATGAAAAACATAGACAGGAAATATTTTTCAAATGTCTTAGGTTAGCTCAACATGTATGCGGTGGAGAAAATGGCTCAAAATATCAGAGATCCTCAGGAGGAATTTAGGCAAAGGGCTCTGAGCTTCTTCATGATGAGAAGAAAAACCCAGCTGAATTGGGAGATTAATGTTTTTAAAAATATAATTAGGGAATTAAACTTTTGGGTTTCTAAATCCTAGTCTGCTACTTTAATCGAACCAGGATGTCATTGTTTTTTGTTTTTCATCAGCATTGCCTGTAATTTGTGGGACAGTTGGACTTCTTTGACCCGCTGTCTGTCTTGTGATTGGCTCGGGATCACAGTGTCTATAATCTGATATGCTTTTGCAAACACCTGTGAAATTACAGCTGACCCAAAACAGTCCAGATCAATAAAAGATTCCAGGAAAGAACCATGCTTTTAATCAGCAAACCTCTCAGGGATAAAACGAAAAGGCCGGGAGGTTTCTAAGACATGATGGTTGAGGAGAAGGGATGAGGGGTCAAGTCCTGACTCTAATGAACACATTAACATCATTTAAAGCGATCTAACTAGTGACTTCACTATGAAGGAGTCACATTTTCTCAATAAACCAAGAATTAGTTTCAGAACTCTGCACTTGTTTTTTTTTTTCCCTGCTGTTGACATGATTTAGTTTCTGGCAAATAAAATGGCCAAGGTAAAGTCTGGAGTCTGTCAATTGTTGCTCTGAGCAAATCAAGAAGCTCTGGTACTCTATTCATCTGTGGCTCCGAGATAAATTTGAAAATCCATGACTTTCTTCAAGCCTTTCAGCAGCATGCAGAGAAGGCAGTGCTG